>OZ030012.1:114688472-114840972 GCA_964023405.1 Apodemus agrarius | reverse complement strand
TTCAAAGATGAGCCAAATGCAAAATGCATCAAAATCAAATGCAGGAACAAAATGCAAAATCCATCAAAATCAACCAGTTGGCTTCTTTTCTTTTCTTTTCTTTTCTTTTTCTTTTTCTTTCTTTTTTTTTTTAAGAGCACAAAGCATGGCCTGCCAAGTGCCTTGTCTTGGGCCACGGACTGTCACTTGCAGCTATTATTCCAGAACTCTGGAGACCCATGCACAGGGATCAGGGGGAATCCAAGGCTAGCCTGGGCTATGTAGTGAGTTCCAGAGTAGCCACAAAAACAGTGAAATCATGTCTCAAGAAAGCTGACTTAAAATTCTTATATTTTTATTCTTCAGAGATTTTTATGTTCATCCATCACTCATTTGCTCCCAAGCCCAACATCTCAAAATAGATCCTCTCAGGCTGCAAGGTAGCTTTTAAAAGTCAATTAAAGCCTCACAGATCAGCCGTTAGAAGTGAAGAAGTAAATCTGCTTCATACATGGGATGAGTATTAATTCTACATGTGAAAGGAAAGTAAAGAGACTGTATAACATATTCACTGAAAATATTCTGGTTTTGTGTCTAATACAAAACATTGCAAGGGGACTAGATTAGAAATGACGTGGGAAGTAAAGTCTGACCTTGACCCGGTTCTCAGGCATGCAGGCTGACAAGAAGCAGTGCAGAAGCTTTGTCTGACTCCTTGGGCCAGCACAGCTGCCAGGGACCGCCCAGGAGAGGGTGTCTGGAGTGAAGAGAGGGCTTCCATTTAATTAGTCACCTGGAAAATATTTACAGTGCTAGTCTGTTTGCATCTGGAGTCTGCTCAGATCGTCTTTGATATCTGAGAAGGCTGTGTGTGTGTGTGTGTGTGTGTGTGTGTGTGTGTGTGTGTATGTGTGTGTGTGTATCTGAGTATGTGTCTGTGTGTGAGAGTATGTGTATGTGCATATGCCAAAATATGAATTACTGTATGTTAGTGCATGTGGATCAATATCTGTGAGTGTGAGCACACCATGGTGCATGCGCAGAGGATGGATCAGAGGATGACCTCAGGTGTCAGTCTTGCCTTCTGTCTTATTGGAGATAAGTAAGGTTCCTTTGGGGATTTTGGTTTGTTTGTTTGTTTGTTTGTTTGTTTGTTTGTTTTCTACTGACTATGCCAGACTGGCTATCCATGAACTTCTTGGAAGTCTCCACTGCAAGAATTTTACTCACCAACTCTCCCTCTAGCCTCCCTAAAAAGTGAGGCTTTTCAAGCAAGCGTGAGTTCACCTTCTCCTGAAAGCTTTGATAGAGAAAAACAAAGCTACAGAGTGGGCAACCTTTGCTTGGGAAACAAAAGACAGAGAACTGGATGGCTCTCCTCTCTGCTCGTAAGAGTAAATCTCCAGTTTCTCCAAGTCTCTGCTGGTACTGATGGCTAGACTCTGTTTGGAATCCAGAAGCCTGGTTGTTCTTACCCTGCAGCCTAGAAATCAGGGACATACCAGGGTATGCCTAGGCTGCACAAACCCAGCCAAATAATCTGTGCTGGCTGGTGGCTCCTAGCTAGAAGCAGTTTGTCCCTTCTGTTCTCCACAGACCTTTGTGCTTAGTCAATATCTGCCTTCCATGCTGCTTCAGCTAATAGAGATTAACCAGTCCTTTATAAATTCTAGGCAAAACAGCACATTCATTGAACTAGTCAGGACCCTTCCTTTGGAATTCTTCTTCTCGGTTGCCTACATAGAGTTTGTGAGCTGAAACCTGGGTGCCAGCAGCTAGCAGGAACATTTCCAGGACTTTTGTTTGTCGGTTTATTTGTTGGGGGGGGTGGAAGGGGGGAGAGGAACGATGAAGGCCCCCCACAGGATATTCTCAATATCCAGTTTACTTTTCACAAAACGTGTAATCATGGACGAAGCCAAAGCTCCTCCACTGAGTTGATAAGGCCAATCAGCACGGAGTAAATGCATGTTGAGGAAATCACCTTACCCTGCATCCTGCCTGAGCTTCACAAAAGCCCCAGGAGGTAGGGAATCATTTGCTTCTGGTTTATAGGGGGGTGCGGAATCTGGGAAATAGAAGCAGTGGGGGTAGGTGTTGGCATGCAGCTTCCAATTATGGAGTCTGTGACCTTTTCCAATAAGAAACACACTGAAACTTGGGCTACAAAGCCAACAAAGCCTCATGCAAGGATTCCTTCATACAGAGTCCCCTGGCTGAGCTGATGGTCACATTAAATCTTTGATCAGGGCTGGAAGTGTGATTTGGTGGTAGAATAAGGGTTTAGCACAGGACTCTGTTCTAGCCACAGCGTCAATAAATAAGAAAGGAGGGAAGAAACGTTGGCTAGGTGTACTAAAAGCTTAAGACTAATTTACAAGCTGGGTGGTGGCGGCGCACGCCTGTAATCCCAGCACTTGGGAAGCAGAGGCATGTGGATTTCTGAGTTCGAGGCCCACCTGGTCTACAAAGTGAGTTCCAGGACAGCCAGGGTTACACGGAGAAACCCTGTCTCAAAAAAAAAAAAAAAAAAAAAAAAAAAAAAAAGACTAATGTACAGAACATCTCTTCAGCCAGATAAGCTTACAGCAATGCAAGACTGGGAGGGAGCTGGTGGAGACCTCCACCCACTCTTTCTTCATTTCTCCCACGGTTAACATTTGCTCTCAGCCATCTGCTTCTGCATCAGGTGAAAGAAAATGTCAAATTTAACAAAGTAAGTAGTGCAACTTGAGTCATAATATACATTTTTTTCTCTTTTCCCTAGGATATTTAGACAGTGACATTACTTAATAACACCCCCTATGTTATAATCAATTCCCTACCAGTTTTGCCATTTCCAAAGGGAGGACCAAGCACTCGGGCAGGGAGTCAAGTATTCTACCCTAATGTCTAATGACACATAGATTTGAGAGTTAACATTTATTTAATTGCTGGAGTGGTCATGCTAAGTGCATAGTCTGACATACTGTTGGATGTTAAAAATGATTATTTTTGAGACAGGGAAAAGGTCTATAAAATCAAGAAACAGGGTCGGAGAAATGGCTTAGATATTAAAAGCACGTGTTACTGCAGAGAACTCCGGTTCAATTCCCAGCACCCACAATGGTGACTCAAAACTGTCAGAGGATCCAACTTCTAGTCTCTGTGGGCACCAGGCATGCCTGTGATACAAAGGTAGACACACAAGAAACTACTCACACCATAAATCAATCTTTAAAACTGTTAAAAGAAAACGAAGACAGTATGCTATTCAAAGCATGGTCCAAGTCACTTTTAAGAGCTTCATTTGTGCAGATTGGCCCCGTAGCTTGGGCAGTGCTCCTTGATGTGATATTTCTGTTCTCTAAAGGGAAGGACTGTGGTGGTAACAAAACTAGCCAATGCCTCCTCCTTCCCTAACTCTCTAGACTGCCTCTCTCAGCTTACGTCGCCTTATGACTTCTAGATAATACGTGCTAATGTACAGCATGTCCTGACAGACATCCAAGGGTGGAAGAGCGTTGAAAGGACGCAGAGCTGCCTGCGTTGCTGTACTGCGCACTCTGGACGCTGAAGCCTTCCTTCAGCTCTGGCTTTCTTCTAACCTTTCAGTGTCCTGGCAACACTCATTTTTATTTCCTGTAAAACGAGAGCCACGGACTGTGCCCTACTTAATAAACTGAGCCATGTGAGGGTGGGAAGGCACAGGAGTACATACCAACCTGGATACAGAAGGAATGTTCGATTTCCCCATCTGAATACACCCAGTGTGGTTTCTGCTCCCTCGCCACATGGCCACCTCAGATTGTCTGATGGCAAAGAACTTACATGGTCCAGGTTCCCAGCCAAGGAATGATGCTTCCCATAGCAGGCCGTTTTCCCATCGCAGTTAATGAAATTTAAATAATCCCCAACAGACATGCCCAAAAAGCCATCTCCCAAGCAGTTAATAATTAACAATAAACCATGACATGAAAAGAAGAGCCAAGGTCTTCTTTGTTCAGAAGACCAAAACAGGCCTGAGAAGAAGGTTGCAAGTAAGTGCACAGGTGGTTTAAGACGACTCCAAGTGGGAACACAGAGGGGAAAGCAGAAAAGGTGACATGTCTGGGCCACTGCCTGCCACTCTCCATTAGTCCATGTCTCTTACAAAAGGGAAACCTATCCTGACCTCCTCAACACAAAGATTGGGGCTATTTTACAAATAAGGTGAAATTAGAGAGGAGAAATACATTCATTATTAAGCTGATTTTCCCCCCCAGAAAAGTAAGAAATGGTCATCAGTAGGGATTCAAGGCAGAAGTGTAGAGCTTAACGCTTTTTCTCAATCCAGATAACTATCTACTTCTTGGAAAGTTCAGTAAATATCAAAAATTAGGTCACTTTTCTTCTCTTTCTCTTTTTCTTTAAGGCATGTGAGCATTTATGTGTGCAGATGCATGGAGAGTCCAGAAAACAACCTTGGGTGTCACGAACACCTGTTACCCTCCCTTGAGGCAGGGTCTCTCATTGGTGTGCAGCTCCAGTTACCTAAGTAACTGTCTGGCCAGTGAGTGCCAGGCATCCTCATATATATACACGTATACATATATACGTATATACGTATATATATATATATATATATATATACATATATATACATATATATACATATATATGTATGTGTGTGTGTGTGTGTGTATATATATATATATATATATATATATATATATATATATATATATATAGACGCATTCGAGGTTCGGTAGAAACAAGTCAACCTGCAGACCACTGACCCAGGAGAACCAGTGCTCTAGCCAGGAGCAAATTGGGGAGCCCAGATTGAGCAGTAAATAAGGAACTGCTTTGAGAAGCCACTCCCAAGCCTCTGGGTGGATGGGCCCATCACAGGGCCTCACATGGATACTTTTGGGTGTGGCCTCATGGCTCATTAGGGAGGGGCTAGCTTCTGTAGTCCCTGGGTTTGCATGGCTATGCCAGACTAAGATCCAGAAGTTTCCTGTATTTTCCTAATAATCGATAGATCTAGCTACTTTGTGGGCAAAATAGCCTGCCAACTGACAGAAAACTTCAGGCAATGGTCTTGCCACCATCTTTATAAGCTCCAGCTGGGAGCTTATAAATCACTTTTAACCATGATGGAAGGCTGGTGTTACCCTTCGATGCCTTGAGGTGACAACAAGAGTTAACAAGTGACTGATCAGAACCATTTCTCTCCCTGCCCTGGAGCGAGCCATTAAAGAGTGAGGCTGCTCAGTATGCCCAGAGACAGCTGGCGGGGGTGTGCATGTGCCAATGCTTGCATGCTATGATGCATGTGTGGAGGTCAGAGGACAACTTTCATCAGATAGTTCTCTTCTTCCACCATGGGCTCCAGGGACCAAGCTCAGGTCATCAGGCTTGCATGACAAGTGCCCTTATGGGCTGAGCTATCTCATCGGCCCAAGACAAACTAATTTGAATCAGCGTGGGCAAGTCTGTGGATTTCTGATAATTGCCTTGGCCCAGATTTTTAAAAGGCACTTGTGAACGACAACTCCTCATACATAGAATAAAAGATCTTCTTTAGTGCTATTCTGTCAATGGTGGTTATGACTTAGGTGGTTATACAGATGAACAGGAATTGTCTCTTGACTATTGTTTGAGTGTATGACATCATCTGGTTTCCAGGGCCTTTTGTATTGGGTTCTTGTCTATTGGGATGTTGATGTGATTACAAAATCACAAGGAATCAGAAGTCATGTTTCCAGCTCTAACTGTAATGACAATTTTAAAAAATGTTTAGCCTTGGGAGAGAGGTCAGTCAGCAGAGTGCTTGCCATGCAAGAATAAGTGCCTGAGGTCAAATTTCCATGTTAAAAACAAAAACTCCCTGAAACTTAGGAAAAAAAAGAAGAAGAAACCAGATCCTGGTTAGTATGTAGCATTTTCATAGGTATAGGTATAGGTATAGGTATAGGTATAGGTATAGGTATAGGTATAGGTATAGGTATAGGTACAGGTACAGGTACAGGTACAGGTACAGGTACAGGTACAGGTACAGGTACAGGTACAGGTATGAAATAAAGAAGTGTCTATATGAAATACACACACACTTAAAGAATATGTATCTATGGCATAACAGAAAGCATCCTTCCAATCTTTCAACAGTTTCTGTAAGGGAATTTACCTTAATTGTCCAACTTAGTAGCTGCTATGGAATGTTCTATCAAATCAAATAGAAGGTTCATCTGAAAACAGACTTTCTCATTGATCTCTACTGAATATCTGGAGAGTCGTCTCTGTTTCCTGTGGATGAAAGAACACTAATCATGTCCTCAAAATGAAAATCATCTTTCCATCATATTTTTGCAGGGGCTTGCCATGGGTGTTATTTGTTGGCTTTTCAATATCATACAGAATTATCAATCAGAATTAGCATACAGCACTATTTTGTGCTTCTCATTAATTTCTTGAGTTGTCTAGTGCTTTCAACCAAGTTGTCATAGAGGAAAGACCCAAGACAAGCCACTGTAGGATTGAATGAGATATGTGATCATAATTAGCATGCTGAGACTGAGAGTTCAGATCATCCAGAGAGAAGAATGAAGGCTGTCTACCCAGCCCCCTAACCCTCTCGGCTGTATACAGCCCTTGGTGTAAAATGTGTGTAATGAGAGCATGCCCATAGACATGTGTAGTCTATTCTACTCTCATTCGCCATGTATCCTGTTTCAAAATGTAAATACTCTTACCTTCATCCGTGTTTCAAAAGCAGTAAAAATAAGCCATCAAAATCCAAACAAGCCTATGTGCCTAGCTCCCTGCCTGGTCCTCTGTCCAGTACTAGACCTCACTGCCAAGCTTCTCCTGGGAACCATTGTCTTCTGTTGCCTTTGTTTCTATCCAGGTCACTATTATTTGCTGAACACAGGTTTGACACCTCTCTTCCACAATAGCTCTGCAGCGCTCTTCATATTCTAAGTTCTCTGTTCTCACACACACTCCTCTCTACTTTGGATTCCAGGCTCTTCTAGTTCCTCCAGCCTTTCCACCTCTCCCCAGACTTCTATTGATTTTTCATTTCCGCAAGTTGATGCTTGAGCATTACTGTGAGTGTCACAGGTCCATTTCTATAGCCATCCAGGTGATAATGCATAAATGTAGTATCCTCAAGAGCATCCATGTTCTAGTGACTTCCCTGAACCTGTGCCCTAAGACAATAAGTGGCTTGTCCAAGCTTAAGAGCCTTTCACCCATTTGTTTGCTAAAAACTAATAGGCGTTTGTCCCTCTAGTGTCCCCAACTAAGGGGTTACCCTTAGTTACATACATAATAAGATCACTAAGGCTGGTCTTCATTCTCTGCCATTCCTATCTGTACCTGGATCACAGGCTGCAACATCTCGCATTCTAAGTAGTTCTTGGATGTGTTTCATCTCTACCACTACCACACTGGCTCCACTGTGACTTCATCTTCTCTCTTGGTTTATTGCTGTTGTCCCCGTGGACTCCCAACCTCCAACTCTGTATCTTCCATGAATCCAGGGATGTCTTTATGAAAGTGTCCGCCATTCCATTGCTCCACTTAGATCTACACCATCAAGATCCGATTTGATCTTTCAACATTAAATTTCCATTTTACAACACGGTGTTTAAGGCCCTACAATCTGAGCCTGATTTGCACTTCGGTCCCCCTCTATAATCCCTCTACGGGACTCTTACCTTACCTTTGAACTTACTTCCCACATCTCGAGGCTATGCATGTGTGAATCCTGACTCTTCCTACCTCATACAACCTCATTAACATTAACCACTCATATTCCTATTAGAGGCTTCTGAAGTTGTGGGTCATGACCCAAATGACGTCACAGAACTGACTGTGGGAGTAAGTTGTAACAAAGATGGGGGTTGGGTATGTGGCGATCAAAGTCTGAATGCGTGACAACTAAAGTAAACTCGGCATCAAATGCAGAATGAATCTAAGACTTTTCTGAGCCACCATCTGTCCCTTAAGTAAAAGCTTTTCCAGTTGTTGTCATAGCTAGCTACCTACAGACTGGCTCTGAGGCTGTGGTACTTGCCTTGAGATGGCTGGCCAGGGCTGATTACACCCTCACACCCTGCAGCCATGCAGGTCAGTGGTGCTGACCTCATGGCCTGTGGCCTCCAGGTGAAAAGAATTAAGTCTGTAGAACTAGGCACCAAGGGGCCAGCTATCACAGCCTCCTCCGTCTTTCTCTTGACTCTGGCCCCTGCATTCTGGTCCCTGCCCAACCAATGCGTTTTGGGGAAAGCCTTCTGTCTGGCTCAGTGTTCTGCTGCCGGCCAGGTGAACGTGCAGCATTACAATTAACAGGCCAGCTGAGGTGCTCGAATGCTCTATTTTCCTCGGAGGCCCTACCCTCATTAAGAAAGTAAAATGTTGGTGAGTCTTGTGGGCAGCCTTCCTCCCTCTGGATTGTGGGAGATCTCTGGCTGTCAGCATAGCACTCTGGGCCAGGAAAGTTCAGAGAATTACTTCAATAATATGACAGCCTCTTCCATTTAAAATGGAATTCAGCCCAGCTTCCCTCAGAGCCTTCATTGAAATTCTGTACATGATCCGTCCCTCTAGTCATTTAACAATGCCTCTCATGTTTGCCCTGATTTAAGAGAGAGAGAGAAAGAGAGAGAGAGAGAGAGAGAGAGAGAGAGAGAGAAAGAAAGGAAGAAAGGAAGGAAGGAAGGAAGAAAGGAAGAAAGAAAAGAGAGAAAGCAACCCAGCTTTATGTTTGCGATAACTTGGATCATGGTGGTGTAATTGCAGGGAGGAGACCCCCAGGCTGACAGTAATAGGATGGCTCCTCTGATGTGTGTTACCATCAGACAATGACCTGTGCGCGGTTGTTCTCGGGGGACAGTAAAGAGGCTTTTAAGAATTACTCGCTGTGAAGGATGAAAGCTAATGAGGAAAGGAGCAAGTGAAGAGCGGAGAGACTCTTCGGGAAGTCTGGCTCCACTTAGGCCTGTCATGGCTCCCTTCAAAGTCATTAGGACGGGGTGGGTCTCTGAAGGAGCGCTCGGAGCATCGCACATTCGCATGCAGGCTCCTCCCAGGTCAAGGCACCCCCCCCCTTCCTGAGGAATTAAAGTCACTAAATAATAAATATCAAGGGAAAGGAAGGGAATGGATCCAGAGACTACCAATAAGTAAGGTGAGAGAGGGCATTTATATCAAAGAAGAAACAGCTCCTAATGGGCTTCTACAGTGGCGAGAGAGAAAAAGACAATCCTTACTCTCTGCGTCCTTGTCTCAAAGGCCAGGCTGAGCTGTTGAATCACTACACCGGCAGACTGGTAGCTTGTGTTAGACTTGGACACTGTCATTAAAAACAGCAAAACCAGATGTGCCTGGGGAACCTCAAGGACCCTTGTGCTGAACATAGGCGGCTATGTCTTCCAGTGACGTGCCCAAAGGTTGCTGTCTGAGCATAAGGTGGTATTCCACTTCAGGAACCCACAGGGGTTCTGCAGTATAAAGTTACATACTTGCTTTTCTCATCCACAGCCCCCTGGGACCACAAAGGCTGTGGTTGCTGAGGCTGGGAAGGGCATCGTGTCCTAGAGATGAAGCCTTCGTAGTGAAATAAAACTACAGAACACATCCACAGTATCCACACGGTGAGATCACCGTACCGGTAGCATACACTCCAAGCAAAGTATCTTGAAATGGCCTCGGGCAGGGAGGCTTTTGCTTTTTCTCCAGCCCCTGATCTGATAGTCTAGATTGCTCTACAGGGGGGATCTCACACCCATATTTACCCTCCAAATACCCTCCCTCTCCGGCAGCCCCCATGCTCTTCCTAGAGTTAACCAGTTGTCTAGGAGGATTTGTAATGAGTGGAAATGACATAGAATTAGGCTACCTGTGACAATTCTAACTCTCAACTGGAGACCTAAAGTTGCTTGGGAAGAGGGCCTCCCATGGAGGATTTGCAGAGATCAGTTTGGCCTTTGGGGTGGAGAGGGCGCAGGGGGGAGGGAGTCTTCCAGAGACCACCTTGATTGTTAACCGAGGTAGGAAAACCCATCCTAAATATGGGCGGTAACCTTTCAGGGGCTGCTAAGAATTCAAAAGCTAGTTTAGCAAGTAAGTAGACAACATGGGTTTATCCCTTTCTCTCTGCCTGGACTGCGGTTATCATAAGACTAGTGCATACTCTGCAAAGTCTCCCTTTAGCAGAGTTTGCACCTCAGAGGCTATGAGGACTGTGGTCATCCTTAACCCTTTCACTTTCGGAAAAATAAATGCCACACAGGACTTGAAAATTGAATCAATCTTGACTAGGTATGGAATAATAAAAAAACAGCTAATGTCTTCATCATTCCCTGAGCAAGCCTGTCAGGCAGAAGGGTGTTGCTCCCCCCCCCTATTTTGTAAGATGTATTATAGCTGACTAATCCCCCATAAATATGAGAGAATGATCGTTTCATGGCTACCGATTGACAAACTGGAACACATTTTTCATTTGAGCAGGCAAGATAAGCAGACTGCCAGGGGCTCTCTGCCGTCTCCCGCCTCAGACAAAGCCTGTCCCAGGCAGAAGCTGCTGGTTCATTCTTGGGTCACCACTATGTTATTTTTAGTTCTCTGCATCTTCACAGGAGTTCAGATCGCATTCCAAGCAGCCTCCTGTATCAGAGACTCCTCTACAGCCCACCTTCCCCCCCCCAATAATTTGAGAGAAATGGGTACCTCCAATTAAACCATTCCAGATGTAAATTTCTTGCCCGGAGAGCGAATGGAGAAGCAAATGGGATTCATGAATATAAATTGAGCCTCCCCTACGCTTCTGTTTTCATCTTGAAATTGAAGACTATTCCCCTCCCCCACATAAATCCTTATTTGCCTTAAGTGCATTTACTACGGTGGGACCCCAGTGTAGGGCTGGTAGCATATTGCTATGCATAACCAAAGCTAACTCTCACAAATCATCCTGGGATGAGGCCGGGGGAGGGAGAGGCTGCGTGTATCTGCATCTGTGTTCCCAGGAAGGATGTATATATGCAGCAGGCTGTGCCCTATGTGCTGAGGGGGTGACTAGGCGTCCACAAGCTCTGCCTGTCCTTGAATAGTCCCTTCATTTTTCTGCAAGGGGACTTTTTATCCTCCCTCTGTATGTCTCTCTCTCTCTCTCTGTCTCTCTCTCTCTCTCTCTCTCTGAACATCTTTGCACCTCACTTATTTTCTCTTCACCTTAGTTTGGGTTCAGCGATTGCCCTGATACATGGCTCTCTTGCCAGCCACAACAGCTTCTTTTTCAACACAATGATTCTCTGGAAGGATGGGCAGCTCTGATCAGCAGACATGCAAACGAGCTGCATTAGGCTCAGACATTAGGCTGCTCTCTCTCTCTTGTTCCTCTTCCCCGCATCTTTGTCGCTTCTCCGTTCTACTTTTCCGTTTGTTTGTTTGTTTGTTTGTTCCTTATCTATCTAGAGCAGTGTTTCTCAACCTTCCTGATGCTGTGACTCTTTAATACTACTCAGGCTGTGGTGACCCCAACCATCAAATTACTTCCCTCGATACTTCACAATGGTGACTTTGTTGCTGTTATAAATCCTCATGTAATCATCTGTGCTTTCCAATGTTCTTGAACAACCCCCTATGAAAGGTTCTTTTATCTCCGCAACGGGGTTGTGACGGGTTGAAAAAAAAAACTCATCTAGTGGCCACACAGTCAGTAAAAGGTCTGTTTAGCTGCCCAATACTAAAAGTTTGCCCTCAGTTTTCAGTCAGAAATGTCTCTTTAGTACCCCCAGTGGTGTGATCTTGACAGTGGGTTCAAATTGCCTGCTTTCTGTTACAAAAGCAAATGGTAAAAGAGACTATAGCTCATAATTGAATGTAACCCTCCCACAACCACATCAAATTATTTTCTTATGTATATTACAGAGCATGATGTGAAAAGCTCAATGTGGTTCAAAATAATGTGGTAAGGAAATAGTAAAATACTCCTCTCAGATTATCTTTTCAGTGTATAGCTTTCTTTTGTGTATGTGGGTTCTATATGTGTGTGTGTCTGTCCATCTGAGTGTGTGTCTGTCTGGGTTTTCTGAATCTGACTGTGTGTGTCTGTCTATATCTGTGTGTGTCTGAGTATGTGTGCATCTGTCTGTCTATGTCTCTCCATATGTGTCTGCCTGTTTGTGTTTGTGTATGCATGTATGTGTCTGTCTCTGTCTGTGTCTTTGTGTATCTGTGTGTGTCTTTCTGTCTGTGTGTATTTGTGAATGTGTGTGTCGATGTCTGTGTGTCTGAGTGTGCGTGTTTCTATCTGTCTGAATGTGTGTGTCTGTGTATATAGGTGTCCCTGTGTGTCTCTGTGTGTGTGTGTCTGTATGTCTGTGTGTGTCTGTGTATGTCTATATGTGTCTGTGTGTGTGTATGTTTCTGGGGGGCGGGGTGTGTGTGTGTGTGTGTGTGTGTGTGTGTGCGCGCGCGCGCGCGCGCGCGTGCACATGCATGTGTAGAACAGACAACGCACTTGGGTGTCATTCTTCAGGGGACTGCCACTTTTCTTTTTAATTCAGGATCTCCCACTGGCCTGGGAATCACCAACAATACAAGTCTGGATAGGCAGCAAGACCCAGGATCTGCCTCTCTCTGCCTCCCTGGCACTGAGATTACAAGGATGTATCAGCACATCCAGACTTTCTTCTCTTTAAACAAGAGTTCTGAGAATTAAACTCAGGTTTCGTGCTTGCAAGGCAAGCACTTGACTAAGTTATCTACCACCTCTACCAGACCTCGTGATGTAAATTCCATGGTAGCTGGATATATAAATTAGAATGGAGGGTGTGAACACTAAAGACCAACAGAAACCACTTAAAGCCCCACATTCAAGACCTTCTGAGAAGCAGAGTCAACATGTTATGGCCCTTGTGGTGTTCCTTTACCCAGATCAGGTGGGTTGGTGGTTGAGATACACATCCTGTAGGCATGAGCTCTTGGAGATGGGACTCTGAGGGTTACATGGGACTCTGAACACATGAAAGAAAAGCTTTGAGCAGGCACCCTGGTGCATACAGAGCAGGAAAACAGCCATTACCCTTAATTCAATTGGTGACACAAGGTGTGCTTACAATGGTCTTTAAATAATTTACTAAATTAAAAACCTCTGTAATAATGAACAGGGTGCACAGTGGGAATAAAAACTAAGACGACCCGCTGAAGGATGGCCTTTGAAAGGATGACTTTAGAAAGTCATACTGATTCAACCCCCTAACCTCTCAATGAGGCCTGTCCCCAGACTATTGTCTGCTGTCTTCCGTGCCAATAGCTGGCTTCAAATCAACTTGGAGAACAGAACTAGTCTTCTAATTCAACAACTCCCTGCAACATGGTTCTCTGATATGTCTGATATAAGTGAAGATATGTGTTCACAGAGCCAAGTTTTTTCTTCTGTGAAGACTAAGATTTTATCTTCCCTCATTAAAAAGTCACAGCATTCACAAGTACTCACTACACACATCTGTTAACAATGTCTATATAGTCTGTGTTCTTGTTTCATTTTTAGAATCCGACTGTAAAGTTTATCTCAGTATCTGTGGTAAGAGTCTCCTCTCTGGTCCTCAATTTCTCATTGTAGTAGACGTATGCAAGCTCTGGACACACCTTGTTTTACAGCAGTGACAGATGCTGTTGTGTTTATTTACTACGGTATCATCCTATCAAAGTTGTAAATAGTTTATAAGAACAGTTCTCAGCCTCCTTTTACAATACATTTAAATACTGTTTTAGTTTCTAGAACAAAACTAAATAAAGTCTGCTTTATCAATAGAGAAAAAGAAAGGAGAACCAACCAACAGACCCATCCAAATGAATAAAAATAGATGACTTTTAAAAATATTGTATTCTATGGTATCTGAAGCATGTTTGTGACTATTGATTGGGTGTTTTACTGGAATGATCTCTTAGGGGCTGATTGTTGAACAGAATATTTTTCTCTTGCTGACACCCCACCTCCAGTGGATGTCTAATTACTCAGCATAGGGAGCCCTTTTGTTCGCCAGGACATGGCCAAATGGAATCCATACTGTGTGAACAGGCTGTTTGGTGGTCTCTGCATGCATAAAGCAAATTCAGGAGAGTGGGAAAATCAATGAAGCAGTCATTTAAAGTAAAACATCCTTAATAATATGAAATTATTGAGACCATTGAGGAAGCCAACCAGAAGGCTATAATTTATGATGTCAAGAGAGGCCCCTGTGTAATGATGAATTAATCATAGTCACACGTGCTCACTGGACTAGTCTGTGTAACAACAGAAATACCAGGTTTCCATTGGCCCATTCTGTGTAACAATAGAAATGTCAGGGTTTTTTGAGTATTCTGTGTAGCAATGGAAATGTCAGAGAAGGTTCATTGGACCATTCTTTGTAACAATAGAAATTTTAGATTTTTTTTATTGAACTGTTTTATGTAGCAATGGAAATGTTAGTAGACCTTTTGAAGCCATAATATTGTTCATACTTTGAAGTTGTTTTAAATTTTTTTTTCATTCTTGGGAAACAAACACCTGGATAGCTCATTCACAGCATGGAGACTGAGGTGTCGGAGGCTCACCTAGAAACAATACCACAGTTTCTTCCCATGATGGCTTCTTAGAATCCACTCAGAAGGATATTTTTTCTCTCCTTTACAGGTTACCAGCCAGTCTTGTCTGGTCAGCAGGGCTTCCAGGGCCTGATGGGAGTTCAGCAGTCAGCTCACAGCCAGAGCGTGATGAGCAGTCAGCAAGGAGCCCCGGTGCACGGTGTGATGGTCTCCTACCCATCCATGTCTTCTTATCAGGTGTGTGCCAGCAGAGGGGGAAACCCTGGCCGCAAACTCACACTTGTCAAAACAGAAGTCATAGGAAGTTTCAGGTGTGGAGCAATTACTAAGGTTGTGGACAGTTGACCTATCTACCCATTAGTTCACTTGGAATTGAGATATACAATTCGAATGTCAGGGCTTTTTAGTGCTATGCTGGGTTTGTGTCCATAAAAACAACTTCCGTCCATCAAAGGAAATTCTTTGATATTCTATCCCAGACCACCTTTGGGTACTCTGTTGAAAGGATACTTGGTAGAAAACCATTGTAATTTGTCCACCCTATTTGTATTTTACTCAAGTAAACTTCTTTCTACTGGAGTTGCAAATTATCACAGATTTTTACGTGGCTTCTCAGATGCATTTAGAGCACACTGATGCAGGCACAATTCCATTCTGCAGGTTGGAGCACATATCGAGTCTTTAACACATAGTGTGTGTGCTTTCATAGTTTGTAGCCTGAAGCCTCCAAGAAGAAGAAACACGGAGGGAGGGGATACCTTCGAATTGTATATCTCAATTCCAAGTTAACTAATGGGTGGATAGGTCAACTAGGAATCTGTTCAGCACATCTCAAACCTTAAGTGACATTTATGACACCGTCCCCTCCCTGAACACATTAAACAGCATTTTCACACTTGTGTCTCACCCAGGTGCCAATGACCCAAGGTTCTCAAGCAGTGCCCCAGCAGACATACCAAGCGCCAATCATGCTGCCTGGCCAGGCAGGCCAAGGGTCACTCCCAGCCACCGGAATGCCTGTGTACTGTAACGTCACACCACCAACCCCTCAGAACAACCTAAGGTTGATGGGTCCACACTGCCCTTCCAGCACGGTTCCCGTCATGTCTGCGAGCTGCAGGACAAACTGTGGGAGTAGCGCTGGCTGGCAGGTCAAGTTCTGAGAGCTCAGGCTGCCTGCGTCCACTTCACCAGATGTGAATTCATGGCCTTCAAAGGAAGAGGAGACTGTCCACTGGCTGAGGATTTCCATATACACTCAACGTGCAAACGACTGCTGCTGGTATTCTGTACAAACTAATCAAAGACTAATACACACATTAGTTGGTTAATGGTGCATATTTCTGTCATGTCTGCTAGGTATGCCTTTCTAGCTTAGCTAGTGACATGAATTCATCAAGGTAAGATTTTCTCCTACCACTGAATACCACTGTGTAGATTACAACGTCCCTGATTCGGATTAGTTTTGTACTTTGTGTTGAGTTTGTGATGCTAAAAGTATTTAAAAAAAATATATAAACTAAATCACATGGTACCAAAGCTGTAACAGAAAAAGGAAAGAGTTAAGGAACGGAAGGAATAATTTATATACACTATAGAGTTTTCTTTTTTAAATGGATATATATGGTATTGTAGTGTTTAACCCAAATAAAAGCTTATTTGACCTTACGGAGGAAGGTCATGTTTTTACCACCAGTTTGTTTCGGTCTCTCTCTTGATGTGCTGTTTACTTATTTAGTTAATGGTTTCATTAGCAGGTAGATGTTAATGACGCAGAATGACATTTTCATACTTGTATGGAATGCGTTTTGACCACATTTAAACTCAGTGTCTTCTCAAACTCTCTTTGAAAACCCTCCCTCTTCTCAGTTAGCTCCACTGCCTCCATGCCCTGTCTGTCTGTTTTTAATGAATCAATGAGGATTTGGGGTGGGGGTGAGGTCTTTATTTGGCTTACACTTCAATATTGTTGCTCATCACCAGTGGAGGTCCGGACAGGAACTCAAACAAGGCTGGAACCCGGAGGCAGGGGCTGATGCAGAGCCCACAGAGGGGTGCTGCTTACTGGCTGCTCCGAATCGAGGCGTTTCACTAGGGCGGGCTTACAGAAGCAAGGGGAGGGGATTGTTTGCAGGAGCTTGCACAATTTCTCTCACAGAGCAAAAGTCCCTCTATCCCCCATCAACCATTAACTACCTATAAATCCTCCGAGAAGAGCAGGTATCGTCAGCCTCCCCGTCCCATGACAGGATGTTGACAGATTCCATCTTGTGTAGATAATGGAGGATGCTGTGAGCTCAGCCAGGCCGCTGTGTATCAGGCCTGGGAGATGGTGGCCCAAGAAAGTCTGTTTCTTCTTCTGCCAGCTCATGCATTCTCTCCATCCCTTCCTCTGTGACGGTCCCTGTGCCTTGGGGGAGGGATCATACAGAAACAAGATTTTGGCTGAACATGTTCTATCAGTCTGTGTTTTATTAGTGCCCATGTTGTTCTTTCTTGGCATCACCTCAAGAGTGCTCTGTGGTTCCCAGGCATTTTGAGTTGAACAGCATCTCTCTGAGAGATGCTCTAAGCAAATATTAGTATCAAGAATAAACCCTAATCTTGATAGCCTCATAAGGGTTGTGAACCTAAGGTAATATCTGTGTCATTGCTTTTAATTTGAAAAAAAAAATATTGGAGGTATAGAGCTATACTGTGTCTACTAGGAAATTCTAAATGTTGATAATACAAATGCCCACTCTACATCTAGTCTTCTTCTGTCTTCGCTGAAGTTAAACTATGTGTCTAGTGAAGATAAATTTCTTTATATTAATATAGAGAAAGGCAGAGCCTGATTCCTCCTGCTATACTGAGCCACACACTCCAATGTCCTGCGGGTTTGGACAGGGGGCCAACGTCTCCAAGGTGCTGACATTTGTCCTGGTAACTGAAAAAGAATGTGTATAGCAACCATTTAATAACAAAGGCTAGAACATCTGCAAAGCAGATATGCAACGCCTATGGCTATCCGATCCCCCGACGTACAGAGTCCATTTTAGGACAACATTTAAAAATTAATAACTGAATGCTGGACTCTGAGGGTCAGCCCTTGGAAAGATGTCTCTTTGAGGGAATGAACCTCAGAGCTTTCATTTTAATACCACCGGATAATAATTGCTCTGTTGTTTATATTTCCTCCCTAAAAATGCATTGTGGGAATTGCATCAGGGAAACTCTTATCGGTTTTCATTTGATCACATTGCCTACTCTGGATTTTTCGTTTTCATGCTGTTTATCTGTGGGTAGAGTTAAGCACTTAAAAACCCTACTTAGTAGGTTATCATTTCTTTCTGTCTATCGTTTTCTATTTCCTTTCAAGGGGGCTTTTGTGCTATTCTAATTAACTCCGCTCCTTGTGAAGTCCGATCCATTTTCCCATGTCTGGGTCTACTTAATTTTTCATCAGCGTAATCCCTGACCATGAAAAGCATTATAAGAATATTTCTTTCTTTTTATTGAGCCATTGGACCAATCACCACACTGAGGAAAGCCAGCATACTTCCTGGCTAAGATCTTTCCCTAATGGAAGGAGGGTCTTGGCCAACATGGATTCATTTTCTAATTACATTTATTTATTTATTTATTTATTTATTTATTTATTTAGTGTGTGTGTATGTGTGTGTGTGTGTGTTTGTGTACATGTGCACACATGCCATGGTGCACATGTGAAAGTCATAGTACAATTTGCAGGAGTCAGTTCTCTCCTTCTACCACATGGGTTCCCTGGAGGGGACTCAGATCTCCCACCCCCTTGATGGCTAGCACCTTTACCCTTTGAATTATCTCACCAGCCAATATTCACTTTAAAAAAACTCTATTTAGCTTTCAGACTTTGACAGTAATTCTAAAGTCAAATAATCCAAACATGAGTTGGAATGCTTACCCTCCTCCCATAGAACTGTGGGAAAATTTGGTTTTTGTTTTGTGATCCTTAGAACTGCTGAGCTGCTTAGGTGCTGTAGATTTAAGCCATATATATATATATATATATATATATATATATACACACACACACACATATATATGTTAATGGAAAAGATGGGTTTTATATTATATACTATTTATTTATTTATTTATTTATTTATTTATTTATTGGACACAAGACCAACCATGTAGCTCTGGCTGTCCTTGAACTCACTGCATAGATCAGCTTGTCCCCAACTCACAGAGATCCATCTTCCTCTCTGTTTCTCTGCTTCTGTGCTTCTCTCCCTTTCTCCCTTTCTCTCTCTCTGCCTCTCTCTCTGCCTCTCTTTCTGCTTCTCTGCCTCTCTCTCTGCCTCTCTGCCTTCCTCTCTGCCTCCCTCTCCCTCTCTCTCTTTCTCTCTCTCTCATTCTCTCTTTCTCTCTCCCTCCCTCTCTCTCTCTCTCTTTCTCTCTCTCTCTCTCTACCTCCCTGCCTCCCATGTTGTAATTAAATGCAATGTACCATCATGCCTTGCGTCTAGTACTTTCTTGCACTAGGATCTTTAAATTGGCTGTGTGGGGTGATGGTTCTGTAACCGAAGCATATTCAGAATTTAATTTATTATCAAGAGAACACTCAATATGTTTTTCATCTTGGTTAATAATTTTATCGCCATCATATTTTAATTACAGATTATTCCGTTTATAAGCTTAGGTGGAGATATTAATATACAGATACTTAGAAAAATAAACACATGGGTAGATAATTAAAGTCGTCTCTAATGGTCCCTTACACCTCTGTGTGAATGTAAAGGGCGCACTGGTGAGTTATGTAAAATATTACGTAGTTGAATACACCGTACTTATTCGGGACATTTAAAACAGGGGTGCACGCACATCCAGCTACCTTGACTTGCTCTTGTGGAGGCTGTCTCGGCTGCTCTGACAGTTGCTAGTAAATGCTCTGACTAGCATGCTCGCTTGCTGTGGTTTAATATACTTCTGCAGGACCTGAGGTGAGGCTGGGGAGAATGGATCACCATTACAGAAATAAGATTACATAACTGCGAGTTTAATTTGAAGGTCGGAATAGAGCTATAAATCACCATTAGAAGTGTGAGCCCTTTGTGAAAAACACATTCTTAAAAGCATGATTTGGAAAAAATCAGATAGAGTGAAGGGGGGAGCAACAGAAATGGAATTTTGAGCTTTCATGGGGGCGTGTTTAGATTCTGACTCCACTCTTGACAACAATCAAATTGTGATGGATACATGGGCACTCCATCCTCCTCCTCCTCCTCCTCCTCCTCCTCCTCCTCCTCCTCCCTCTGTACCACACATAGGTCCATGAGGAGGACACAGTTGCTGCTCTGCCAGTCACTTGTTCCCTGGCCCTTATGTCACAGATGGCTTTGATCACTTACAAACCAGAGTTGACCCTGGAAATGCCTCACCTTCAAAGTAAAGCAGCAATAGATCTTTGGGGATTCTCAAACTGCAATAGATGCGATATTTAATATGAACTGGAAATAAGTGTCTTATTTCCTAAAGTGTTTTCCTTGGAACAGTTTTCTTTTTTTAATCTGTGCACATGTAATGTTTGGGGCCATATCTACACCACATGCTTCCAGTTTTAACAAGCAGGACATGGTAGTTCACACCCAACACTAGAGGATACAGAGGCAAGCAGATCCCTGAGTTCAAGCCCCTCCTAATCTTATGCACATGCATACATATGTGCATGTGTGTACATTTATATGTGTATGTGTACATATATACATGTACACACATATATTTCATATGTATGTATGTATATTATGTATGTATGTGAGGCAGGCCCATGTGCACTATGCCATATCTATGGAACACACACACACACACACACACACACACACACACACGAGGCAGGCCCATGCACACTGTGGCAAATGTGTGGATACCAGAGGTCAGCCTCAGGGGTCAGGCCTTCCCTTACTAAGACTGGGTGGGCGTCTGGCTCCTTGCTGAGTGTGACAGGCTAACAGAGCTGAGGGCCCCTGGGGAGCCTCCTGTGGCCAGCTCCACCCTTGCCTTCTCACAGCAGATGCGCTATCATCACAAACACTCCGTCCCACATACAGCTTTGTGGAGGTGTTGCAGATCAAAACTCAGGTGCTCGCACCTGTGCAGCAGGCAATTCGACCCCCGAGCCTTCTCCTTGAGCCCAGAACACACACTTTGTGTTCCATGCCTCCTTGCAGCTGCTCTGTGAAGCGGGCAGTGCTTAGGGCAATCAGAGAGAGGAAAGGGCCGTCATGGTCAATTAATATTGTAAGACCTATGTGGTCTCTGGCAACCTTTAACCTATTAACTAACGTTATGAATTTCCCCAAAGCAGCCTTAATTTCATAGTTTTGCCAAAAAGCCACCTTAGTTCACAGACAATATCAAAAGACGATTGTTAGGAGGAGCCATTAGGAAAATACATCAGAAGGAGAGATGTCACTACAGTTAAACACAATAGCTACACTTATAGAAGACATGGTTTCAGTTCCCGGATCCACATGACAACTTACATCAGTAAGTAACTCTGGTCCTGGAGGATCTCATGCCCTCTTCTTGTCTTCTTGTACATAAAACATGCATGTGCTACACAGATATTCATGCAGGAAAAAGAACAACAGAGTTTTAAATGGGTGTGTGTGTGTGTGTGTGTGTGTGTGTGTGTGTGTTTGTGTTCCCGTTACAAGCCAGGAATGGCGGCTCACACACCAGCAGTGAAGGAGGTAGAGGCAAGCAGATCTCTGACTTCAAACCCAATCTGATCTACATAGTGAGACCTTGTTATACAGATATACAATTGATATTCACACGTATTCGTGTATTATAATATGAAAATCCCAACGTAACATATTTAGAACTTGCTTTAATTTCAATAGCAACAGTGCTCTCTCTCTAAACTTACTCATTTTGCTCTCACTGGGTCCTCAGTGCCTGGGTTAGTTTTTGTCAGCTGGGCAAAAGCCAGAATTACCTGGAAAGAAGGAACCTGAATTGAGAAAATAGGTATCAAATTAGCCTGTGGGCGTGTCTATGGAGAATATTCCCGATTAATTTTTGATATGAGAGGTCCGAGCTCACCCTGGCCAGCACAAGCCCTCTCTGGAGGTCCTGGAGCTCTAGGAAGGCAGGCTGAGTGCACCACAAAGAGCAACTCAATAAGCAGGGCTCCTCCGTGGGCTCTGCTTCTGTTCCTGCCTCCAGGTTCCAGCCTGAATTCTTGCCCTGACTCCTCTCAAAGAAGGACTCTGATGGGGCGGTATAAACTACAATGCGAAGAAAAAATAAATCTTTCCAAGTTGCCGTTGGCCATCATGTTTGTCACAGCAATAGAAATCAAAATAGGATACTAGTCAGTAATTGCGAGACCGTGAGCCACTGTTCATGAAGCCTCTGCCTTTAAGAAGCCTGAGAATTTTAAGAATGAATTGTGTCCATATTTCAATAAATGCAAATACATTAGCCATGGAGTTCATCTGAAGAATAACATAAGAATAAGAATATGAGGAAGAAGAAAACAAGTTAGCTATCTGTGATCCTATGAGGTCTTTGCCCTGCCCTATGTTGGATACATGGAATTGGGGTTTGCAGAGATGTGTGTGAATGTGTCCTAACCCTGGCCAAGAGGAATGCCTGTAGGGCAAAGAAAGACAAGGAAAGGTGAAATATGATTCAGAGTGTTTGAAGTAGGAGGTGACTGAGTAGACTCTATGGAGTGGTGCATCCTGGGAAGTGCACACTCCAAAATGGCTGCCCTGACCCCGAACAGCAGGCGGAGTAAACAGGCAACCAGCAGCTTAGGAAAAAATGCTCCACTATAAAGTAATATGATATCAGCCTCCAGAAGATATCATACCTCCAAAGAGAAGTATATACCTCCAAAATGCAATGTGGGATACATTTTAAAGGGGTCTTCACTCGGAGACCATAGACGAACACAGACAAGGTCTCTCTTATCATGCCACAGGTACCATTGGTATCATGGAACAAACCAGAATGCATCTCTTCTCTAGGCTTGGCCCACTTTTACTATGGGCACAGCAAAGCTTTAGAGCCTTCTGCATCAGCACATGGAGATGCTCTGCTATTGCTTGATTTTTCCCTAGAGAGACTCAAAGAAATACCCATTCACCAAGAGCACAGAGCCCGGACAGAACAAGGAAAGGATTCCATCCAAGTTCAACTCAATGACCCTGTGCATTATTTCTGTGACTTACAGGAGCATTGGTGACTAATAGGGACAGGGTGAACCACATACACCTCTCCTCTGCTCCTCCCCCACCCTGAACCTGCGGGATGGTTGGTAGATCTGATCCCCTGGGGTTCCTATGCTTGTGATCTTAGGTATTCTCCCTCAAGATGACAAAGACCATGTCTGACCCAGGGAGAACAGCTACAGAGCATGGGGCCCCTAAGCTGCCAGGATTTGAAAACAGCCTGGGCTGCAAACTGGAGCGATCACAGGGGACTTACTGAGCCTCTGGCACAATTTGATCACTATTGATCCACTGTGAAATCCGACAGCCTCTTCCCATGGTCCTGTATTGGAAAATGATGAGAACAGGCATGCATCTGTGGCTCAGGATTTTGCCTCCATAATCCTATGGAAATCACGTCTTTCACATAAGATCAGGGCACTTGGCTTCATCCCACTCCTTTTTAACTATTTTACTTGGTGGGGGGGAGGGGCTCTGCACTCCTCTCAACTGGGAGAAGTTGTTTTGCTAGAGGTTTGACAATGTCAAAAAAACCTATTTTCCAATGGTTCTCATTATTAATGTCTACCTCAAACTTAAATCTCTGTCTTCTTCCAGCAGGGTCTGCAACCTCAAATAATTTCTGTAGCTTTCTATTTGCCACTATTTATGTGTCTTAAATGGCAAAAAAAAAATTGTCACCTGAGGAGCCTATGTCCTGTTGCTCTTCCCTATCCTGTGAGGCAGGGCAGCTGCTGGTCTGTGGAGAGGAAGATTCCCTCCCCCAAGCCTTCTTCATCACTCTCCTGGGCTCTGAGAGACCACAAAACATCAACAAGATAGTGTTGTGTCGGTGGCCCTGAGGATGAAGCCTTGGAGAACGCCCTGATGTTTACATTTGCTATTTGATTTGTTTTTGTTAGGTTATATTGAATTTTACTTTTCAGGATGGAAAGACGTCAGATTTGGGACAGACAGAAGGAGGTGTCAGTCAGAAGGGGGTGTTATATGTATCTGCCACACAATCTAGGAACAAACTTGGACTCAGGGTGTTCAAAGTATGCACAGATGCATTGTGTACTAGTGTAGGCTACTTGGGCTGGAGAAAGAACTACATTTCATTTCTTTGTTAATTAATTAGTTCATTTATTCCCTTATTCACTGAATTAACTGATTTATTTGCTTATATACGGGCAGGCACCACAAACCCAAGGCAAGCCCTGTGCACCTCCAACTAAGAAATGCCATATTTTTGCATTTAATCTCAAAGTCCCATCCTTAGAGTTTCTGAGGGTATGTGTTGGGATGGGATGCCCTTTAGGTACTGAGGACATGGAGAACATGGGGAGGGAAAAAATGAGAGCAGATTTACAAAGGTCCTAACATTAACAATAATGCAGCAAGGCGCAGAGGAGCGGGTAAGACATTAGCTGGAAGTACGAAGACCTGAGTTTTCATCCCAGCACCTATGAGAACGTCAAGCATAGCAGCATGGGCATGCATCTAACCCCAGTGCTATGAGGCAGAGACAAGAGGATGCTGGGAGTTGCTGACAAGCCGGTCTACCCTAAATGGTGGGCTATCACCCACCTCTGTCAGAAAATGAAAGACAAAGAAGCAACTGAGGAAAATACCAGTGTTAATCTATGGTATTCACATACCTGCACAGGCAAACGCACCTATACATTCACTACACACATGTGAACGTGCACACACACACACACACACACATACACACAGGCACATGCACACACACATAGGCACATGCACACACACACACAGGCACACACACACACACACAGGCACATGCACACACACACACACACACACACACACACACGGGCACATGCACTCCTATGTGTACTGGAACACCTAAATGAACACATATATATACCACACACACACACACACACACACACACACAGACTACACCCATGATACACTACACACAGATACACTAAACAAACAAAAAACAAATAAATAAATAAACAAATAATTGAACAAATAAATGGAGAAGGCAACATGATATTAAGTTGAGAATCATGTTTTTACTTCTAACACACCATAAAATGTCCCACCATGACAGATCTACATGCATGTGAAGGGCAAACATCAACAAACTGCTCAATCTGTGCCCCAGAGGAATTTCACCATAAAGACTTTGGAGTCCTCAAGCTTGGTTTGTTTGTTTGTTTGTTTGTTGTTGTTTTGTTTTGTTTTTTTGGGGTTTTTTTTTTTGTTTTTTGTTTTTTTCGAGACAGGGTTTCTCTGTGTAGCCCTGGCTGTCCTGGAACTCACTCTGTAGACCAGGCTGGCCTCGAACTCAGAAATCCACCTGCCTCTGCCTCCCAAGTGCTGGGATTACAGGCGTGCGCCACCACGCCCGGCTTGGAGTCTTCAAGCTTGGATTGCGTGCTGTTCCCTAAAGACCCCCACCCCACCCCATCCCACCCCCATCTCCCACACCTCAGCTCTTGGCTGCCCTTTGAAGCTGGTCTTCCTACAGCTTGGGAAAGCAAAGTGATGGGCAGGTGTGTTTCTGGAGATTTAGTCCCTCCCTTCCCACGGAAGGGTATGAATGTCACCTACTGCAGGCTCGGGTTCCTGCGTGCTAGCCCTAGTGTTTCAGCGAGCGCTGAGAAATGCTGTGCGCATGCGTGTTCTCTGCTCCCCGCAACGGGGCCACAAGCTTCTTTCAAAAGCTGGTGGAAACTCAGCAAGAAAATCACCCGCCTTCCTCACAAGCATCGTGATCGCGATCCCCTGTCCCTATCACGTGTTGTCCATTTCTGAATCGAGACGCACGAAGCCCCGTTTTCAAATGAGATGTGGGAGCCAATTTCACCCCCTCTGAAAGAGAAAGGAATTACTAAAGGTGCTTAATAGTAATGTAATAGAGAGCAATGGCCTGAGACTGGAAAAATAGGCCATTCAAATTGGACATTAAGAAAATTTCACTCGAAGCAAGGGCAATTATACAATGAAATAATTTCCTAAGGGAGACGCAGCGAGATGCTTTTAAAGCAGTTGTTTAAGTGAGCGCGGCTGAAAACCCCACAGCTGAGCCTGCCCAGAGATCATTTCGTGAAGGATTGCCGCGGCTGCCTGGATGTCATCTGCCCTGGAGGCTTACCTGACTCCGTTAGGCAATACCTTTCCTTCCCGGATGTAATAATCACAGTGATTGGTCACCTCAGGGAGGGCCCCGCGGGGCTCAGGAAGACTCAGATGTCTGCCATCAAGTCTTTTCAATGCAAAATCAAAAGCTCTAAGATGATCCTAGGACAAGGCGAGGGATTATGGGGCCTGCATTTGAAACAAAGCTGTGTGTGTCGAGATAGTATTGTCGAATATTTTGGTGTGACTGCGTACATATGAATGCAAATACGTAACACAAGCATCTATGCTGTCTTATATGATATCTACTTTGAGTGACTACTGTATCTATGTGCAATCTCATTTAAATGCTCTTTCAGAAGTAACTGATACATTTATTTTAGTCACTATCACAATCATTCTGTGTTACTAGCAAAAGGGGTGTAAACCATACCTAGTCCTTCACGTGCCTATGTGACAGATCCTTTCCCTGCTAGCAGAAATCCTAAATATTCTCGATCCTCACATGCAATGAGCTGGTTATCTTTTGCTCTTTGGTTTATTTTTTTCATTTTTACATTGTTATTATTTTTGGCACCTGGACACGTTCTCTAGTCATTTGGGAAAAGAGAACACCAATTGAGAAACTTTCTCCATCAGATGGGTCTGTCAGCAAGCCTATTGGGCATTTTCTTGATTAATGATTGATACAGGAGGACCCAGCTTCCTATGGGTGATGGCACCATGAACAAGTGCTTAGGCATGGCCCCATGTTGCCTAAGAAAGCAGATTAAGCAAGCCATGAGGAGCAAGCCGGTAAGCAGCATCCCTTCACCATCTGTCAATTTCAGATCCTGCTTCATACGCACATAGTAAAAATAAACAAGTCTTAAAAGAAGTGAAGATTAAAAGTAATCATAGATGAATACTAAACTAAATTAAAGTTTTCTTGTTGTGGAATGCTACAGTACTTAGTATGAGCAGATGCTAGCACCAGGCTTCCCAGCAGCCAAAGTGAAAAGAGAAAATATGGCGAACCACGTGGAGCTTATGTATATCAGAGAAGACAAGACTGTTTCCCTGGGAAGAAAAATGAAATCTCCCCAGTAGTTCTTTGTGAGTGGTTATCCATGAAGATCTGTAGGAAGGAAGGAGTCACAGAGCTATTTCATGTCAGAGTCAGGGGATGAAGAGACAGCCAGTCACAAGGCAAGAATTAAACCACAGCCGATTATCCTGCTCATACAGTGTGTTGAAAGGAACAGAAAACAGAGAAATTGAATTTTGGAATACAGAAAGCACCCCTGTAGACCATAGCAAAATTAATTTGTGAGATGCGGAGATGTAACATAGTTAATAATGACGTCAATGTGTTCCCATTTCAAACTAGAAAACAAGGAAACATAAAGAATAAATGAGAGTTAGAAACCGTCTTAGCCACAGAAGCCGACTCTCTCTCTGTGGACACGGTGTGGAGATATGTCTTGGGCAGAAGGTTCTGCTCATTACAGGCCCAGGCAGCATGGACAAAAACTGGCTCTTTCTTCCCGAGGCCAAAATCCAATCAATATGCAACGTGCCCTGGACAGTCTCATTCACGGAAGTACACGGTAAGGTGAGGGTTGTCACCGGTCAGGTTTGTTTTTTTTTAATAAACACTACACAGATGTACCAGAGTTTTACAAATCTGTAGTTTTGGATCTGAGACCTGGTTCATGTCTGGGAACTCAACACAGGGGTGTAGCATTTGCCTGGAATGGGTGTCTTCAGCTTCTGCTGCTCCACTTTTGCTGTTTCTTTTCTATTTTTAATTATTATTTATTTTAACAAACAGTAATTTTTTTTGTTTATTTTACAGCCCTAAGTGTGCCCCCTCCTTTCCTCTCACTCATTTCGCCTCATTTCCCCTCCTCACCCATCCTCCAGTCCTCTCTCTCTCCTCAGAATAGGGGAAGCCTCCCATGAACGTCAATCTCTCCTGGCATGTCAAATTTCAGAAGGATTAGGTGCATCTTCTCCTGTGGTGGCTGGACAAGGCCGACCAGTTAGAGGAAAGGGATCCAAAGGCAGGCAACGCAACGGAATCAGAGACGGCCTTTGCGCCCGCTGTTAGGAGTCCCGCATGAAGACAAAGCTGCACAACTGTTACACATGTGCAGAGGGCCTAGATCTGTCTGTACCACGCCTGCTCTCTGTGTGGCAGTTCAGCCTCTGTGTGGCAGTTCAGTCTCTGTGGATCCCTATAGTCCCTAGGTATTTTTGTGGGGTCCCTGACCTCTCCGGCTCCTTCAATCCTTCCCCTCCTTTTCCACAGGATTTCCCTAAATTCCACCTAATGTTTGGCCATGGGTCTCTGCATCTGTTCCCATCAGTTGCTGGGTGGAGCCTTTCAGGTGACAGTTATGCTAGGCTCCTGTCTGAAAGCTTAGCAAGGTATCTTGTCAGGGGTGGGCTCTCTCTCAAGGCAGGAGCCACTGGTTAGTTCTCCCTCATTGTCCCCTCTTCACCCCTGCATGTCCATCTTGTAGGAAGGAAACATCGTGAGTGGAAGTGCTTGAGGCTGGGTTTGTGTCCCAGTCCCTCCGTTGGAAGTCTTTTCTGGTTAGGGACTTCATGAAACTGGAAAGCGTCTGTAAGGCAAAGGACTCTACCAAACATACAGAATATTAGCCTATGCAGTGAGAAAAGATCTTCACCAACTCTCATCCAACAAAGGCCTGATATTCAAGATATATAAAGAACTCAAGCAACTAGACAGCAACAAACCAAATAACCCAATATAAAGTGGAATACAGATCTAGAGTTCTTACAGAGGAATCTCTAATGGCTGAGAGGCACTTAAGGAAGTGTTCAACAGCCTTAGGCATATACCCCAAAGATGCCCCACCATCCTATGAGCACACTTGCTCAGCTATGTCCACAGAAGCTTTATTAATAATTGGCAGAAACTGGAAACAACCTAGATGTTCCTCAACTGAGAAATGGGTAAAATAGACAGGGTACATTTACTCAGTGAGATATGACTCAGCTATTAAAAACAATGACTCAGCTATTAAAAACAATGGCATCATGAAATTTATAGGCAAATGGTTGGAACTGGAAAATGATCATCCTGAGTGAAGTAACCAAGACCCAGACCCAGAAAGGCAAGCATAGGTTGTACTCACTTCTCAGGGGATATTAGTCATAAAGTACAGGATCCAATCCACAGACCCAAGAAAGCTAAGTAACAAGGAGGGCCCAAGGAGGGATGCTTGAATCTCACTGAGTAGGTGAACTAGAAGAGACATTGGAGTGGGAAGGGAGAATAGGGAAGGGGTGGTGAGGAGCAAGAGGGATCTAGTGCAGGGAGGATGGGAGAGGGAGACAACTAGGAGAGAGAAATGGACTCAGTGGGGTGGCATCTCTGGGCCGAGCTAGAAATCTAGGACAATGGAAACTCCCAGAAATCTGTGAGTGTGACCCTAACTAAGACTCCTAGCAATGGGGAATATGGAACCTGAAAAGGCCATCTCCACTCTTGCTCTTTCTAATGGAACCAGTTGATCTATCCATTTTCCTCCAAGAGGCATGGCCTAAAAACCATTCTCACATCTCCCAGCAGACCATGCCCTGGGCATTCCCCTTATACCTGTCACAGCAGCGCCTGCAGCCTTTAACTTCTTGTAGCTCATCACTTTCACTGGGTGCCGTCATTCTAGAGAACCATCATCCTCAAGGTCCCTCGTTGATACGCCTAGCTCTCTACTGCTCTTGCCATCTGCCAGCCTCTGCTGGTCTAATGATGCTGATACCTTCTCAGCCCATCCTCAGGAGCTGCTATGATGGCTCAATTCCTCAATCCTCCCTTGAAAGATACCTCTTGCAGGTGATTTGTAACACACTCACTGCCAACTAGCCATCCCCTTACCCGATGTCCTCCTCCATCGACTCCCTCTCACACACAGTAAAGGGAGTTTCCTCCTTCCTCATACCAATCATCGAGTTCTCTAACAGACTCTCTCTACTGAGTGCCGGTCACATAAATACACATCACTGCCGGAGAGTCTGGGAGACACGTGCCTGGGTAGAGAGCCACTTAGACACAATAACTCTATGATATGTAAACAGAAGCACCAACGTTTTCTGTCTCTCAGGATAAACTGAGGCTAAATAAAAAGATTACTAAGATGCCTTAGTTATGATGGAATTGATGGAAAAAGAAAAAGTCACAATAACTGATAATAAATAAAAAAATCAAGCACAGTCACAGATACAGAAGATTCAATTTTTAGTCATCAGAGACTGGCAAATGGTGTTTTATTGTAGCAGCTGAAGCTAGTCCCAAAAGCTGAAGCTATAACTTGAGACATATTGCCAGGAATCTCCAAAAGTGTATCCCCACATCCAAAAGAAATTGCCATTGGCAAACAAAATGAATTTTTAGGAACAGGATAAGGAAATTGTTTTATTAAATATACAAAACATTTCCTAAGATTGTATAATAAGGATGGAGTATTTACCCAGCATATATAAAACCCTGGTTTGATTCTTACAAACACACACACACACACAAATGGGATTGGGGTGAGGCTTCTCAGTGTCATCACATTAACAAAGTATTATATCCAAACAAATAAATTACATCATTGCCGGGCGGTGGTGGCGCACGCCTTTAATCCCAGCACTTGGGAGGCAGAGGCAGGTGGATTTCTGAGTTTGAGGCCAGCCTGGTCTACAGAGTGAGTTCCAGGACAGCCAGGGCTACAAAGACAAACCCTGTCTCGAAAAACCAAAAAAATAAAAAATAAAATAAAATAAATTACATCATCTAAAAATAGATACACGTGAAAATGTTTCAGTACAAACTCTAGAAATAAAACCATTTACAAAACGGAACGAACAATATTGAAACATTTTCTATGAAAAATAAAGTTAGACCTTTATCTCACAAAGTAGTCATAAATAACCTTTAGGTGAATAAATCATAAATGAAAAATAGCAAAGTAATGAGTGTCAGAAGAGCTGCAAATGGCATCCTCGTGACCTCAGGGTATATTCTGAATTTTCCAGAAAGCACATGGGATAACATAAAACAAAATTTTAATGAATTTTGATCACTATGAAATTTAAAATTTCTTTATAAAGCATCACCAGGGCAAGATATAAAGAGAAGATTTTGTTAGGAGGTATGATATGTATACACACACAGAGATGCATATACTTATAAGGATACTGGCAAATCAACAAGAAGACCTTCACGCTGTGTGGACTTTGGGGGCTCATACTATCCACATGCTGAGGGTCTACAGGAGAGATGGAAAGATGGGTAACTCTGCTGGAAGCCCATTGCTGAGATGGACAGGCTACTCTTGTGGCAACAGCACGAATCCCTAGGGCTGTGCCCTCATGGACTGTCACCTCTGAGAACCTCTGGCTGTCAGCATGGTTACATAGACTTACATTTCAGCATGGCTTGTAAAGGATTCTCAAACCGTCGTGGTGACAGGCATCACCTATGTTGAGGGAAAAGACAAATTTTCAATTACAGATCTTTACATTCTCCACATATAGTTTGGGCAGCACAAGTGTCCGGTTATGACAGGTGGTCGCTCAGGATTGGTGGGGGTGTGAAGTCGAACTGTCCTTCGGGAAAAGAAGCTCATGAAGTGAAAAATGAGAGCATCCCAGGACATCCCAGCCCCACCCACAGAAGTTTCTGGATTTCTGTGTAACAGCATGCATGCAGGAATGCGTAATGGGTAAGCAAGCATCCCAAATGCCAAATAGCGGGGAAATGGATAAATTAATACAGTCATACAATGAAATATAATGCAATCATAATGATTTTTAAAAGCTGCGATTGCAGTCAGTGCAGAAAGCTGTCAAAAACCCTAAGTCGGTGAGGAAACACACAGCCAGAGGATGAATATTTAAAATGTGATACTTGTATAAATTCGGAAACGTTCAGAGCAACTCTACGTTTGGCTCATAAATATGGATACATAGCACATATTTTAAAATATGCACTAAAATATGCATGGAGAGACTGAGGATCGAATGCTAGGCCAGTGATTAATCCTGAGAAGATGAGAATAAGGAATGAAGAAAGATTTAACATACAGAAGAATTAAACAAGTTTAAAAGTAATAGAAAAACAGCGAAATAAATGTGAAAGGAATCTTACAATCCAGACCTACAATCTAAACCTAGTTCTTTTTAAACCTAGGTAGTTCAGTTTTCCTTCCTTCCCTCTCAGTCTCCCTTCCTCCTTTCCCTTCTCCTTTCCTCCTTCCCTCCCTCCCCTCTCCCTCCCTTCTTCCCTTTCTTTTATTCTGTTGGAGATGGAGTCTCCCTCAGTAGCTCAGGCTGCTCTTGATCTTATGGACCCCAATCTCTGAAGTGTTTCCCTAATAAGTTCCCAACTTTATGGGCAGCTAAGTCTTTGTCCATTGTATGTCAGCTGACAGCTGCCTCTCTAACAGCCTGAGTTGTCAGTACAGAAACCCCCCACCTCTTCCGGTAAGAATTCCACCCCGAATTACTCTGGGGAAGGCAGTGATTGAAGATCGGAGAAATACTAGACAGAGAGGAGTCCAGACCTAGAGGCAGTCCTTTGCCTCTGTAGCCTGGCTTCATCTGCTCGTGGCTCTAGAGGGTCTGCTGTAACTGGCTTCTCGCCTGCTAGAAATAAACCTTGTTTACTGGCTGGAACTGGTACGAATTCTTCTGGAGTGTGAGAACAGAGAGAGCTGCTGGTCAGGACCTGAGGGAATTCTACAGGAGGCAACTCCTCTTGCTAACTCCACATGTAGTGCTTTAACATGCACATAGCAAACCAGGTTGTTTTTCTTTACCCCTCCCCAACTCCCTGAATGAGATGAATTGTTCTAAGAAATGGCCTATGTCTCCTCTCATCAACAGAAGTGTTGATTAAAAAGAAGGCATGGGGATCTGATGCTTTACCCATGAGCACTGCCAACTTTTACTTTATATTGTACTGTTTTATTTCTGCCTATTTTAGAAGAAATGCTGCTTCTGATAGTGGTTAGTTCTTTTGGTATAGGAATGCTTAAGCAAAACTATGTTGAGAAAAATTTGTGTTTAAGAAAGAAAAATATGTGTGTGTATTTATATGTTTTTGTGTTGTATGTGTGTATGTACTTGTGTTCATATATGTTTGTGTGTACATTTGTGTGTGTGTGAGTGAGTGTGTGTGTGTGTGTGTGTGTATGTGTGTGTCGTGATATACCACTTTAGGTTCTGGTTTATTTGATAAGATGAAAATTGTGCATCTTGGAACCTTCTGCTCATTAATGTATTGCTGGAACTTTATAACCAGTTTACTGGTGTTGTAAATAGTATTTTTTAAACATTTATCAATATAAGCTTTATGACATAGGTGAAAAACATCATAGGAAATAACAAATCCAAATCAAATGGGCCATATGAAAGATTTTCTGAAATGAATATATAACTTGAAGCATTTGTTTGTTTGGAGGAAAGAAAGAAAGAAAGAAAGAAAGGAAGGAAGGAAGAAAGAAAGAAAGAAAGAAAGAAAGAAAGAAAGGAGTGAAGGAGGGAGGGAGGAAGGAAAGAAGGAAAAGAAAGAAAGAAAGAAAGGAAGAAAGAAAGAAAGAAAGAAAGAAAGACAAGAAAGGAAGGAAAGAAAGAAAGGGAGGGAGGGAGGAAAGAAGGAAGGAAGGAAGAAAGAAAAAAAGAAAGAGAGATAGAGAGAAAGAAAGAAAGAAAGAAAGAAAGAAAGAAAGAAAGGGAGGGTGGGAGGAAGGAAGGAAGGAAGAAAGAAAGGAAGGAAGGAAGGAAGGAAGGAATGAAGGATGGAAGGAAGGAAGGAAGGAAGGAAGGGAGGGTGAACAACTGGAGAATCTGGAGGAAATGGACAATTTCCTAGACAGATACCAAATACCAAAATTAAATCAGCATCAAGTAGATCAGCTAAACAGTCCCATAACCCCTAAAGAAATAGAAGGGGTTATAGAAAGCCTCCCAACCAAAAAAAGTACGGGACCAGATGGTTTTAATGCAGAATTCTACCAGACCTTCAAAGAAGACTTAACACCAATACTCTTCAAACTATTCCACAAAATAGAGACAGAAGGGACACTGCCCAACTCGTTCTTCGAAACCACAATTACACTGATACCTAAACCACGAAAAGATCTAAGAAAGAAAGAGAACTACAGGCCAATTTCTCTTAGGAATATTGATGCAAAAATACTAAATAAAATTCTTGCCAACTGAATCCAAGAGCATATCAAAACGATCATTCACCATGATCAAGTAGGCTTCATTCCAGGGATGCAGGGATGGTTCAATATACGGAAATCCATCAATGTAATCCACTACATAAACAAACTAAAAGAAAAAAACCATCTCATTAGATGCTGAAAAAGCATTCGACAAAATTCAGCATCCTTTCATGCTAAAAGTCTTGGAAAGAGCAGGAATTCAAGGCCCATACCTAAACATAGTAAAAGCAATCTACAGCAAACCAGTAGCCAACATCAAAATAAATGGAGAGAAACTTGAAGCAATCCCACTAAAATCAGGGACTAGACAAGGCTGCCCTCTCTCTCCATATCTTTTCAATATAGTACTTGAAGTTCTAGCGAGAGCAATTAGACAAAATAAGGAAGTCACAGGGATACAAATTGGAAAGGAAGAAGTCAAAGTATCATTATTTGCAGACGATATGATAGTCTATTTAAGCGATCCAAAAAACTCCACCAGAGAACTTCTACAGCTGATAAACAACTTCAGCAAAGTGGATGGTTATAAAATTAACTCAAGCAAATCAGTAGCCTTCTTGTACTCAAAGGACAAGCAGGTTGAGAAAGAAGTTAGGGAAATAACATCCTTCACAATAGCCACAAACAACATAAAGTACCTTGGCGTAACTCTAACCAAACAAGCAAAAGATCTGTATGACAGGAACTTCAAGTCCTTGAAGAAAGAAATCGAAGAAGACCTCAGAAGATGGAAAAATATTTCTTGCTCCTGGATTGGCAGGATCAATATAGTAAAAATGGCCATCTTGCCAAAAGCAATCTACAGATTCAATGCAATCCCCATCAAAATCCCAAATCAATTCTTCATAGATCTAGAAAGAGCAATTCTCAAATTCATCTGGAGCAACAAAAAACCCAGGATAGCTAAAACTATTCTCAACAATAAAAGGACTTCTGGGGGAATCAATATCCCTGACATCAAGCAGTACTACAGAGCAATTGTGTTAAAAACTGCATGGTATTGGTACAGCAACAGGCAGGTAGATCAATGGAATAGGATTGAAGACCCAGAAATGAACCCACAGACTTATGGTCACTTGATCTTTGATAAAGGAGCCACAACCATCCAGTGGAAAAAAGATAGCCTTTTCAACAAATGGTGCTGGTTCAACTGGAGGTCAACATACAGAAGAATGCGAATTGACCCACTCTTATCTCCTTGTACTAAGATCAACTCCAAGTGGATCAAGGACCTCCACATAAAACCAGACACACTGAAACTATTAGAAAAGAAACTTGGGAAGACCCTGGAGGACATGGGCACAGGGGGAAAGTTCCTGAACAGAACACCAATAGCTTATGCTCTAAGATCAAGAATTGACAAATGGGACCTCATAAAATTACAAAGTTTCTGTAAGGCAAAGGACACCGTCAGAAGGACAACAGGGCAACCAACAAAGTGGGAAATGATCTTCACCAACCCCACATCCGACAGAGGGCTAATATCCAATATATACAAAGAACTCAAGTTAGACCCCAAAGAACCAAATAACCCTATCAAAAAATGGGGTACAGAGCTAAACAAAGAATTTTCACCAGAAGAAATGCGGATGGCTGAGAAACACCTTAAAAGATGTTCAACATCATTAGTCATCAGGGAAATGCAAATCAAAACAACCCTGAGATTCCACCTCACACCAGTCAGAATGGCTAAGATTAAAAACTCAAGAGACAACAGGTGCTGGCGAGGATGTGGAGAAAGAGGAACACTCCTCCACTGTTGGTGGGATTTCAAAATGGTAAAACCGCTCTGGAAATCAGTTTGGCGGTTCCTCAGAAAATTGGGCATGTCACTTCCAGAGGACCCTGACATACCACTCCTGGGCATATACCCAGAGGATTCCCCTGCATACAATAAAGACACATGCTCCACTATGTTTATAGCAGCCTTGTTTATAATAGCCAGAAATTGGAAGGAGCCCAGATATCCCTCAAAAGAGGAATGGATACAGAAAATGTGGTATATTTAAACAATGGAGTACTACTCAGCAATTAAAAATAATGAACTCATGCAATTTGTAGGTAAATGGTTAGACCTGGAAAATATCATCCTAAGTGAGCTAACCCAATCACAAAAGAATACACATGAAATGCAATCACTGATAAGTGGATATTAATGAGCCCAGAAGCCCTAAATACTCAAGGCACAATTAGCAAGTCAAATGACTCCCAAGAAGAAGAAAGGAGAGGACCCTGGCCCTGTAAAGATTGGATCCAGTATTGTAGACCCAGAACAGAGAAATCATGGGGGGGGCGAATTATTTGGGAATAGCTGGGGGGGGAGAGGAATTATGGGACATATGGTGGGGGGGAACTGGGAAAGGGGAAAGCCTTTGGAATGTAAACATAGAATATAGAAAATAAAAAAAATAAAAATCAAAAAAGAAAGGGAGGGTGGGAGGAAAGAAGGAAGGAAGGAAGGAAGGAAGGAAGGAAGAAAGGAAGGAAGAAAGAAAGAAAGAAAGAAAGAAAGAAAGAAAGAGAGGGTGGGAGGAAAGAAGGAAGGAAGGAAGGAAGGAAGGAAGGAAGAAAAAAAGAAAGGAAGAAAGAAAGAAAGAAAGGAAGAAAGAAAGAAAGGAAGGAAGGGAGGGTGGGAGGAAGGGGAGGGTGGGAGGAAAGAAGGAAGAAAGAAAGAAAGAAAGAAAGAAAGAAAGAAAGAAAGGAAGGAAGGAAGGAAGGGAAGGAAGGAAGGAAGGAAGGAAGGAAGGAAGGAAGGAAGGAAGAAAGAAAGAAAGAAAGAAAGAAAGAAAAGAAAAGAAAGAAAGAAAGAAAGAAAGAAAGAAAGAAAGAAAGAAAGAAAGAGAAAGAAGGACCATATTCTCTCACTATGTAAGAGCCAGTTTGCCCTGTAACCCCAAAATGTTCCTTTTCTTCTTCTCTGGTGTCTGAATGACTTCCCTTTGCTTTCTCCAAATCCCCACCAGTAAAGTTAATCTAATATTTTTGCACCACCATTTTCACAACTCCAAGGAAGTTAAATAGACGTTTGGGGCTCAGATTTCCTTATTTCAGAAAGACGTTCGTCTCAAGCACAGTGAAGCTCTCATTCCTATATTTTGTAGTTTCCTGATTCCTCTGAAATAATTAAAGTGTAAACTCTCACACCTCACTAGATAATAGAGAGTACCTCATTTTAGCTGAGATGCCTCGGGGTGAGTTTGGAAGACTCACAAGAAGTCAGGCTGGAATGCTGATGCCCTGTGCTCTCTCTTAGTATTCATTGCTTCCAAAATGAATTTGCCCCCTCATTCTCTCAGAGAGAAACAGAAATGCAGTTAATAGTCTCTACACTTTTAATTGAAAATGCCATCTTAAAAGTTAAAGTTTGTAAGAGATGCAAAGGAAAAAAATTATATCAAAACAGCCAAGCCAAAGATGTCAACAGTACAGAAAGCCAATACACAGGTGTCGACAGTAATGTTTACAATGGCCGCAACAAACAAGCCAGGCAACCACACCGCCTCCTGCCCACGCACACCCCTTGAAGGGCCCCAGACAAGTAAGGCCAGGGCGGCACCACCGAGTTACTTGCCTAATGCAGATTGTTGAAAGGGTTAAAAAGACGCAGACTATTTCCTGACATCTGGGCCCTGCTACAAAAATTAAAATGGACGTCTAGAACTGAAAAGAGATATATAACTGCACTTGAAAGCTGTCGGGTGGATGGAAAGGGATATTGCGGGGGGTGGGGGGTGAAGGGGGAAACAGGACTGATGAAGTCAGAGATAAGAGGAGATAAGAGAAGTGAAGGGGTAGGCGAGAAGCTGTCAGACAAAGCAGACTAGCCCAGGAGACATGCACACACACGGTCTGAATGTGAACTTGGTACTGGAAGAAAGAGTCGACATTGATGGGGTAGCAGCACGAGGTATTTCTGAATACAAGCTGAAAGCCTTAACCTGGTGGAGGAACTCATCGAAAGCTAATGAAGATGAATGTAACGGTTCTATGACGGCTTGAGCTCTGTGCTGCTCTGTGTTGTCAACTTGAAGCAACTGGGAGGGGATTGCCTTTATTGCCTCTGTCGATGTGGGAAGACCAGCCTGAAAGGGACAGCACCATGCCCCCTTGGTCAAGGACTTGAATTGCCTGGGAGTAGAGAAGGCCAGCTGACAGGAGGCTCTGAGCTGTGAATGTGGCTAGCTGCTTCCAAGTCTCCCCACCTTTCCGCTTACTGTGGCAACAGACCGCAGCCTAGAACAGTGAGCTAAAATAGACCCTAAGTTGCCATTTGTCCGGCAACTTCCGTCACAGCAATAGAAATGGAACTACTGGGTAGAACTCAGCTATTCTCGAGTTGCTATCAGCAAGGCCCACTCATGGATCTGCGTGACTAGCTGCGGACCCCCTGAGCGACAGATGGCCCAAGTGCTCTAAACTGGAGTGGACAGTGGCTGCTCCATATGGGCCTTTATCTTCTGGGAGGCCCTCTTGTTTTTAGCCTAACAACTCAGGGGTTCGTAAGAGGAATTAAAGGCCCTGGACAGACAGTTCTCAGTGTCATTTCTAGCACATTCTATCAGCCATAGAAAAAGGCAGGGCTCAAGCCCGACTCAGAGAGTAGAAAAACAAACTCTACTTCTTGGTAGAATGGACAACAGAATCACACAAGGGGACTGTGGATATAGGGAGGAAAATAACGGCAGCCTATGAGAACTCTGTACTAATGTTTATCTGTGAAACCCAGAGCCCTTTGTATATATTAACTTTAGGGTTCTCTAAAGGAACAGAACTAATAGAAAACACACACACACACACACACACACACACACACACACACATATATGTGTATTCACACGTACACACACACACACACACACACACACGCACACACATATGTGAATTCACATGTCCACACACACGCACACACACACACACACATGTGTATTCCAGGTAGTTCAACAATATGGTAGTTGTTAAGTTCATGAGACTGTATGCCTCAACAGTACCAATCTGATTCTGGAGTCTCAGGAAATTTCTAAAGAGCTGTTGGTCTTCGTCGTACATTGGAATCACAAAGAAGCAAGTTCTAACAGCAACACAGGAAAGATTCACCATTAGGATAGATGAACTTGCCAGCAAGACTGAGAGCAAGCTGGCAAAAAGCCAAAGCTTCCTCCTTCTATGTCTTTTATATGGGATGCCATCAGAAGATGTGGTAGAAATTTAGCATGGGTTTTCCCTACCTCAAATGATCTGGGGTGGTTTGAATGAGAACACTGCCCCCTTTCCATAGGTTCATGTATTTGCATGCTTACTGCTGAGTTGATGAACTGGTTGGAATGGTTAAGAGGTATTAAGAAGTCGTGTTGGAAGAGTGTGTTATGCTGGTGGTGAGCTTCAAGGTTTCAAAAACCTATGCCAGGCTCAGTGTCTCTCTTTCAACCTGCTGCCTGTGGATGGGCATGTCAAGCTGTTCCAGTGCCATGTCTGTCTGCTCCCTGCCGTGATGGTGGTGGACTAACCCTCTAAGCAAACCCCCAATTAAATGTTTCCTTTTATAAGAGTTGCCTTGGTCATGGTGTTTCTTCACAGTCATTAAGACATGATTCAATCAAGAAAATCTCTCACAAGAGTCCCCATTGCTTGGGTTTTGGTTTATCCCATGCTTTGTCAGGTTGACAACCAAGACTAGACAAAGCACTGACCTTTTCTTCTTATCTATGGCTGAAGCAGACATTATTAATAACTGTGTAATCTTTCTCTATTCTGAGGAATCAGGCTCCATTTGACTCCCATGGACTCTGGAGCATTGTTTCTTAATCAACACAACCCATTCCGTTGCAAGAGGTCACAGGTACTTTACAGAAGAGATGTACTTTGCAAGGAGTTTTGATGTAGTCATTCCTTAAGCTTTGTTGTGATAACTGTCACAAGGAAACGTTTTTTTAAAGTTATACTGTTCTTAAATATATCAAAAATAAACTGCAGACTCCAGAACTTTGAACTTGTCCAGCTAATTAAGCCATGATGAACCAGGTGTCTTTCTTGCCTCTTATGACTCATTTCTCTGCTGGCCATAGAGCTTTCCGGGACCCACACACATCCAGTAGTTTGGGTTAGGTTTTCACAACTGAGAACATCAAAGGCAACAGATGCCATAGAATCAAAGTGCGCGAGGTTTTAATATTCAAGTCTTGGGCTGGATTTGAAGAGAGTACTTGCCTAGCATGCAAAAAACCCAGGATTCAGTCCCCAGTATGACATCAACAACCTGTGGTGCTTTCAACACTTTGGAGGCCAAGGTAGAGGTCAGAGGACTAGAAATTCAAGGTCAACTGTGGCTATGTAGAAAGTTCACATTTATTCTGGACTACATGGAACCCCCAGTTGAGAGAGAGAGAGACAGACAGAGAGAGAGAGAGAGAGAGAGAGAGAGAGAGAGAGAGAGACAGAGACAGAGACAGAGACAGAGACAGAGAGAGAGAGAGACAGAGACAGAGACAGAGACACAGAGAGAGAGACAGAGAGAGAGAGATCAATTAAACTCTAATATATTGCCTTTTGAATTCTTCAGTCATTTATGACAAAGCTTCTCCACAGTGATAACTCCCTTGTTTTACTTAATTGAGTCTTTCTAAAGTTTTCAAAGTTGTTGGAGCTTTCACAGCAGTGGTCACACTTGGTCTTCTCTTCAGAATCAGGCCAAGGTGCTACCTGTGATGAACCAGCCTGCTTTCATCCCAGGCTTAAAAGCTATCTTATAGGAAAGACAAACTAGGCTCACTCCTGTTTATGATGAAAGCTCTGTTTTTCAGGGATTGGCCTACGCCCCACCTTAATGACAAGTGGTTCTGTCCTGCCTGCTCCAGGAAATGACAACCATGTCTTTGTTTCAAGAAGTTGTTTATGACCATTTTGCAACCCTACCTTTGCTTAAAAGGACGACCTATGACTAACTTCTATGACTACCTTGTTATGATTACATGTTGTCATGACTACATGTTGTCATGACTACCTGTTGGTATGAGCACCTTGCCACCATGTCTGTGTTTCGGGAGGTCATTAGGATTAACTTGGCATGCTTACATTCTGCTCCTTTAACACCCCCCCATTTTGCCTGCCAAATCCCCTATTTGGAAATCCCATACCCCCAAGCTATAAGAAACTGTCTTCTTTCTCATGTCTAGTGCTAACTTCTTGAGCCCCACCTTAGGGGAAGGCAGTCTGTGCACAAGAATGACGAAACTTTCTTTAGTTAATTTGGCCATGATGATTTGTGGCAGTGGGAATCTTTGGGATTAATACCTACTGCTCATTGCTGAGCTCTATGAGAAAGCTTCCCCAAGACAACCATGAAGACATAATCCTCCACTTCCATCATAACCTCCCTTCATTGTGGCCATCATCTTGGCCTTATGAACTTTCAGTTTGTGACTCTGCTCTGTAAAGGAGGCTCCATTTTACTCTTAACTACTACCAATTAATTTCCATTCTCTCTAGTCTTAGCATCACAATGAATTCTGATTACCTCCCTTCTGCACTGCTCTAAGAGACCTTTATAGAACACTAAGTCAGAGACAAGGTGGATTCAAATTCAGGGGACCTGTTCTGGATACAGGGTCCTATATTTCCAGCAAGCTCTCAGGTGCTAACTCACCTGAAAGGCCTCATTCCGAATAGCAAAATCCTAAGGTCCAGAATAAGGTCTGGTGTCTCCATGATATTCTCTGTCAAGACAGAGTTCAAGGTGGTTCTGAAGGTGGGGCATGGAGTGTAGATACTATCCTAGACTAGAAAGGAAAAGCTGCCCATAATCTCTACACTGGGAAGGAATAACTGGGTTTGAGACAGGATCCATCTTTTCTTGTGTATCAGGCTGACGTCAAGCACTGCTTAAAAGTCTGTTAAATATCACTCTTAGTGTCTGTGGCAAGTTTCTCTAGTTATAGCATGAACATGGCTTATGGTGTGCATTTACTTCTAAACAAGCAAAGATTTGGGGGGTGGGGCAATTTGACACCTTAATTGGCCCTCATTGCTGCCTAGGGTGCCTTGAGTCAAAGCCTATGCGTCTAAGAGCCAGTTGGACTATTCTTCCTTGAGCATCAGCCTTCTAGAACGTTCCACAAGAAGGCCACGCAAATATCGTGAAGATCCACCCATAACCGATGCTTTCTGAGAAAGTTATTTTACTAGAGATTTAGCAATCAAGAGCCTCATTGATTCATTAATATAACGAGAGAGAGCGAGAGAGAGAGAGAGAGAGAGAGAGAGAGAAAGCACGACCCCTGTGGAACTGACACCAGACTAGTGCTGGCAAGGCTGTGATTGGCCCTCAAACCCCTTGTCAGGCTGGATAAGAGGCACATGCCTGTGTCACCTCCCCTGGGTTACACTAGACCCAATAAGGTCTTCCTTCACATTATCTTGTCCTTAGTACTTTCAGTAGTGTGGGTTAAGCCCATCTCACTATTGGCTGTAGCTGTCGTGACAGGGGAAGAGTAACAGCTGAGGATCTCTTCAGCACCATCTGAAGCCTGAAGGGCAGGCCTGAAGCCACATGGAGCAAACACAGCAGCACAGGATGCTACACACTGAGGCCAGCAAGCTCATCAGCATCTCCCATGGGCCGAGGGCTCCACACTACAATAGCATGGCTTTTTTTTTTGTTCTTGAATTCTGAGTTCTGGAACAGCCCTACTTATTGTACATCCCAGAGCATTAACAATAACCTCTGACTGCTCAAGGAGTGTTAGAGGTCTTAGACCAGCAGTTCGCAACCTGTGAGTCGTGTCCCCCTTGAGGTCTGAGAACCCTTTCACAAGGGTCGCCTAAGAACATCAGAAAACACATAATAATCCATATCAGCAGCAAAATTACAGTTATGAAGTAGCAACAAAAATAATTTTATGACTGAGGGTCACCACAACATGAGGAACTCTGTTAGAGTTATCAACTGTATTAAATTCTCAGCATTAGGAAGGTTGAGAACAGCCGCTTTAGATCCGCCTACCATTAACGCCCACAGGCATGACTCTGCCTACTACTGTGGGTTGACAGCCATGAATGGCCTGTTGATCCCTCCCGTTTGCTCACACCCCACCAGAGCGAATTCTTAAGGCCTGCCTTCCTCACTGGCTCCTGAGTGGCGGTGAGTATCTTAGCTCAGACCCTAGTTCTGAATGCAGTCCATCTTAAAAAAAAAAGGCAGACACTCTGTTAGTCAACAGTGTCCACAGAAAAAGCAGCCAGGGCAAGAAAAGGAAAGAAGCAGAGGCTAGCAGAGACAGCAGGCCATCCATGTTAATAAAAGGCTGTAAGAAGCCAGAGGAGAGAACCCGTAGGACCTAGCCACCAGAAGAGATCCAGAAGGTGTCCGAGTCATCAGAGTCAAGGGTCCCTGACCTCAAGCCGAGAGCTGTAATGTAGCCACAGCCAAGGACCAAGAGTCCCAGTACCCAAGGCAGGTAGGTCCAAGGACTGCCCCCTTAGATCTGCCTCTAGCCACTGATCTCACTCGCCTATGACTGCTGCAGCTCATTGTTGCCAAACATGGAGAGGGTGAAAGATGCCAGGCACCCACACTGTAGGGGCTCACGGCCTGTCTAGGGTATCAATCTAGATACAGCAAAAGAAGCCCCAGACAACTGACCGTTGACAAGCTCAATAGTCTCACTGTTTTCAGAAACCAGTTTCCATGGAGAACAGACTCTCGGGGGTCATAGGAACATTGTCAGTGAACACAACGGTTAGGGCAGACTTCCTGTTGCAGAACCTGCCCATAGCTTGTGGGGTACACTTGTGTGAAGATGCATGTGTGTGTGGGGGACCAAGAGGATGATGTCAGATGCCTTCCTCAGACACTCTTATCTTATATATTGAGGCAGGGTCTCTCCATCGGACCTACCCACTGCCTACTGATTTATCTAGTCCAGCAAGCCATGGACCCATCTCTCCTTCCCAGGCTCTGGGATGACAGCTGGGACATTCCTATGCTGGCTGAGCCTTAAGCAGGTCTGAGGATCCAACTTCCGGGCCTCACGTTTGCACGTCAAACTCTTTAGCCACTAAGTGAAAACATTTTCTAGAAAGGAATTTTTATTCCTCTGTGTTTCTGTGACTGTAAGTGTATGTGCACATGTGTGAAGTGATACATGTGCCTGTGTGCCTATGGAGAAGCAGAACGGGGCATTGTGTCTCTCCGGGCTGGAATAATGGGTGTTTGTACAATACTGGGCTTCTTGAGTAGCCACTGGAACCCAGTCTTCAATACTTAGGATTGTGCAGCAAGAACTCTTAACCCCTGATTGCCCTCTCCTCCATCCCTCCCTCTCTCTGTCTCCCTCCCTCCCTCTCTCCCTCTTTTTCTCCCTCCCTCTCTTTCTTTCTCCCTCTCTCTTTCTCTCTTGCTCTTACACACACACACACACACACACACACACACACACACACCACACACACACACACACACACACACACACGAATGCCCACTCATGTACACATACACATGTGCACATGCATGTACTAAATTCTTAATCCATTAGAAACAGGGGCCTGCTCTTTGGTTTCTTATTTTACATTCAACTTGATGCATTATAAAATGTAGCCCTTCCTGGTTGAGAGCCGAAAGATGCACATTTGAGAGGACACAAAGAGAACGCACTCTTATCTGACAGGTCACTCCTGAGTTCCAAAGAGCATTTAAAAGGCTGACTTCAGGGCTTTAGATTTACGACCAAACTCTCCCAGCCCCATCTTTCCAAGCTACCAATCCGAGCAACGAAAGAAACCGCCAAGATTCCCAGAGAGTGAAAGTCCCAGACAGAATCGAGTGTGTACTTCTTGCCACCCAGGAAAACTGAGACTCAGAAGGAAATGGGCTTTGAATTTCCTGTGTAGAAGGACTTTTTCAAAAGATTTGTGTGGTGAAATCAGAAACATAACCCTGCAGGTGTTTAGAAAAACAGATCAATGTGATGAAGAATTTCACAGACAGTCGAGAATGCTCACACCTTCATGCACATCTGAGCCCAGAGGACTAGGTGTCAGCTAAGTTGATTGACTGCTAAATGGAGGGTGGCCTGTGATTACATCTGCTCAACAGGCTCTGTTGTATCCACACCAGCCAGGCAATGATCATTTGGGCCCTGAGCCAAGAAAGGGAGACAGCCGAGACCCTGGGCCTGGGGAACTCACGCAGCGTTCATTAAAACCGTATGCTGTCAGACATCTTGCGTGACGAACTGGGACGGAAAGCAATTGACATTTGTTCGCTTCTTCTGAGGGCGAGCGGATGTGTGAACAAGCAGAGTCTGAAGATCTTCATTAGTGAGGAAGGGGAGCATCAAAGCTTGCCAGGGAGGCTTTGATGCCCACAGGCCCAGGAAAATACATGTGTCAAAATCAAAGGTGAAGTCCATGTTGATTTTTTTATCTCCTGCTTTGACATCAATTGCCTCACGCATGTAAAATTAATCTCAGAGGGTCCAGCTATCATATGTGCTTAGAAATTAAGACACAAGTGAGACTGCCTGTGTAACTTACTGGAATTGAATTGTTTGGGGTTTTTTTCCATCATACAATGAGCCTGAGCTCTCTCAAATGACTTGCCTTATTAAGGATTTGTAAATGGCATAATGAAATTTTGCAAGGATTTATGGAAGGCAAAGATGAGTCAGACTTGGGGGGTTAGAATATGGGGCTGGAGAGATGACTCAGTGGTTATAAGCATTTGCTGCTCTTGCAAGAGACACAGGTTCAATTCTTAGCACCCAAATGCAACTATCTGTAACTCCAGTTCTAGGGGATCTGATGCTCTTTTCTGACTTCTAGAGATATCAGGTACATATGTGGTGCACATATATACATTCAGGGAAACTACTCATTACACACGAAATAAAGATAAATAAAAGTTATAAAAGAAAAAGAGCAGGGAGTAGGTATTTGTAGTCTTTGAGTCAGGACATGTCATGGTATCAGGAGTTAACTGACTTGTCTAAGCACTGACCAATGAGGCTCTGGGATTCACTTGTTTCTTCCCGGCAACACTAAGGTTATAGGCACGTACCACCACACTCAGATTGACAGGGTGCTGGGGGTCTGAGCTGAGCCCCACCCCCACGGTTGCCTGGGATGCACTGGTCTAGGTCATTTCCATTCAATGCCATTATCTTCTTATTACATACAAAATAGTTTTGTGGAAGTTTAATTGGAATTATTTTGAAGCTATAGAATAACTTTAGAAGAAATGACACCATTTCCCAACCCCTAAACAGAAAATAGCTATCAGTTCATTTAGAACTTCCTTGATTGTTCTTAACCATGCTTTGCAGACTGATGCCTGTAAATCCTGCCTATGTTTTGATGGATTAATATCTGAGTGTGTCATTTTGTGATACTGTTGTAAGTGGCATTGATCCCGTACATTTCAAATCTTAATGGTCTCATTTATGTAGAGAAGCAAAGGAAGGTTCTATATTTGCCTTAAAGCATGCGACCTTTCTGTGTCTGCTGATTAGTTGCAGGAATAATTTTGTTGTTGTTGTTGTTGTTGTTGTTGTTGTTGTTCTTGTTCTTGTTCTTGTTCTTGTTCTTGTTGTTTTGGGCATAGATTATCATACTGTTTGTAATTAAATGTGATTACATGTATCCATTTCTAGTAGTTTCACATTTTTTTTCCTCTCTTATTTTATCATACAATGCAAGAGTTCACACTTGGAATTGGAGTGATGGAAAACTATTATTGAATTTTTCCTAACTGTAAGTAATACATGGATTTCCCTTGCGCCAATAAAAACATCAACTGTAAGAATTATATACTTCCAGTTTAAAATTTAGGACATTCTCACAAGCTAATTAATGTTGGATATTGTAAGTTATTTTTCTACATCATTCAATGGAATCATATCATTTTTCTTCTTTAGACTGTTGTGTAAGGATAATCTAATCTCTCTTACATACTGTGTGGAAGCATCACCTGTCAATAAAACTCTAATGGCCCATAAGCTGAGTCAGGATCACAATGTGGGACATATGACAAGGAGAGGACAAGGAGAGTAGAACTCTGGAAATGGTCAGCTGGGAAGATTCCCTGCCCAGATTCAGGAAATAAGATATATAAAACTGAGGAGAGGTAACTAGCTATGTCTCAGACATTGAACAGTATAAACAGGTTAATATAAGTTCCAAGCTAGTCAGAGAACAACCCTACCTATGGCCTAAGCCTTTAACTACATGGAAATACGCTTCCATGTAGTTATTGGGAACTGGCATGTGGATAGAAAAGCCTTTGCCTGATGCCTGTACATTAGGATGGAAAGCTCTCAGCCTCCGCTTCCCTCCATGATAATAGTGGACCAGCCCTTTAGAGCTGTAAGCAAACCCCAACTTAATGCTTTCTTTCATAAGAGTTGCCTTGGTCATTGGGCCCCTTCATAGCCACAGAACAGTAAATAGTACAGGGTTCCAGTAGGTGGCAAGGAGGAGCATTTTTATAGTAATTAGAAACCACAACCCTTGGAAACGAAATCAAATTCTCCTAAATTCTCTGTAGCCCCTAAATTTTGTAACATACTACCATTGGTGAATTTGTCCACTCCCCAAAATAATCATGAATAGGAGCATAGATCCGTTAAGAATATTTCATTATTCTCCCTTCAGTGCCTGTGGAGGGCTTTTATGGGGTGACAGCCAGTCCTGAACAGGTCAAAAAAGCCAGACTCCAGTGAGAGGGGCTAGAGAGGGAAGGGCTCAAGTGTGCCCTGTTTCTCCAGTTCCAGTGTAGGGGCTGCTATTCTCGTCCTTACAACAACAATCTCCACAAAGGTGTATAAAAGAAGGGAGGACTTGCTTTGTCTCACGGTGTGAGAATATGGTTCATCATGTCAGGGAAAACATGGCAGCGGGAGCACGAAGCAGCTGTTCACTCCTCATCTGCAGTCAGGAAGCGCGTGGGGAGGAAGGGAGGGAGAGAGAGAGAGAGAGAGAGAGAGAGAGAGAGAGAGAGAGAGAGATGTTGGTACTTGGCTCTCTTTCTCCTTTTTATTCAGCCAGGGGCCCCAGCCTAGGGGATGGTACCGCCCACATTTAGGGTTAGTCTTCTCACCTCAGTTTTTCTAATCTAGAAACTTCCTGCAAAATGTGACCAGAAGCGTATCTCCTAGGGTTGATAGCCTGGACACACTTTCTGTTCACTCTCGCTTCCTGTGTGTGGATGAAAATGTGGCCATCCAGCTTCTTTTCCTGGTGGCATCCGGCATCTTCTCAGCCATTAGCTATAGGATATAGCTATTCTGTGAGCTGATCTTTGGTCGTGGCATTTCATTCCAGCAATGCAAAAGTAACTAGGATCCCTCGTTTCCATCTTCATCCTTTTGTCCCTCTCCCATCTCCCTTCTGCTTTAAATTGGGCTGTCTGTCTATCTATGTATCTATGTATCTATCTGTGTATCGATCTATGAATCTATGAATCTATTATCTATCTATCTATGTACCTATGTATCTATTTACGTATCTATGTGTCTATGTATATACATATGTATGTATATATCTATCATCTTCTTAGCTATTATCTATCACCTATCATCTACCTATGCAAATCATCTATATCTCATGAAGCTATCATCAACACATCACTTACCTTTTATCAACTATACATCATTTATCAATCTATATCTACCATCTCTATGTGTCTATCATGTCTCTCCATATTAATATTACTCTGTGTGTGTGTCTCTCTCTCCTCTCCTCTCCTCTCCTCTCCTCTCCTCTCCTCTCCTCTCCTCTCCTCTCCTCTCCTCTCCTCTCCTCTCCTCTCCTCTCCTCTCTTCTCCTCTCCTCTCCTCTCCTTTCCTCTCTCCCTAATTAAAACATCTCCAAAAGCAAGTCTCTACATCTGGTTCTTTTATAGCATTAGCTTGCTGGTGAGACTTTCTACCTCAGCAATAAAGAGCTCCTTGCTCTTTCCCAAACTCATTCTGCCCTGTCTGAGCGCGCTGCATCCTTTCCTTGAATTGTCACGGCCCCGGCCCTACCATGTAGAAAGCTCACCAGTTCTCTAGGAGTCACTGCAAACACCATCTTTGCAATTCGCTCCCGGTGGGACAAAATGGGAGACACCTTCTGACCTATGCCGTATGGGATCTGAACTGTGCTTTGGAAACATGGCTCTGACATAGGTGTCGAGAGTGAGTGCCAGACAAGGGGGCAAAAGGGAGTAGCCCAGGCTGTTAAAATTCAGAAAAGTACTTTTGATTGCCTCTGAGCTATATTTTCTCTGTATCCAATTTTTCTGTCTTTTCTCTAGTCTTACACTTCAGTGGCACAGGTGGCCTGTAATTTTATTTCTTGATGGGAAAAAAAGGAGTTCTAGCTGTTTGGTGAGGAGGCTGAGAGCCCCTATAATGAAGATATAACCATCAGCTTAGTCTCTGGAGTTGAAAGACTGCCATGTAAACACGTCTGTGACTCACACATATTCAATCTAGGACAATTGCACTTGGGCATGTGATGATTCCATCTGAAAATAGGGTCAGTCAGGGAGAAAATGGACTTTGTGAGCCCAAACAAACAAGTCATTCACCGAAAACTGAAATTGTCGTTTTATCCCTGGGTTCTTGAATGAAGCCATCCATGTCTTTAAAGCCCTGGAGAATTCTTTTTCTACTGTGTCAGATAAGATGTACTTTATAAGTGAATGTGCTTAGCAGATGCCTGCTGGGCTCCTACTGCATTTCAAGGTGTGTGGCAATGCAGCCTTTGCTGCGTTTGAAACTCAGCAGACTTTGGGTATTCCTTGCTCTCTCCTCTCCATCTCTCTCTCCCCTCCCACTTTCTTAGTCCAAGTCAATAATAAAGAAAGCTTCCTTGGCAAGATAATTGCATTTAGTGAACTAAACAAGAGGACAGTAGGTCTCTTTGGAGACTTTAATTAACTAACCTGTGTCCTTAGGTATAGGAAGGAGGATATTTTTTTCCTTATCCCTGACTCAAAGCAGAAAGATAAAGGTTCTTGAGCCTGAGTTCAATACCCAGGACCCACCGGGTAGAAGAGGAGAACAGATCCAGAAACTTGCCCTTCATCTGCCACACGAGTAAATCAATAAATGCAATAATAATATAGCTTCGCTGCTGTGGGCAGAGGTAGATGTGCAAGGTGGGTTTTGTCGATTTGACACAAACAAGAATCACCTGGACAGAGGGAACCTCGACTGAGGAATTGTCTCCATCAGACTGGCATGTGGGTATGTGTTGACTGGTGATTGATTTGGGAAGGCCCAGTCCACTGTGTCGGATGGCACTCTTAGGCAGGAGGTCCTGGGTGACAGAGGAAAGCAAATTGAGCGAGCCACAGTGGAATCAGTGAGAAGTCTGCTTCAGTTCTTGTCCTGACTTCCCTCAGTGGCGGAATAACTGCAAATTGCAATATGTAAGGAATCCTCCACTCCCAATGCTTTCAGTCGGCACTCACTCCATCACAGTAACACAAACGAAAAACTAGAACAGTGATTCCTCTTGCCTACAGTGATTTCTTCCATGTTTGGGAAATCGTTGTAAGCTCTGTTTGCCAGCACAGAGAGTTTTGGGTACTAGCAATAAACAGAGATGAATGAGCACATTCAGAAGGTACAGGGAAAGCAAGGGACTGTGGCTGACTCTGAAGAAGAGACTAAGTGAAGGCGATACTTACACCTGCTCTCAGAATGTGTTGGTCGGTCACTAAACCTGGGTTCCTTGGTGACTTTTGAGACCTCTGAGATCAGTGGCAGTTCTAATCAGTGATTATAAAATATGTTTAGAGTCAGCAGTGAGAGCTACACAAGGATCTCCAAGAGACCTGGATGACTTTTCATGACAGAAGTAACAGATAATTTCCTATGTACCTCATGGGAAAAAGTCTTCTAAAAATGTGTTTCTTATGCCCAAAGAATTAAGAGCACAGTTAGAATAGCAAAGTTTTCTGGGAACCAGGGAACAGTATGTGATTACTTGGGACATTGGAGGTGCTGTCTCTATCTGTAAGGAGCAAGATGTAAAGAAAAGATACCATGGATGAATGTAACCATGGAAACCAAGCATAGAGTGTGTGCTCGAGTATGATAAGGTAAATGCCAATGAAGTAATGTGTGAACGCCTTAATTATGATTGGCTAAAAATAGCTTAAATGGACTTGGACGCCTGCCCCGAAGCGAACCCACACAGTGGACCAAGTTCCAATGGGATCCGAAAGCAGAATACATCTAGAACCAGGCTACAACGTTGGGCCAGAGGTTAGTGAAGTGTGTGTGAATGAATGTGATCCCATTTTGTCACCTATTTTGTCACCTATTTGTCTACTGATACTTAGGAATAAATAAGCTCTCATCACCTGACCAGTCCCAGGCTCCCTTCTCGCCTCCATCCTCAATCCCGAGTCATGACACTATCCATGATAGGGACTAGAGAGCGGGACAAGATTCTCCATCAAAAGTTATGACTACTCAAAAGAATCCACTCCAGATTTGAAACATCACCTCCTTTGACAAAATATAACTTGCATCCCCTGCTACAACAGCCTTGCAAAGCAGTTCAACGCATCCTCAGCCTCAGGAGGACCAGTCAAGCACCATTTACTCTGGCTATCCAACCAAAATCCCCATCCTTTCCACCCACTTCCCCTTGCCAGATCTCCTGCAGATCCTGTGCCACGCACTGAGGGAGGGATGTTGCCCTGAGGGAGAACCTCAGTCAACCTTAGGAAGCCACTTACAGGAGAGAGCCAAGAACGCTACCCTGTTCTACCCTGTTTCTTCAGACTATGATTTCACCAAGTGTAACTCTACCAAGTTTGATAAGTCTGGACCTAAGATGACCCAGAGTTAGTTAGTGAACCTGAAACCTTGGTCTTCGCATTCTTAGTAAACATGACCTCCTAATCTGCATTCAAAGCCACTAGGAGGTATTAAGAATGGGGTCTTGTTGTTCCAACAGAAATAAAAGGACAAGCTTACTAATGGCATTGGAATTAAAGAGTGCTTGGTCATCATTGATTTTATTGAGATTCTTTGGTGTGCAAATGCCTGCTCTGAGGATTGCTATTTCTCCAAGGTCATTGAGCTCATTCTAATATGTTGTAGCACAGGGAAATGGGTCTGCAGAGACCAGGCAAGAGCTCTATCACTTTAAACAAGCATGTGTTTTTGCATGCATACTTGTCAAGATAAACAGCTGGAATTTCTAAATATCAGACCATTTGAATGTCAAATTGGCTCAGGCTGAACTCAGATCTCTCAAGCGCTAATGGCCTTCGGTCAGCCCCCTCCCCTTGCTGGAAAATGCAATGAATTATTGATTCTTAGGAAATTCTCTTTAATAATTCAGGGATTGTGCTTTTGTCTTTGTATATTTTCGAACTAGCAGAATCTTTTAAAAAAAATGTGATTTTCAAATCAGTATCGAATCAATAACAAAATAGATTTTATACTTATCAAAAAAAGACCTATAGTTCCAATTAAGAAATATGACATTGTGGGTGCTAGAGAGACTGTGCAGTCTGCAAAGTACCTGCCATGTAAGCACAGGGACATAGTCCAAACCCCAGAACCCACAAAGAGAAGGTAGGTATAGTGGTGCACACTAGCAACCCAGGAAATGGAGAGGCAGCAGAGGGTGGATCTTTTGGACTTGCTGGCCATCCAACCTTGGCTACTTAGGGAGTTCCAGGCAGATGATTTAGTATCAGATAGTGTTATAATTAGGGTTGCTAGTGCTACAACAGAACACCATGACTATAAGCAACGTGGGGTGCAAAGGGTTTATATCATGCACGCTTTCATACTAGAGTCCATCATCTAAAGCAGTGAGGACAGGAACTCAGGCAGGACAGGGACCTGAAGACAAGAGCTGGCACAGAGGCCATGGTGAGTACTCCTTACTGATTTGACCTCTGCCCCCATGGCTTTCTCATCCTGCATTATAGCTTTCAGGACCAACACCCCAGTGGTGACACACTAACTACAGTGAGCTAGACCCAACCATACTAATCAGCAATTAAGGAAACTTGCTTCAAAGAAAATTATGTAGAAACATTTTCTCAATTGAGAGTCCCTCTTCCCATGCTGTGTCAAGTTGACAAAAAAGTCCAGCAAAAACATATATACATATAAAGGCATATGGATGGACACATGGATGTACTTACCATCTATGGAACAAGAGCCATGGTTGTTCTCCAACATCTAGACATATATATGTGCTTGCACACCCCACACTCATGCATAGACACACAAATAAATATGCATACATATACACACAAGAAATTTGACAATATAATTTCACTGTTGAAACAATTTAGTGGCTCACGTATATATCATCGCAGCACTGGGGAGGTGAAGCAGGAAGATTCCAGCTAGCTCTAGACAAGTTTTGTCCTACACAGTGAGTGTGAGACCATTCTGAGCTAAAGAGTACACTTTTGAAGATCTATTCTCCAGTAAACAATTCATATGGGCTGGAGTTGTAGCTCAGCTCACTGGCACGAGAGCTTGCCTAGCATGCAAGAAGCCTTAGATTCCCCAGGGCCATACATAGAAAAGAGGTAGGAAGGAAAGAAGCAAGAAAGGAATGTGAAGTCAGGGAAGGGGAAGAAAAGGAGGGGGGCAGGGAGGGAGGGAGGGAGGGAGGGAGGGAGGGAGGAAAGAGAGAGAGAAAGAAAGAAAGGAAGGAAGGAAGGAAGGAAGGAAGAAAGAAAGAAAGAAAGAAAGAAAGAAAGAAAGAAAGAAAGAAACGTATAAGCACAAAAGAATGTGAACCATGACACTAACTTAATTACTATGAAACCCAGTTTCCTCACAGGTAAACTGAAGATTGAAGAGACCGCTATAATTATAACCCAATATTTTTTTACATACCCAATGAATACCACTTCATTTGGCAGCATCCATACCATTTTTTCTCCCCCACGAATTCAGAAGTATTAGTCAGAAACCAAGATGGACCATTGACCCAGCAGATTCAAGGATATTTGTGACCTGTTCAGTGAAAACCAAGGTTGATGATAAAACTTGTGGGAGTAGTAAACATATATGCTATCATTCAGCAAATGCCATCATTAGAAAGCAGATGAACGAAGCAGACTTGGGCTCCTCTGTGTGTGTGTGTGTGTGTGTGTGTGTGTGTGTGAGAGAGAGAGAGAGAGAGAGAGAGAGAGAGAGAGTTTAATACTCATGACTGTGAAGAGGACACAAGATTCTCCTCTATTGGTCTCTACTTTATTTGTGTCAGCATCTCTCACTGAACCAGAAGCTTGTTAGTTCAGCTGGGCCAGATGGTCAGTGAGGGCCAAGGATCTACTTGTGTCCACCCCTGATGCTGATAATATAGACATATCCTGCCGTGCCCAGCTTTTAGGTGGATGCTGGAGATTTGAACTCTGCACCTCATGTTTGTACCACAAGAATTCTTACCCTCCAAGCTTCCTTCCCAGTCCCTTGGATTCCTTTCTGAAGGAATTTACATTTAAATACATTAATCAACAAAGTTTGGTTAAAAAGTGAACCAGAAAGCAGATAGTTTTAGCTCTGAAATATACAACGTTGGTCATGGCTACTAGGCTTGCCCACCTCAGCATGATGTGTAGGTGAAGTCCCTGATACACGTGGAACCTGGCTCTACTCCTGTTTCTGGTTTGTAGCTCTCAGAGTAACTGCAGATGTGCCTGTAGTCCAACATCCTGAGATAAAGAGAGGTTGCCTGGGCTCAGTTCCCATCCCTCCCACACAGAAAGTTCTAATTCTTTGGTCCAGCCATCTAGGTAGTGCTTGGGATGTCAGAGCCCATGGTGGGCTAATTCTGCGGTAACTTTAGCTTCAGTGCAGAATGAGGCATGGGTAGAGAAGACTTTACCTGTGAATGTTGCCCCACTGTGAATTTCAGGAAAGGAAGTGGTAGATTAAGCAGTGTGAGGTGAACTTGCTTATGGAAATTAGCCTAATATAATACATTTTTAAAAATAATTCTGTATTCTGTTGAAATTTCACTCATAAAAACAAACGCTGGGCCAGATTTACCTGGCTGACCTGAAGGCTACAGTTTGCTGCCTCTCTGTTCAATCTACTCTAGCTATATAGCAAACAAAAATGGAAATACTGCATATCTCAGTCTATTTGACCCAACGGACGTTTAAAGTTCCCACCATTATGATGAAAATAGATTTCAGCCTTACTTAGAGACAAAATTTAAACCACAGTTCTGGGTTAAACATCCAAAAACTAGAGAAAAATGTATCCCAAAAGTTAAATAAAACAAGTGAGGTTTAGGTATTTGAATTGCATCATGTCACTGGGTTTCCTCTGCACTCGCTTTCATGCTCTACAGAATTTCTCCAATCAATGTAAGCTACTAACAGAATGAAGCATGGAGAGGGGATGTGGAAAGTGTATATGCATTACCTGAGCCCTTCGAATAGTAACTATGTTCTATGATGAGATACAAGATGAATGGTGAACTTGATTTAATGCGCTCACAATGTAGCTATGAATCAAAGCATCACCTTTCACAAGTTTTGCCCATACAAATGCAATAGAGCTGGAAAATTATCAGTACAAAATGTTGACAAGATATACTGTTGATGGCGATTGGTTCTAGTGCTTTGATTTAATCCAGAATCTTTTGTGTCCAAACTCTGAAGATCCTTGTCCCAAATTGGTATTTGATCCATCAGTAAAGAGCCAACAGCCAATGGCTGGGCAGAGAGAGAAAGAGGAGGGACTTCTGAAGAGACAAACAGACAGACAATCACCATGATGCAATGGGAGATGGATCAGATTTAGAGCTGCAAGAGAGAGAGAGCCAATGAGCCATGTAAGAATTCTGGTAAATGGCCATTGGCTAATATCTCAATTGGGCCTGGGGTAGCAGGCAGAGGATCAGAATTGCCCAGCCTTGAGCTAGTCATGGCATGTTAAAATTAACTGACGTGAGTATGTGTGTGTGTGTGTGTGTGTGTGTGTGTGTGTGTATGCATGTGCACAAGCATATACAAAAGCACATGTCTTTTGTTCAAGGATCAAAAGAGTTCCTGGGCAGGTGACTGGAAGCATACAACCCACCCGGGCACAAAGCAGATTAGCAAATTACCACTACATACTGTCTAGATGTCGGACATTAGGGCTATAAGTCTTAATTTAGGATGTATGTGTCATCTCTGAGTATAAAGCTTTTGATTGGCCTTCATGCATGGTTTCAACTGTGTAGAATCTTGTATGTTTACATTTATGCATCTTTGCAGTGAGGTTCGGGTAGATATCGTCTTCTTATTACATTTGAACTGACAAGGCACTTGGTCAGAATCAACTACCTTGATTAGATGTTTCTAATTTGTTTTAGCACCAGCTAAATGCTATGAAATATGAGATCCCACCATACCAATTCTGAAGAGCAATTTTATAAAGAAGAAAAAGAAAATCCAAATCATAACTACAATGGGTGCATGTGTTAGATCATTTTCAGTTTTAAATAATGCTGCTACTTCAATTGGTCACATGATAGACTGAATTATAGGCTCCTCACGAAAAGATTGTGCTAAATCCAAATACCTCAGAATGTGACCTTAATCGGAAACAGTCTCTTTGTGAATGTAATCAGACTAGATGGAACCATTAGAATTGACTACAGTTCAACAAGATTGTAATCTCTAACCAATGGAGGATATATGGATACTGATATGAAGAGGATAGCTATGTGAAGATGAAGAAGAATTTGGAGGGATGTCAGCTGACCCTCAGAGCCTTAGAAGCAATCTTCTAACAGCTTGACTCTTTATTTTCCTGCCTCCAGACCATTAGAGAATTAAGAAAAGTTGTTATAAACAGGCAAATTTACAGTATGTTGCTATGGATGCACTAGAAAATTATGCTATGAAAAGATTGACTCGGACACCACCTGAGGATAGAGACTTGTGTTTTGGAAGTTTGCATACTGTGATTCATGAGAGCAATACTTCTAGAATGTGTATTTAAACAGACAACCTCCAGACAGTTTAGAACAATTCCTTTGGATTCTGAAGTAAATACCACCTTTTAAAGAAGGGCTGCATCATTCTGCCTTTCTTTGATTGTTATGTAGACTTGGCCTTCTAGAACTTCTGACTCAGGCCCTAGGAATTCAGGCAGTTTCTCTTCTCTCTTTGGAAAATGGCTCTCTGGTCTGAGAAAGACTAAGCCAGAACCAGAATAAGAACAGGAGACCTTGAATGACATAGGCCATCTAGTGCAGTCTGAACTTTTGGCTAGATGTAGGCACTTCCTTGAACTCACTAAGATTTATTTGTCGACAGGAAAACAACATTGTTGAGCTCTTCCCCAACTTCTGCTCCATGGAATGTTGGCAAATAATATATCAGTTTTCTTTTACGCTCCAAATTTGATATTGTTTAATACATGAGGACAGGATATGTATGGGTCTTGGTGAATATAGTTAGACATGGGGGTAGGTAGGTTAGGTTATAATGGGCTGACTGACACAAATGAGTGGTGGGAAAGGCAGTTGTCAAATTATTCCCTACATTTTTTTCATAAGATTCTGGCCTAGGGATGGAGAGACATTTCAGTGGTTAAACTCCTTGATGCAAAAGCAAGAGGCCCTAAGTACAGATTTCTAAAACCTATGTAAAATACCAGGTATGGCAGCACACGCTTGTAATTCTAGTACTGGTATGCAGACTGGGGTGGAGGATATCACAGGGGCTCACTAGCCAGACAGTCTGTCTCAATCAAGGAGTTCCAAGTTGAGTATGAGACCCTGTCTCAAAAGAATGAAATAGAGAAACAGACAGAAGGACACACACACACACACACACACACACACACTCACACATACATGCAAAAGCTTGTTTGAGGGACTAAAGAATGTTCCAGATAGACAGCCTCTTATCGAGGCCAACCAAAAAAGAAGAGAAAAAAGATCCAAATTCATAATTATATTATCAGAGACAAATGGCAGGAATAAAAACATGTACCACCAAAGTCTACAATATCATTAAGGATGATCTTTAAAATTCCCATGGTTTGGGAGAAATGGAAGAATTTACAGATACGTATGCCCTACCAAAGTTCAAAGAAGAGCTCAGCAAAAGGCAGATTGATAAAGAGTAGTGTGACTAAAGCTATAATAAAGCAGAACAGAAGAAAAGCCCAAGACCAGACCTCAAGAGAAAAACTAACATCAGTGTGCCTCAAAAAATTCTGTGACACAGAAAGAGAAAGATCACTTCCATGCTCATCTACAAAGTGAGTATTACTCCGACACCAAAAACCAGAAAAAGAGCAAGAAGAGAAAGCTATACCTGCAAAAGAAACCTTAAATTCATAACACTAAAGAGTTGATCAAGTTGATCATTCTAGGCATGCAAGGATGGTTCAACATATTCTAATCAATAAACACAATACATGAAGAGGAGATGCAATAACCCTGACACAATACGTGGAGCAAAGATAAAATTCACATGATAATTCTAACCATTCTTGACACTACTGGTTCCTTCTCCCTATCTCACATGAAGATGTTGAGGAAGTTCATAATCCTGCTTAAAACCAAAGGCAAAGATTATTACTCAAAGTCTGTCTTTCAAGTTCCTTTGTAACCATACTGTGTTACTGTGCCTTTTATGTATTTTTTATTCTATTTTTGATGTATTTATTTCCTGTAGAGTGTGTGAGTGTCCTGGCATCAAGTTTTATGTGATTTATTCTTCAAAGCTCAGAATTTAACATAGTCTCTGACATATAAAATTACTCAATGATATGAATTCATAGACAAACATAGAGGGTCTTATCAAAATCAGTCATGTTTTGGTTGTATCAGAGTCACCATGCTGGTTCCAGTGCTGACGTATTACGTTCTCTGGAACTGACAGGAAGTGGTTGCTATTTCTTTCATTGGTACCAGCGTAGTGGGGTATTCCTGTGACAACCTGACCATGTTTTGGGGAGGACTGTGGAAGGACTTTGGAACTTTGGGCTAGATGGTCCATTCAGTGTTGAGACTTCTGTGAGACCGTTGTGTAGGAGCTTGGAAGATAATGTTGAGAACAAGGCAGAAGATGGAGACCTGGCTTGTGAAATTTCAGAGGGAAGATTAAAGACTCTTATCAGGGCCATGAAGATTCTGTGGTTTTGGTTAGCTGGGGCTGAAGAATCAGCTGTAATTAACAAGATACCAAAACCATTAAAGTCAACTTTTGTGTTACTGGGACTATTGATGCTGGTTAGCTGGAGCTAAGAAATTAGCGGTGATTAAGAAGAAACCAGCATCACTGAGGTGAAATCTTCTGGGAAGTGTTTTCTGAGAGCACAAAGGGTGTGTTCCAGATAGCCAAGGTTGTGCCTTGTGCTGTAGCAGGACTTGGTACCGTGTAAGAGTCACCCAGATGGTACTGCTTTTGAAGGCATGAAGGTATCATGAAGAACAGCTGAGGCTTGGTACAGTGAGAGGCCATTGAAGGCCATTGGTGAAAGTGTACCCTCAGTTGTAATTGACAGCCCAGGACTGAAGGGGTCATGCAAGAGTTGAGGTGTGGCACCATGAAGAAAGCCTGTGAGAGGCTGTTGGTGAAACCTAGTTATAGCGGAAAGATAACGGTGTTTTGGAGACACCAGTACCATGAGATGACCACCAAGGACAGCAGCAGCAGTGGAGTACAGGCAGCTGGAACCTAGAAGACAAGGTGTGTGCTACAAAGGGCAGAGCTGGAGAAGTGACTCAAGCCCTTGGAGGAGCCCAGAAGATCATGAGTTGGATCCCAGACATTGAGCCATTGGAGTTTGAGTTTTGCTTTTGATTGTGACTAGGCCCTGATATTTTTCCCTCTTGAAAGAAGGTATTTTAGTGGAGCCCACAGTTAAGAGACTTTGAATTTTTAAAAGACTTTGAATTTTAAGATACTGGACATTTTAAAAGGATTGAACTTTTAATATGTAAAGACTGTGGGACTTTTAACTTTATTTAGATCTTGGGGATGAATAAGAAAGTAAGGGTTGAGGCTTAATAGTGATATGTTGGTGTGTCAAGTTGACAAGGGGTCAATTGTACTGGCTAATTTTGTGTGTCAACTTGACACAGGCTGGAGTTATCATAGGAAAAGGAGCTTCAGTTGGGGAAGTGCCTCCATGAGATCCAGCTGTGGGGCATTTTCTCAATTAGTGATCAACTGGGGGAGGGCCCCTTGTGGGTGGTACCATCTCTGGGCTGGTATTCTTGGGTTCTATAAGAGAGCAGGCTGAGCAAGCCAGGAGAAGCAAGCCAGTAAGGAACATCCCTCCATGGCCTCTGCATCAGCTCCTGCTTCCTGGCCTGCTTGAGTTCCAGCCCTGACTTCCTTTGGTAATGAACAGCTGTGTGGAAGTGTAAGCTGAATAAACCCTTTCCTCCCCAACTTGCTTGTTGGTCATGATGTTTGTGCAGGAATAGAAACCCTGACTAAGACAGAGGGTCTTATCAAAATCAGTCATGTTTTGGTTGTATCAGAGTCACCATGCTGGCTCCAGTGCTGATGTATTATGTTCTCTGGAACTGACAGGAAGTGGTTGCTATTTCTTTCATTTCTTGTAGCTCCTTTCATGAAGGTTAGCCCCTCTTGGTAAAGCACGCACATCCAGAGGGGATGTGAATGAACCGTACAATAGCAGAACCACAAGGCATCCCTCAGAGATGTGCCAGTTAGGGGGAAGTCATAGCATCAAGCTTCCAGTGCTAGACAGTCTGACAGCTACACACTGCAGTCTGCCTGTCACACTGGAGTCAAGGACTTAGGGATCTCAGCTGACTGATGTCTGTGAAATCAGCCCCATTGGCACCTGTTCAGATGTTTCACTACCAGGCATATGTAATACCACATTTGGTGCTGAGATCTCATTCCACCTGTTTTCTTTATGGGCAGCAGTTGCGGACCATTTATAGCTCCGAGCGTGAGGTCATGAGAACTCAACGCTAGCCTTGGCGGAGTCAGGCATTAGCCCTGGAATGTGGTGAGCAGTGTCTGAAGAGCTCTAGAGTTCCCTGGCCTGAATCTCTTGTTTCTTTAGGCCCCACCCCCTCTCAATCCTCTATTTTCAGATCTACCTGGTACACTGGCTCAGTCACCCTTTCTATATCTGTCTCAGCCTCCAACCTGAACTACAATAGCACTTTTAACTTGGCCATGTTCTATCAAGTCTGGACAGGAACCAAGAGCAGTGACAATCACTTGTGATGCTTGGAAGGGTTCTCTTGGACCACCCAGGCCAACGAACCAAAAGGAGGTACAGCATGCCTTGAACCGGGCTTTGTGCTTGACAGTCACTGGCTTTTGAGGGGACACTAAACCCCTATGTGGTAACTCTAAGTAACTCCATATTTATCAATTTATTTTAATGTTACTAATTAATAGAAATGTGTAAAGTACAAGCCCTTCAGCCCAATCCAAATATTCAGCAAAAGAACACCAATAAACCCTGGTGAGTGCCGACTAATTTGTTTGCGATAATCTGAACAACAAAATACATTCCGTGTACCCCAACACTCAAAACAGACATACCAGACAGGGAGATTGCACCGAGAAAGGTAAGATTAACTGTGTCTGCCACTGCAACAACAAAATGTTACCCACTAACGTTTAACTCGCCTCGGTTTTATTTGTTCGTTTCTTATTTAACTTGTGCTCTTGTGTCTTAAACCAAACTGGTGGAATTTGAGCAGTGCTCGCCTAGAGCACCAGCCCCTCCTTTGGAGCCCGGGATTACACTTTGAAAATATAAGGTATTGGCAATCCTATAAAAGCCATCACAGAGACAGTAAGTGAAGCAGCAACACTCGGTAGCTGCTCTGGACGACCTCTGCTGGCTATAAAACCGGAGTTACTGACCAGGGGCTTCTGTTTGACAGGCAGAGGAATCTGTTGGGTGAATGGTTCCAGCGTTAACCTTTCCCAAACAAAACAACCATGATTGTGTATGAACCAATATTAAGTGACACTAAAATGAATGCTAGGCAGCGTTATCAAGCAAAAATGATAGGGATCTCTAAGCTTATAAAATAGTAGGTTTCGCTATGGCTCTTCCTGGGTTTGTAGCATTATTTATCCTTCTGACTCCCAATATACACTCGTACCCCCCCCCTTCACACTTCCACCCAGAGTCAGCCTCTCACATTCCCACTTAGGCTAGGGTTCTTCCCCCCTCCACTTCATTAACACGGAGATCACAGGCAGATGCCAACACATCTGTCTTTTAAATAATATCTCTTTTATTTTTGAGACTATAGCAATATCATTTCTTCTTTCTTTTTCCCCTCTCCTGCTCCAAACTCTCCCATAGATCTCAATTTGATCTCTTTCAAATTAATGGCCTCTTTCTTTTTACATTAACCTTTGGTACATTTTCGCCCCCCCCAAAACCCGTAAATGCAGTGTTTCTTGAATGCATGTTTTTGGGCTGACCATTTGGTACTGGAGAGCTAATAGGTGTTTCTTCCCTGGGGGAGACTGTGTCACTCTGTCAGCTGCCACGTTACTAAACCATCGTAATTCTGAGCACATGGCTTTTTACATGGCTGCTGGGGATCACTCTAGGGATCACTGTGGTTTCTGGGATCACCCTGACTGCTGGGGGATGACTCTAGGGATCACTCTGGTTTCTGGGATCACTCTGGCTGCTGGGGGATCATGCTGGCTGCTAGGGATCACACTTGCTTGGCAAGAACTGTACTCGCTGAGCTGTTTCTTTAGCCCAATGTGAATTATTTTAATTCTCTTCTCGCCTTCTCCCTTATGCCCCCTTTTCTTTCTGCTCTTCTCTTCTTACAATACCTTGCACGATTATAATACAACCTGATTGTGCAAAATAGTTACTTATGTCAGTTTTAAACTTAAAAATAAGTAAATTAGTCAGAATGGTTTTAACTGTTGCACCCTCGTGTTCTAAATCAAAGGCATCTTTAAGGTAACTCCTTTCTTTCTTATTTTCCTGTCTTACAAATCCCAAATGTCTTGCTTTATCAAGAAGGATCACTTCGTATTTGTGTTCAGATTATTGCTTCTGAGGGTGCACACTTTTACAGAACAGGCAGCTCCTAATGAGTAACAACATCAAAAGGCACATGTAGCTCCACTAAGGAAAACCATGTGCACCATTTTCTCAGTAAAGAGGAATCACTGTGTTTTGATTTGACCAGGTCTGTGTTGTAGCCTAGTTTAATGGCTTGACTTTGTTTGACAGGCGAGGATGCTCGCACTCCTAATTCTTCCTTTCATATCACAAAGTAGAAGTGCTCTGGCAGCTGAACCTCCAGCGTCACTTCACAGCCTTCCTGTTCTCTTTGGCAAGATGATATAAATGTCCACAAGCGCATGCATCTAAAGAAACAGGAGAAACAGAGGGTTCTGGACCGGCTACATTTAAATGATTAAACACATGTATGTATACATATTTATGTATATGCATATACACACATACACAATGTTTAAATACACATATATGTTTATATATGTGTATGTGTAGAGAGGAAAATAGAGAGACAAAGTCATAAAAATGGTAGCTAGGTATGATGTCACACACCTTTAATACCAGCATTCAGGAGGCAGAGGCAGGCAGATCTCTGTGAGTTTAGGGTCAGTCTTGTCTACATAGCAAGTACCAGGATAGCTATGGTTATATAGTGAGACCCATCTCAAAAACAAAACTTTTGTGAACTGAGATGAATATCGATGAGACTGTGAGTGTGTGTGTGTGTATACATATACATTCACGTGTACTCATGTAATTTAACTATGGCACATAACCAAAATGAACTATGATAAATTGTCAATGTGACAAAACTTCTTAAAAGGAATACTCCATTTATTTTAACAAGGACAATGGGGAGCACAACAAAGCTAAGGCAACCACATTGCTTTCTCCTTTTGTTCAGATGTAAGCATCACAGAGAAGGCAGGATTAGGTGGCTCTTCTGAATATATTACACAACACATGCCTGTCTGATCTTTGCAATACAAATGTGCTCAGGAATTAATGTCACCTCTTGTTCTCCTGGTGCTGTCAAATTTCTCTCACTCTTTTTTTTTTATTCATTTATTTGATGGAGGGAGAGGAACTTAGTAGAAGGCATAATTTTAAACATTAAAACAGTCTATAATGTTAGCTTTGGGGTGTCAAGTGTGTGTGTGTGTGTGTGTGTGTGTGTGTGTGTGTGTGTAGTGTTCGGAGGCCATAAGATATTAAACCATGCATCACATCATAAAAATGTGTACTTATGAATCAGCCTTAGGACATTTAAGCAAGAGATATGAGCAGGGTTTGTTTTGTATTGCTGAAAAACAAACTTGTGGACAAGAATAATATGGGTAAATCTTTTATGAATTCTGATATTCTTTCCTTGGATCATAAACTGAGCCTGTGCTTTATAAACAGATCATGGCCTGTTGAGGCATTTATTTCTGCATCTTTCATATTATATGAGATCGAAAACCGGCACAAGATTTCTAAAGTCCCTTCCTAGAAGAGCTGGTGACATAAGCTGCAGAACTCAGAGCCATCACTGACATACACTCCAGATTCAGCAATGCACAAAGGCTTTTGTTTGGAGTAGAGTAGTAAGTAGAAAGTACCTTAGATGCAGAATACAAAGACAGGTCAGATGGAGGCTGGGGATGTATTTGAAGGATTTGCTTAGATTTGGAAAGGAACAAATTCAGGTTTTTCAATGAACAAGAGACAGTCAACCATCCCGCTGCAGGGCCCTTCCAAAGAACAGGACCTGGTAAAGGTAACCAGAGGACTGGTCAGCATAGAGAGAAATAATGCAGTGTGACAAGCAGTGTCTGTGGCATCAGAAGATGAGGTCAAAGTTCCCCATGATCAAGATTTCCACAGTTATAACTTGACCTGAGCTCGTCTCCTGCAGAAAATTGTTAACAGTAGGATTCTGCCAAGCACTTAATAAAGATGGAGGTCCCTGTTTATTTCATTATTTGGGGTGTATGTATTTCTATGTATGGGGCTATTCAGATGCATGTGTGATGCATGTGTGCTCTTGTACATGTGGAGGCCATAGGCCAACCTCAGGTATCATTCTTCAGATCATGCTCCAGAGATCTGCTTGACTCTGCCTCCCCAGCGATGGGATTATAGGTGGCTTGCTGTGCCTGTTTATATTTTAATGTTGATACCCAGAACATATAAATGAAACTAAGCTCTTTTGGAGGAAAACAAAGCCATGGAGGCCCTCAACACCACTTAGGCAAGTTGATAAAATGAAAGCACGTGACCTTTCTCATCACTGGGATTGTGAGGCAGACTGTGTAGCAGTGACAACATTTACTTTGCACCTAAACAAATCTTTCAGAATCACTAAACTAGATCCTAACTTTTGCTGAGGAGTTTGTGGTGTGGTGATAGAGGGTTACTGGGCCAGTCATAAAACAGAAGTCAGTCCAAAGAACCATGCAGTAAAGTGAGAACCAGTGGAGGGACGTGGCTTGAGAGGGATTTTAAAGCCAGATTCCCCTGGGAGAATAAACAGTACAAACCCAAGAAAAGCTGAAGATGCTGGCGAACAGGCAGGTGTGTGCGCTCTACCCTGAAAGGCAGCAACTCAGCCCAAAGACATTCTAACTAGGTCTCCGAGATGCTAAAGACAGTCCAGCCATGCTCAGACACAGCTCTTTAACCTACCCAACCTTCTCTCATCTGAAAATTAGGACTAGATACTCTTTCTAACAGTTACTGTCTACACGTGAAGAATGTGAAGACAGCCATGAAATGCCTATGGTAGCAGATGCAGTCTGGCAAGCCATCCTACTGGATCTGAGGGCCACCAGGAGCATTACTTAGCAGGACTCAGATGAGAATCCTTAACCCTCACAGCAGTCTAATGAAGCAGAGGACAACCAGCTGATCTGGATGGTTCCTTAGCACAAACACTCTTAACTATGGCTTCCAAATTAGGAGCCACCCTACAATATGGAAGAGAGGGCACTATGCTATTCTAATGCCCTAGTCCTTGATGCACTCAGGAGCAGCTGAGAGCCTGTAAGACACAAGAAACATTGGTTCTGCTGGCCAGTGGTGGCTCATGCCTTTAATCCCAGCACTTGGGAGGCAGAGGCAGGTGAATTTCTGAGTTCCATGCCAGCCTGTTTTACAGAGTGAGTTCCAGGACAGCCAGGTCTACACAGAGAAATCCTGTCTCAAAAAAACAAAAAAAGAATGAAAGAAAGAAAGAAAGAAAGAAAGAAAGAAAGAAAGAAAGAAAGAGAGAGAGAGAGAGAGAGAGGGAGGGAGGGAGGGAGGGAGGGAGGGAGGAAGGAAGGAAAGAAAATGGAAAAAGAAACATTGGTTCTAACTCAGATGCTTCTTTTCAGTCTTTTCGATGGAATCTTCTGGTTCAGTGTTGGAAGAGCAAAATAAGACACAACATTGCTTCATTTCTGTCCTTCACATCCAAAGCAATATAACTGTTGGAGAAATAAGTGTATGTTATTACCAAGAGACATCCCTAAAAAACGTTGATCTGCTTAAGACATAGGGAGAAAGATAAAGTGAACGAGAACTTTAAGTGTTAAACATCACACATGGACCAGCATATGGAAAAGCACTTCTTATTACAAGTGAATTTCTACCAAGGCAGGTGCCACACACAGGTAATGATGAGCCCAAAAAAGCTCATTCTGCATTTCCATTTCTTTTCATTATGAAGTCTGCCAATCTAAGGCCAGAGAAAAAAATCCTCTAGGCTTAAGGTTTGTGCAGGAATAGGAGAGAAAAATCTCGGTCTGAAGAAATAAGCAAGACTAAGCTGTAAATCACATTGAGTGCCAGTTTTAAAAGTTGGTGATTGTCTTAGTGGAGGGTTGGGGGGGGCAGCTTGAAGGATGACAGCAAGACAGCCGAAGTTTAGGATGGTATTTATGAAGATTGCTGATGCTCTTTAGAAAGCACTTTCTTTGAGAGTAAGTTTGGGAATAGGTGGCAGATCAGGGAGTGTCTCTGACTGAGGTCAAGCTAAAAGATGCTGAGAGTCTTGCCTCTAAGCTTAGTTTTTGGCTTTTTGTTTGTTTGTTTTTCTGTTGGGTTTTTGTTTGTTTGTTTGCTTTAAATCTACTGGTCTAAGCCCACCCTCCAAAGGCAGGGGAGAAAAAAATGGTAAATAGGACAAGGGAATGTGGACCTGTTTAGAAGTAGTTCTTTGAGGCAATTCCAGTCTCTTTGTTAGGATTCCAGCTGTCCAGTTCAATAGTGTCAGGATACCAGACAGAAGTCAGCAGTGGTGGCAAGATCCAGCAGAAACCACCAGGCATCTGCTGAATCAGTACAGGTCAGTGGGAGGGACCAAAGTCAGCCAGTTTGCCAGATGTTCTCTGCCATGTGCCTCTCTCAAAGAAGCAAAGACCAGCGAAGACAGGAGACCAAAGAAGCTCTGCAAGGCTAGCTCAGCCAGCTCTCCATAGTCACTGTCCACGGAGCCCTGTTTATACTCTCCAAAAGTCACACGTCCTCCCGCAGGTCTTGCCTAAGCAGAAAACCTACCCGTCTCCATCACCGACATATCCAGAAACTTCCACTCCGCTGACTCATGACAGAGACAGTGCAGATGGAAGAGAAGAGATGTTTGTTTCCAAGGATGCTATGATGGCTTTGACCTTGGGAGGCTGGCCAGACAGGAAGTGTGAGAGTTCATTAGCAATTTCTACCTGCCACTCTGTGTAAACGCCACCCATAGAGGGCCCCAATAGGTGAATAAGTTTCTCAAAACAATAGGCACTGTATTGCTTGATGTTTTTTCTTGTCGTGACCAAATTCCCAGTAAGAATCAAATGAAGAGAGAAAGGTTTATTCTGACTTACCATTTGAACAATTCAATCCATCAAGGCAGAGAAGGACTGGAGGTAGGAGTAGGGGGCAGCTTGTCATATTGTGTCTGCAGCCAGGAAGCAGAGTTAGCAGCCAGGAAGAGGGTCCCAGGTATAAAACCTCAAGGCTCCACCTCCCAATAATTCTTACAGGTTCCAAAACACTGCCACCAGCTAGAACCAAGCATTCAGACATGCAAGCCAATGAGAAATGTTCCGTACCACACGTGCCCCGTATCAAATGATCACTGGGTGCGAGCCAGGAGTAGGTCAGTTAGAAGTTCACTTGAATTCTCACAACAACCTGGAAAGGGGATAGTTTGAGCCTGAGTTTTACAGACAAAGAAATGAAAGATGAGTTTGGCTACTTGCCGAACTTGAGGTCATGTAGGCAATAAATTGTGGGTAGCGGCTTAAATACAGAGTTGCTGATTTTAACATTTTCCTATGTGGACTCCAAAGAGTTATTTTGGTAAATGCGTGGCTGGTAACACGTTCTAACTGCCGCCCATTCACCCACTCATCCTTCACTCAGCAACAGTTACTGCAAACACTTGACCCATGAGCAAGTGCCTTTACTCAACCCATCCCCCAGCTAGGAAAATCAGGTTCCTGTTACCTTGTGATATGTTCCCTGAGGTGTATATTCATTAATGTGCTTCACACTCTGGCCTGGAGGACTCTTTGAAATACATTTCTAGCTATTTCTAAAAGTACTACAGGCCAAACAACCTTAATCTGAAAATCTGAGATGAACCTTACACTAAAATTTGAGACCATTAAAGACTTTGGATTTGAGGATTAGGAATGTTCAGCTACCAATGTCTGTAGAAGTTTTTCAGACACTTAAAAAGCTAAAATCATAAACAGCTATGGCCCTAAGCATTTCAGATAAGGGTTGATCATATATTTTATGATCAAAATATATACCCAAAGACTTGTATGTTGACAGTTGCTTAAAATTCCACACTAACACTGAAAATTATACAAAGGCAACCTTCCGTTCCAGAAACGGGCATTGGAGTGAGACTTTGTAGCTTTGAGAAGCTCGTGGTAGACAGTGGGCATCCACCCTTCTTAGACTGTATGTGTGATTGAACCCAGGGGCATCTCACACACACAGTTCTCATCACAAGGGTGAGAGTGTAAGGAACAGCTGACATCTGGCATCTCCCACAATCCCATTGTTTCCTTTTCACAGTCCTCTCCCCCAAACCACACTTCACAGCCACCATGTCCCACCAAAGGCAGAGATTGCTTGAAACTCTGAACAAGCCACATGTGGCCATCAAATAAAACCACAGCTCTCACACCAGAGGGGGTAATCCAATATGAGTGACCATGGCCCAGGAACGCCATTCCAGATTTTCCCAACCCCATATTCTGTTGTGAAAACAATTAAGTGAGGTTTTATTAGTTATAGAACAAAGGAAAATAATAGGTCAAGGTGTTTACCAAACCCATACGTGCAGATCACACAGGTAGGTGGGCTATACAGCATAGTGGAAAACCTGCTGCGAGTACCAGATGCTTTTGTACTGGTAGCTGCTGGTGGTCACTAAGAACACGGTTTTAAAGTTTTATTAGTCACATGAATGTTAGATTGGACATAGGTGTTGACAATGAATAGCTTGCAAAGGTTCTAAAAAATAACTCATGATAATTTATCTGTGTTATGCAACATTTTGATTTGATATAATCTCAAATGTAGTCATTTGAATCATTAATACAGGTATAGCCTGCCTGCCTGTCTTTTTCTTTCTTTCTTTTCTTCCTTCCTTCTTTCCTTCCTTCCTTCCTTCCTTTCCTGTCTTTCCCATCTTTGAACCTCAGTTACTGTGGACTAAAAATGAGAAGAGCTTCCTGAGGAGGTGACCAAGTATGGGCCCCATTCTTGCATGAGGCATAGTAATTTCTATAGCTTACCAGATGTTACTCAGGTAGTAGTGATAACTATTGATTAAATATACTTCGAAGAGGTACAAAATCTTGATTGTAACTGAAATTCTCTGACTACTTTACTCAACTCTGTGCCTTCCGGTTGCTCCGAGGTTGCCAAGACAGGGCGGAATAGATGCCTCGCCACACGCCACACAGAGTGAAGCGGTTAGGCGCCGCCGCATAGCCCATGATTATTACTGATGGTAACAACCTCAACACAGCCTGTTATGTCTGCTCCGTGTGATATTTTGAGGCTATAAATGAATCGTGGCTCGGAACTTCACAGAGGGAGAACTTCTAAAGGCTTTTTCTCGTGCCCTGGATGGAAAAAAAAATGCTTTCATCTCCGTAAGTCTGTCTGAATTCACGTTCCTATGGCAACACATTCTGAGATGAAAGACTATAACAAAGGAGTGAAAACATCTGGCCTCACATCTGGCCTTGCCACGACAAGGGGGCCAGTGTTTGTCACTGGCTAATGCGCGCACACACACACACACACACACACACACACACATACACACACACACACACACACACACACACACAAGTGACTATGGTCACACATACGAGCATATGGATTCGTGAATCTGCGCACCGTCTGGACACCCCTGTTGCTTTCCCTCTCCTCCTGAAGTTATACATTCCTGTCTTATGCTCTGTTCACCTTCATGACCACGACCCCTCCATTCACCCACCCATTCAATGAGCTCCTTTCAAGTGGCTCTTTGAAGCTTGTTAAACCCGCCTCCCGTCCACCTTTTTAATTCTCCTCTCAAATAGCCTCGGAGCCTGGAGGTCCCTGACCTTGCTCTTCCTGTTGACTCTAAAGTGGTGCCTACCGATAAGAGCGATAAGAGCGCTTCAGATAATGAGTTTTGGCTTAATGATTCTCACTTAATCACACAGCCAGCCCATCTCATGGTTTCTGTAGGAACTCATCTCATCATCCAGATGACTAAAGTCCAGCGCATAATGAAGCTCAGGCCTCAGCCCGGGGCTGTCTCAGATGGGTATACCTGGTGTGCTGTGCTCTTGAAAAGCCCCACTCACATGGTCAAGGGGTATGGCTCACTTTACAAGGTATTTTGAAAACCAAATGGTTCATGACCTGGTCTCCTCCTAAAGGTTTCAGTTCCTAATAGCATTATAATTACAGTTAAAGTTCAGTGTGCATTTTACATTTTTTTTTCTCTCTGTACATATCTGTCTATCCTTGTGCTGTGTTAAATTAAGACGCAGGGTTAGGGCCCTCACTGGATGCCAGTGCCATGCTGGTGCCCCATAAATAGAATTAGCTTTCACCATTTATTAAAGAAAGAGTGGTAGCTTGGGAATTGTTGGACTTTGTTTCTGGAGGTGGCAGACTAGGCAAATTAAACCACTGCTATTTCTGAGAACAATTAGAGTCTCTGGAAAAGAAGCCTACTCGGAGATACAAAATAACAATGCTAAAAAGTATCACCAGAAAAAGATACCCAGGAAAAGAAAGAAAGAGGAAACAATGTTACCCAAGGTTTTTCTTCTAGGTCTTGTGCAGAAATCAAAAGGAAGCAAGACCTATCACAAGTCTGCAATCCCAGTATTTTGTATTTTGTATCTAGAGGCAGGAGGATGACTATAAGTCTGAGGCCAACTGTTGCTGTGTATATAGTTGTAGATCAGCCAGGGCTACAGAGTGAGATTTTGTCTTAAAAAAAATAAATGAGTGAGTAAACAAACAAACAAATAAATGTAGTAAACTCACAAAAGAGAGTTGACCACTCATAGAACAGAGTTTGACAATGTGGAAGATCTTTAAAGCAAATTTGTACTTGCTTTGTACCGCTGGGTTGTCTGTTGTGTGACTGAGAAGTTTGGGGTTGGATGGAACCACTACGTTCTATTGACTGATTCTTTTGGTAACTTCAGATTATTGCTAAGACAGTGCTGGGACAACACCTCTCTCTGCCTGGGGCTCCTAAAGATAACTAAGTAAAGACGTCTTTGGGATATTTTGTTTTCTGTATTTCATCCTTTGATTGTGGGTATTGAAGTTTGAGATTAACCCTGTGGTGTGTCGAAGTGTGTCTGAGTCAGTGTGTGAATGAACTTGGGTGCCTTGGGGTGAATTTCGGACTATGTACATAAGAGCCATTTTGCTTGCACTGTGGTTTTCCCTTCCTTTGAAAATAAAGCTATGTAAAACGAAAAAGGGTTAGAGAAATGGACTAAAAGGAAGGCCGGGATGTAGGTTGTCCAGTCATGTGCTATGTGGGTGTTAATGGATAGAACTGTCAGTTGTGAGTTTTGTTGCTAAAAGAACACTTTCTCTGCTAATTTTGAAAATTGAGACAGATGGAAAAATCTTACTACAAGATTTACAATATTCTCTAATCTTTTAAGGCAAGATTTTAATAGCCAAAATGCTTTTTCATGCATGGATAAAAATAAATCTAAGTAACATACATTAAATTTTTGTTTATCACCATGGTTTTGTTTAGCAGAAACATTCTTTACATAGAAATTATGCATATTGACTTTTATTACAGCTGTGGAAAATTAAATGATGGAGAAGATATATACATACATGTATATATATATATATACATATATATATATGCTTGTTAAAGTTGTTTTGTAAATTTTCTTTTTAAAATAAAAATTTAGTTGCTTTTTTATTGCTGTGATAAAACACCCTGACCAAGACAACTTATAGAAGAAAGAGCTCATGGGGCTTAAGGTTCCAAGGGAATAAGAGGTTCTCATGGCAGTGACAGGAAGCTGAGACAACACATCAGGAAGCAGAGATGGAACAGGAAGTGGGGTGAGACTTTAAACTCTCAGAGATCACTCCCAGGAATGGATTTCCTCCAGCAAGGCTGCACCTCCCCATGGCCTCCCCAAACAGCACCACTGAAGGGAAAGGGGAAACACATATTCAAATGCTTGGGCCTGTAGGGACCTTTTCTCACTGAAATCACCACACCTGTGACGCAGAGGGTCTGTGTTTGTTCATTCTGCACGCAATAATAAAAGACCTATTTTCTTAAGTCTTACTAACAATAAGAGACAAACTAGTATCTTATGCTGAAAGGGTGCTTCCAACTTTAAAATACATTCTTATTCAGTGGTCAAAATATCTTTAAACTGCTTTTTTGCTAGACAAGCAACTTTTTGGGGAATTGCCTCTATATAGATAATTTTTTTGCGTGATTTCCAGAGCTTAATCTATTTGAAATTCACACAGCTTGTTCATGTTAAAATGGGCTAATTTAACTCTTGGCTTACTCACTAATGTATTCGATTATAGAATTGAATATCTTTACATCTAAATATGTTGGCAGGAACCAGGCTTCTCTTTTGTCATTATCTTAATCTTATTAGTGGGAAATCTGGAAGCGAACTCAATTAAAAAAATCCTCACAGACCATTTTGTTGATATTTAAGAAAGAAAGGGGAAAAAAAGAAAAAGCAGGGCTTTCTTGCACCACTGCTGTAGCTGGATCCTGGTAAGGGCCTCAGTGGGAATCTGATGGGCCAGTCAGTCCTTGGAGACCCCAGCCCTGCCCTGGTCAGTTTGGCTGTTTGGCTCCACTGCCCCGAACACACAACCAACCTGTTCTACTATCTCCTTCCAGTGAGGCAGAGATGGTGAGGGGTGGGAAGCCAGCAGGAAAGGGCCAAAGTCTTGGCAGCTGCTGAGTGAGAGACAGGAGAGGAAAAACATGAGATCATCTATTTAATACAATAAATAAAACAGTAAGGCTCAGCATAAGAAGTCTATTAAAGAGCCTGGAAAGGGATACTTTTCAGAGAAAGCTCATTTCATAAGCAGGGGATTCTGGTCTGTATTCAAAAACATTTTTTTTCTTTTTAAATCCCAAGTGCAGGTATTATAGGTGTGTGCCACCACGCTTGGCTTGCTTTTAGATACTGATCTCAATTATGAGACACTGCAGATGATGTAACAGCTTGGAATTCTTCCTCTCCACATTCTATGACTGCTATTAGTCAATTGTTTCACTAACTGGCCTGGATACAATTTGTAATTTGTGTCTTCCTGTGATGTTCCCCATGTCTGTACTCTGTCCTGGAATATTTCTTGGCTTCTTTTGTTAATCTATTTTGTTTTGTTTTTGTGTCTGTGTGTTTATTTTTGTGTTTCGTTTTGCTTTTTGAGACAGGGTGTCTGTAGTGGTATGAATATGCTTGGCCCATGGGAAGTGTCACTGTTAGGAGGCCTTACTGGAGGAGGTGTAGCCTCAGTAGAGAGAGTGGGTGGGTTTTGAGGGCTTCTATGCTCCAGCTGTGCCCAGGGTGTGGAATGAGACCTTCCTCCTGTCTTCCTGGAGAAAGTCTCCTGGCTGCCTTTAAGCCACGATTTAGAACCTTTTCTCCTTCTCCAGTAACATGTCTCCCTGGCACTGCCATGATTCCCATCATGATGATAATGGACTAAACCTCTGAAACTGTAATGCAGGCCTAATTAAATATTTGTCTTTATAACAGTTGTCTTGGTCATAGCAATAAAACCCTAAGACAGTTTTTCTATGTAGCCCTGGCTGTCCTGGAACTTACTCTGTAGACCAGACTGGCTTCAAACTCAGAGATCCATTTGCCCCTGCCTTCCAAGTGCTGTGATTAAAGCCTGTACCACCATACCCCTGGCATTTTAGTGACTTCCCTTGTGACTCAGGTAGGTTGGGTTTTTGTCTGCAGCTTGGTCAGAAGTTGCACTCAGATAAGTCTTATGTTCTGAGCTAAGTGATTTGATTGTAGGTCTGTGTCTTAGGGTTTACTGCTGAGAACAGACACAGTGACCAAGGCAACTGTTATAAGGACAACATTTAAATAGGGCTGACTTACAGATTGAGAGGTTTAGTCCATTATTATCAGGGCAGGAGCAGGGCAGCATCCAGGCAGGCACGGTGCAGGAGGAGCTGAGAGTTCTACATCTTGTTCCAAAAGCAAACAGGAGAAAACTGACTTCTGGACAGCTAAGACATGGGTATCAAAGCCCATGCCTACAGTGACACACCTATCCCAACAAGATTACACCTTCTAATAGTGCCACTCCCTAAGCCAGGCATATACAAACCACCTCAGTCTGAGATCACATTCAAATCTCAGGCTATTTCTAAACTTTTCTGTCTTTCTGAATCTACCCTGCACCAGGTGATGTGGACTAAAGATCCCAAAATAAGCTACAGTATATTGACTCTTGAACAAAGCTTGATTGATTGATCAAAACTTCAAGATTGCAGAGATGTTACAATGTTGCAGGTCCAGAACCTAATATAGCCATCTTGAGCTAGCCTGGCCCCTTGAATAGCATTCTCTGTCCATCTCTGTGTGTGATCTAACACCCTGCGATTATTAGGGGATCTTATAAATACATATTGAAATGTCAGAGAAAGAACAAAAGACAAGAAAAGGAGGTACTTTACACAGTCCAGGCCTTTATTTAGGGACAAACCTGTAGAGTGACATCTTTATAAGAATCAGAGGCATGTCTGTTCTCAAGCTGGAGTAGGTATTAGAGCAGTGAGGGTGGGGAAGGAAGTCGGCTTTCCTGAGTGTGACCTGAAATGCTGTGACTGAGAGTAACCATTAAATAATCCATTTGTAAAATACATGAGGCGATTGATTGATGAACATCTTCCCTGCTGGGCCATTGCTGGGGGTCCCTGGGGAAGAGCAGTCAAACAAATTCCTTTAGTTCTAGAAATCAAATTGCTGTAGTTACTTCAACGGTCATGCTTCTGCCAAAATGGAAGCTGTACAAAACGGTGTAGCCCACATCACACACGTGACCTCACCAACCCGAATGCTAAAAGTGTTGTCAGGTTGTATCAAAACCCACAGCAGGGGATTCCCATGTCACATTTGACCAATATTCCTGGGTCTTTTGCCAATACTCTTGCAGAATACCTTGGTGGGTGATTTTCTTTGTTCTGTTACTACAAAAACTTTGTAAAACTTCTACCACATCAGAACATGAGCTTGAGGCAACTAGAAGCCAAGTTCCAAGCTCTGGTCACTTACATTTGACCCGGAAATTAACCCCCTTCTTCCCTGTAAGGTGAGAGATGTGTTTTTTATGCTGTCAGTGGGTGTTCAGTTAGGGAACCTTGAGCAGCTGGGACTGTGGTCCAGTCTTCAGTCAGTCTTCAATCATCAAGTAATCATGAAAATGTATACAGTCTCTTCCAGCTTCTCTCCCACAGGAACTCCTAGCTAGCATCTCTGTCTGTTCCCCTCCCCCCCACACACACACACCTCTAAAAGTAGCAGCTGACCACCATGTCTTATCACCACTGAGTTGCCAATCCACAAGGGGTGCTCCCCACCTTCCAAGAACAATAAGGTTTGTTTCACAGCCCAGGCACACCACACCGAAACTGAATTCCTAGTCATCAGAATGTTGAAGTTTGGATTTTGATAAGGTCCCTGGTATCTTAGGCTGGCCTCAAGTTTCCTACATAGCTAAGGATCATCACGTCCCTACCTTGCGAGCACTGGGATTCCAGGTGTGCACCACCACACACAGCGTATGCAGTGCTGGGGATTGAAGCTGAGTCTCTGTGCTTCCCGGGTAATCACTCTACCAACCATGCAGCTCTCCCAGCTCACCCCTCCCTTATGCAAGACAAGTCTCAAGTGACTCATGCTGGCCTCAAACTTCTGGCGGTGGTGATGGGAGACTCATCTTTTGCGTTTCTGTTTTTCTGTTTCTCTGTTTTGGCTTTCATCTTTTCTGTTTCATTTTGGGGTGGGCAGTCCACCACCCCAGATGCTTGAATCCCTCTGGGACCCTAGGCTGGGGTCCTCAGCCTGTCAGTCACCGCCTGTAGGTGGCAGCTTTCTTTATTTCTCTGCAGGTTTTTGATGAGGTTTCTTTTACAACTTACTATGCTTCCCAGTGCTGTATATAGAAACGGTTGTCGTTTAATCTGACCATCTGTACTGGCTGGTTTTGTGTGTGAACTTGATACAGGCTGGAGTTATCACAGAGAAAGGAGTTTCAGTTGGGGAATTGCCTCCATGAGATCCAACTGTGGGGCATTTTCTCAGTTAGTGATCAAGGGGGAAGGGCCCTTGTGAGCAGGTATTCTTGGGTTCTATAAGAGAGCAAGCTGAGCAAGCCCATGGCCTCCACATCAGCTCCTGCTTTCTGATCTGCTTGAGTTCCAGTCCGGACTTCCTTTACTGATGAACAGCAATGTGGAAGTGTAAACTCAATAAACCCTTTCTTCCCCAAGTTGTTTCTTGGTCATGATGTTTACATCCTGTACAGGAATAGAAAGCCTGACTAAGACACCGTCAAAACACCTCAATGGGCTCTTTGGACAGATTCTTAATACTGTGTCCAGGAAGCACCTGCCTTTCCTATTTTAATTTCTTACTTCGATTTCTTACCGTTCTCTTTCTTTTAAACTTGTGGAGGTTTCTCTTGCTACATCCCTTCCACGATGAGCTGAAAAGCATATATACATAGCACATTCCTTCGGCACTCACTTTCAAAATCCCAAGGTATCCAATATCAAAAATAATCAAGCCATCTATTTTATACTCTTCTCAAACAATGTAAGAACACTGGACGCTTTGCCTCCACACTGCCTTCCATCTTTACCTTGTGTTATTCTTATCTAACATATGAATTAGACATGATATATAAAATCTTATACCTTTGTACATTGTACATTAAACACATCCCCCTTGACTGCCAAAGCGTATTAACATTCACCCATAATCCCCTTTGTTCCTCATCCGTTTGGCATCCTGGAGTCACGGAGGGATTCCCTCCTTCTGAAGGCTTTTGGATGAAGATATCTGCCAAGAGAGCTCATTTTGTTTTCCTGACACATCTTTATCTCAGGCTCTTTAAACAACTTCAGGGTTTCTTTCAGCACTTCTGTGACATTCCTGACAGTTTTTGAGTTTCTCTTTTTGCTACTGGAAAAATTAGCTGTCTTCCTTCCTCCAGACAGACCGGTGTGCTTTCCCCACCTGCGGCGGGTGCTCTCTCCTTTTATTAAGTTTCGTGCCGATCCGCAATCAAATGTCTAGATGTGGGGTTTTTTTTTTGTCTTTATTGAGGTCTAGAGTTTCTGTGATTTCTTTGTATGAGTTTCTGAGGCTTAAATCCCTACAGCTTATATGCTCTGCCTAAGTATAATCATGGCCATACTTTCCAGAGCAAATGCGTGTGTTTTGGTTTTCTGTTCTGTCTCAGATGTTACTTAATCTCTCTCAAATTTTCACCCCTACAGTTGATATAATTCTCCCTGCTTGCTTTGGTCCCTAGATAATCCAATCTGTTCTTAAGGCATTTCTCTGAGTTAAACAGATATATCTTTAAATTATAAAAATACTATTATAAAAGTACGTGTGTGTGTGTGTGTGTGTGTGTGTGTGTGTGTGTGTGTGATATGTATCTGTGTGGTGTATGAGCACATGCATGTACACGCTTGAGCTCGTGAGTGGAGAGGTCAGAGATCAACGTCTGGGCGCTCCTCTGGTCACTCTGCACCTTACTTCTTGAGACGGCATCTCCCACTGAATTTGGAGTCCACTGGTTGACGCGGATGCCTGACCAACACTTCCAGAGGTCTCCCCAACTCTGTTACCCTTCACAATCCCGAGCAATGAGATAACAAGAATGTTTCAAGCTCAGCTTTTGGCCTGGATGCTGGTCATCTGAACTGGAATCCCCACCACTCTGTGGCAAGCTTTTTACTGACGGGGCTAGCTCCCAGGCCTTAATGTATGGAAGTCCCGCACCTCCCCAAATATCTCTCATATTCATTTTATGTTATCCCTTGTTAAAGCATTTTGTTTCCTTCATTACTTTGTAAAACAAAGGCTTATTTTAAAATAAACATATGTTTTATGTTCTCCAGCTGATATTTTAGCTGGATAGTTTGTTTATCATGTGTTTTCTGAGTTGGCTGGCTTTAATTTTTATTGGCTTCTTCTAACTGTTCATTTTTAATTGTGAACTGATTTTTTTTTTCTCCACGTTCTTCTTTTGTTCTGTTTGGTTTGTGAAAGAGTATCACAGTGTGGCCAGGCTAGCTTGACTTTCATGATCCTAGTGCCTCTGTCATCCAAACGATGGCACTTTTCCTTACTATCCTATAAAGGTTTCTCTTAGGGATGTTAAGGGACCTACTTATCAGGGCAGGGGCAGGGTGCGGGGGATGAAATATTGATTCCACTACTCTCTAAAGTTATTTTGTTGGGAGATTTTTAACTATGAAAGAATGTTTGTGAAGCACATTTCTACATCCACTGATGTGTTGTTTTATATAGTGAAGCATCCTTGCATTCCATGACAAGATGATTTGGTCATAGTGTCCACACTTCTTAATGCACTTTGCTCCTATATGTCCAAGAATCTTGCTCTTACATTAATTGGGGATAGTTTTTCCCATGATGCTACTTTTCTTGTACTGCCTCTGTCTGGCTCTGGTGTCAAAGTGAGGTTCCTGAAGTAAATAGGGAAGTTCTTCTACTTGTAGGCTCATTGGAGAATTTAATTTTATTTTAGTATCATCAGTTGAGAATACAGTTTTTTTTCTATACTATTCATGCTATTGTCCTGGCTCAGAGCACTTGCCTGTCCATAGTTGAAGCCAGAACCATCCCAACTTTTTTCTCTTTTGCTTTTTACAAACGCAGCTTAAACTCATACAGCCACTTTCAGAAAACAAAACTGACAACTGAATTTTGCATTAATGGAAGATATTGGGTACAGTTGAATCAGAAAGTCATTGGTCCTACACTTTACCTTGATGGGAAACTTTTGAATACTGAATTAACTTCTTTAATTATCATTTCTGTTTAGAGTATCTATGCTTTCATGATTCAGTTCTGGAATAGTATATATTCCTACTGACTCATCTGGATATTCTAGATATCTGTGTGTGTGTGTGTGTGTGTGTGTGTGTGTGTGTGTGTGTGTGTGTTTCCTGCTTTCCTCTTTATTTGTGAGACATTGATTGCTGTGTCCCTTTTATTCTGATTATATTTACTTAACTATGTCCTCTTTTTTTCTTGTCTAGAAAAAGGTTTGTTGATCTTCTTGTTTACCTTTTTTTTGAAAAGCTTGACGTTTTTATTAATTTTCAATTTTCTTTTCTTTGTTTTCCTATATTCTATTCTAATCTTCATTGTTTACTACTTTGGGAAAATGTAGACTGCATTTTTTTCTGGTTGCCAGAGGTGAACAGTTGTTTATTCGAGATTTTTCTTTGTATTCACTGCTATAACTTGTCATCTCCAGCATTGTTCTGTTTATACTATACTACACGAGTTTTGTTATCTTGTGTTTCTACCCCTGTCTCAAATTATTTTCCATTTTTATTTTTATTTCTTCTCTGACCTACCTGTGCAAAAGGGCACTGTCTGATATCCACACAGTACCAGTTTTAATTAATTCCTGTCAATCTCCTTGACAATAAAGATACAGAATGACCTTAACATCCTTAAGTTTGCTAAAAAGATTCCTCGTGGTCATTTTATACCTGCTGGAAAGTATTTCATATGCATGGAACAATGTGCAGCCTGCTGTTTATGGAGGAGTGTATGTCTGCACACACAAAAGCACAAGACACATGCACACACTTCTTTTCTGTAATAGGCATTCATTATAATTGTCATACCTGCTCTGTACTTAGTGGTTTTTATTTTGATCTCAGAGTTCTGGGGATTGTTGGGAACTGAGGCTTGTTGTCTCCCAGGCTGACTGGCTATAGTTCCACTCTTCCCTCTCCTTGCTTGCCTCAGATAACTAACGTTTGGACAGACACACAATTGTTCTCTATTACTGAGAAGTGGTTATTTGGTCATTACATAACGACATTTTTACGTGCCTTCTGGTAACTTTTAGCCAGTTTTGCTTTCAGGACTTATTACCTAGTCCAAATTCTCTTTGCCAACAGTGTAACCCCTGAGAAATCTACTGCTGCTTCTAGCTGGACCCTCTTGGATTTAAAACATTATTTTAAAATCTATTTTTCTATGACTGCTTTTGAACTTTGCTGCCTTTGACATTTGATGATTTGATGATAAATGCTTTCGGGAGTCATGAAGCTGGCACACCCTTCTCCCTCAGACTTAGATGATACCTGTCACTATTGTTTATAAATGAGCTCTCTGTGCAGCTTCCTCTGCAGACTCCCATCACATGCATATATCCGTGCTTTTAACGTGTTATGTCTATTCCTTCTGATCTCTCCTCACTTGTTTTACTGTTTATTTTTATTTTGTTCATCTGATTGATTAAGAAACTGCTGAGTGAATTTTTTTCTTCTTGAGCTTCATGCTGGAAACTTTTAGTGAATCCTTTAGTCATTTTTCTTACCATATAAAATCTTCGTTTGATTCTTTCAAAAGTACTTCCTGTTTGTTTGTAATTTTACTGCTTTGTTCATAGATATGGGTTTTCTGGACCTAGTCTGTCTCCACTCTGTTTTTCATAAATAGGCACTTCTCTGAGATAGTTCTTTTGAAATTTTATCATGTACATCTCAGATCTTCATTGGTTTAGAGGTGGTTAATGCATCTTTGTTTCTTGTGATTGAATATGTCATATGCTCTATTTTTTATAACTTTGCTTTGGTATGTGTGCAGTTTGAACTTTTCCCTCTCACAAGTTTATTATTATTATTATTATTATTATTATTATTATTATTATTATTTGGTTTGGTTGGTTGATATTTTGCTGGGATTTGTTTTCTGTCTGTTTAGCTTATGTTTTGTTTTCTTTGGTTTTGTTTTCACTTAGTTTTGGTCTATGGCACATGCCACAGACACATTATTTGAAAATGAGAAAGCAAATTCATGGACTTGGTTGTCCCCCTTTACCTTTACTTCGGTTGCAGGGATTGAGCTCAGGTTTTACTGCTGTTGTTGCTGTTTTGCTTTTAGATGTGTAAAAGGTAAATGATAAAATTCAACAAAAATTCAAACTTTCCTAACAGCTCGTCCTTCTGTTCCTGAGTTTCTGGTTTGTTTTGTTCTGCTGTTTACTTGTTAGATTGAGCCTTACTCTGTAACCCTGCCCAGCCTGGAACTTGCTACCTAGATCAGACTGGCCTTGAGCTCTCAACAATGCTCTTGGCATTGCCTGCCAGTGCTGATTACATGCATGGGCCACCATGTCTAGCTTTCTACTTATCTTTTAGAGCCACAGCTGGTTGTCTTTCGAGTTACTTCTTAGAAATTCAATCATATTTGGAAGAGATCACCATGGAGGAAAGTAGCCTGGTGACACTTCTCTTCTAGACTTAGTAGCCTGCAGACATTCTCAAATATGCTAATGCATGTGGCATTAGTATTCATGACTCATTAATCTGCAGATGTCCCTTCCAAATTGCTATTTTCTACTGCTGTCAGCTTCATTCATATCATAAAGTTACATATCCATTACCTTCTTGATATCCTTAAATATTTAGCAAATATTTCAGACTGGGCATGCCAAAGGAACACTTGTTTTCTTTCTTAAAATATCCTCATTCTCGAGACTTCCTGATTTGTATAAATAGCATTATCATTGCATCATTGTCCTATTTTTAAGGCTGCTCCTAGAGTGTAAGTTATTCTCCCCCAACATATATGCTTGTCATAGCAAAGGCCTATCTGTATGTGAACCAAAACAGAAGGTCTGTCTACACTATTGCCTTAGTATGAACTCAGTTTCCCATTAAATTTCTTCTACCCAGCACCATTTTGGGACTCCTAAAACAACCTCCTTATTGACTTCCATGTTTTCAGAGTCCAGATTGTCATGGTAAGGTCATAGAATGACTGACATGTTCCATAGCAATCGGCAGTCATGGTCAGAGAATGACTGGCAACCTCAACATCCCTGAAGGAAGAATATGTGGGGATCTTGTACTTTGGGACTGAGCTTTTCTGTTGTTCAAAGAACGGCTATTTCAAGCCTTTGTTGTGTCTGTATTATTGCAGTACAATGCCTGATTGCTGAAATCTCATGTAGAGAAAAATACCTTATTCAGAAAGAAAACAGAGCAAATTTCAAAAGTCAAAAATTAAAATCCCATGAGTCATCAGAGGAATTTAATAGAATCAAAACTGCTTGCAACTTCACAAAAGAAAGGAAACAAATAAACTTGTATTTTAATTATTAGAATCAATAATGCCTCTACAAGACCAAGTACAATAAATGTCACTGAATTGTCCATTTCTGAATAACCAAATCAGCCATTTTATAGAATATGTTATACACTAAACCCATTATTATAAAAAGGGAAACCCAGATTCTCTTTAATTTCTTGTCCTGACCAATTCCAACTGGACTCCTTCCTCAGTGTTTGGTAACAGTGCCCTGAAGGAGATGTGAAGGCCTTTTCCCAAGTGCTGCCTGCTGGTGCTCTCTCTGAAGCATGACCTTGAGCTCTGTGATGTGACATTGTGTGTATAAAATGCTTTCAAGAATTTTCCTTTTGAAGTGCCTAAGAACCGTGGCACAAAGACCACCCCTGTGGCAAAGCTCCCATTGTCGAGATTCAGACAGGAATTCTCATCCTATCAGAGAATTATTACATGCAAAAATCTCTGTTCTCAAGTTTCTGTTTTAGTGATTGTTAAAATCAGAGCAAATAGAAGTGCCATTTGTGAAAAGGACAGTAGACAGACAAAACCTTAGGCTGGGCTTTCCCAATAAGTAGATGGTAGAGTTTCTAGATTCATGGCTGGAATGTTTCTACTGAAAGAAATATTCTGGTTTTTTTTTAAATTCACTTTTTGAGACAAGGTCTCAAGTAGTCCTGACTGGCCTCAGTTCCCCTTGTAGCTGAGGACAGTCTTGAACTTCCTGTTTTCTCTACCTTCATCTCTCAAGTGCTGGGAATTGCCAGGCGTGTCCCCACCTGGAGCATGTTGAAATGAGATACAGAGTAGGACTCTGGTGTGGCTTTGAAGACTGATGGTCTCCTGACTGACTGTCTAGCTCTCTAGTTATACTGGATGCTGATGATAACTTCTAAAAAGTCCTAAAAACTTTCTTGCTAAACTGCTGGTTTAAGGGATTAACATCTGTAGCCTAACAGAAGGGGATTAAGTAATGTAGCCTTTGTTTATATCTGCAGGAATTGAGGGGACTCTAACTTTCAGCCTGCTAGTTCAAGTCACAAAGAAAAATGGGACACTATGAAAAGTGATTTTAGCATTTATTTCTAAGTTGTAAAGGTGGATCAATGGAATAGGATTAAAGACCCAGAAATGAACCCACATACCTATGGTCACTTGATCATCGACAAAGGAGCTGAAAACATCCAGTGGAAAAAAGATAGCCTTTTCAACAAATGGTGGTGGTTCAACTGGAGGTCAGCATGCAGAAGAATGCAAATTGATCCATTCTTATCTCCTTGTACTAAGATCAACTCCAAGTGGATCAAGGACCTCCACATAAAATCAGACACACTGAAACTAATAGAAAAGAAACTGGGGAAGACCCTTGAGGACATGGGCACAGGGAGAAAGTTTCTGAACAGAACACCAATAACTTATGCTCTAGGATCAAGAATTGACAAATGGGACCTCATAAAATTACAAAATTTCTGTAAGGCAAAGGACACCTTCAAAAGGACAAACCAGCAACCAACAAATTGGGAAAAGATCTTCACCAACCCCACATCCAACAGAGGGCTAATATCCAATATATACAAAGAACTCAAGAAGTTAGACCCCAGAGAACCAAATAACCCTATTAAAAATGGGGTACACAGCTAAACAAAGAATTTTCACCTGAAGAACTTCAGATGGCTGAGAAGCACCTTAAGAAATGTTCACCATCATTAGTCATTAGGGAAATGCAAATAAAAACAACCCTGAGATTTCACCTCACACCTGTCAGAATGGTTAAGGTTAAAAAATCAGGAGACACCAGGTGTTGGAGAGGATGTGGAGAAAGAGGAATACTCCTCCACTGCTGATAGGATTGCAAGATGGTACAACTACTCTGGAAATAAGTCTGGGGGTTCCTCAGAAAACTTGGCATGACATTTCCGGAGGACCCTGCTATATCATTCCTGGGCATATACCCAGAGGATTCCCCAGCATGCAATAAAGACATATGTTCCACTATGTTCATAGCAGCCTTATTTATAATAGCCAGAAGCTGGAAAGAACCCAGATGTCCTTCAACAGAGTAATGGACACAGAAATTGTGGTATATATACACAATGGAATACCACTCAGCAATTAAAAACAATGAATTCATGAAATTCTTAGGCAAATGGATGGAACTAGAAAGTGTCACCCTGAGTAAGGTAACCCAATCACAAAAAAACCACACATGGTATGCACTCACTGATAAGTGGATGTTAGCCCAAAAGCTCAAAATAAACAAATTGCAATTCACAGACCACAGGAAGCTCAAGAAGGAGGACTGAAGTGGGGTGCTTTGGTTCCTCTGAGAAAGGAAACAAAATATTCACAGGAGCAATAATGGGGACAAAGTGTGGAGCAGGGACTGAAGGAAAGGCTACCCTACCTTGGGATTCATCCTATAAACAGTCACCAAACCCCAATACTATTATGGATGACAAGAAGTGTATACCGAGAGGAGCCTGTTATGGTTGTCTCTGGAGAGGCCCTGCCAGAGCCTTACACATAGAGAGGCAGATGCTAGCAGCCAACCATTGGATTGAGCGTGGGGTCCCCAGTGGAGGAGTTGTAGGGCAGACTGGAGCCCCATGGAAAGAACAACTATGTCGGCCACCCAGATGCCCCAGGACTCCCAGGGACTAAACCATCAACCAAGGGATACACATGGTTCCAGCCAAAAGTGTGGCAGAGGAATGCCTTGTCTGGCTTCAGTAGGAGGAGAGGTCCTTGGTCCTGTGAAGGCTCAATAGATACTCCAATAAAGGGAAATCAAGGGGAGGGGAAGGGGGAGGGGGAAATGGGCTGGGGGAGGGGCATAGCCTTGGAGGCAGGGGTTGGGAGGAGGGGTTGGGAGTTTTCAGGAGGGGGGGAAACTGGGAAAGGTTTTAGCATTTGAGATGTAAATGAAGAATATATTCAATAAAAAAGAAAAGAAAAGAAAAGAAAAGAAAAGAAAAGAAAAGGAAAGAAAAGAAAAGAAAAGAAAAGAAAAGGAAAAGGGTCTGTGTGTGGGGCGGGGGAAGCAGAATTATCTTGAATATCCTAAGCAGGCCAAGGGAAGTTCTATAAAGAGTAGGATAGGCAGAGCAATGCTTAGAAAAGCAGAAACAAAGAGGGGGAAGGGAAAGAGAGGGCAGGGAGAGATCTTCTCTTTGTCCTCAGCACTTAAACATCTTTTAGAATACACAATCACATGGTAAAAAGTTCATCACAAGTTTACACATAAATTCAAATCATAAGTTAACTAGGAAGTTTACAACAGAGTGTTTACATGCATATCCATTAAGCGTAATTATCTGGCTAAACATTCATCACCTGTCACAGCTCCACAGGTTCATGGAGAGTTAAAAAACATAACTAAGTTATTAGTGGTATTTTGTATTGATAAACCCAATCAATATTTTATCTTCTGTCCTAGCACCTATAATAAATCATTAGTCATAAAAAGGACCTTTGGTTAATGGTTTTACAACCTCTTGGAATGTGCTCTGAGTAGTAGATGCTTACTATCTAAGAGGCAATTAACTAAACACTAAAGACTGGCAGAGTTCTCACTGCAGTCTTGACTATCAGAAAGGACCTAATATCAGTCCCACTATAAAAGAACTTAATAAAAACTGATACAATTTTAGGAATTCTTATAGGATCATCATTCAGAATTAAGAAGTTATCCATTTGTGTATGTAGCATCCCTACAAGACAGTACATCTTTGTTGTTCTGCAGAGATCTGTTCAAAAGGGTGAGCTAAGACCTAGTGATTATCATATATGTTTAATAATAACAGGAAAGGGATATTGGATACCAGGAATCTCTCCTAAAATGATTTTCTCATGGGCCTTGCCTATGGGAGCTTTATCATAGATTTCTAATCCAAGGCGGAGTCATTTCAGGAAGATCACCTGCTAGTTTGTACTATGATGGACTCTTATAGGGAATGACTACAGGCTTGGTGGTGCTGGTGCTAGGGATCGAACCCAGGGCTTCCTGCATGCTCAGTGAGCACTCTGCCATCTGAGCCACAAGCCAGGCCCTGAGAAGTGTCTTTTTTATGCCTTTTAACAAGCACATGTTTTCAGCACCGATGGTCCATTCACTGTTCCTCTACAAGGCCAAGGCTTCCTCTACAGAACTCAGATGTGCAGGAAGGAGAGAATTTACCACATCCTTCATTTACTTCCTTGAGAGGCATCACTGGAGTCAGTGCTATGCCATTGAAACATCAGGAAATTCAAACATCAGTCACTCAGGTGCCAACTCTTCCTTCTCTGCCAGTCTTTTACAGTTTAGCTGATTGACTCAAGTCCCATCACTTCCTGGAGTCAAGCACTGCTGATACTCAGAAGATCAAGGTGTCTTCCCCTGAGTGTCCTGTGGAAAGAGAAGGCCAGTCCAGCTTGGAGGACAGAACTGATTTTAGCACCTAGCAATTGCACATCTCTTGTCTCCCTGACATCATTCATATTTGCTCCTAATGGCCTCCATCAATGCATGTGTAAGAGATGCTCAAATACTTTCCAAGTGCTAGAGGCCCTAGAGGCTGAGAAAAGTGTTTTACCATGCTCAGACAAAGGTCATTGGAGTGAGTTTTGACTGAGCTGTTGATAATGTTCCTTAGACACTCTGTTTCCCATGGGTTGATGGCTTACTGTAAGTACCAGAGAAAACCATCCTGGAATCCACAAGCTGTGTCTTCACTCAGTTTCTCATTAGGTGGTACATTCCCCCTTTATGTCCAACCTGTGATTGATGGTTTGATGTCAAGAAAGGAGGCAAATTAAACCCAGACCACTACCCTACATGCTCATACCTCCGAGACTGCTGAGAAACAGGTGTTCTGAAACAGGCCCTTCAATTAATTTAGTGGCCTCAATCGATCCTAATTCTAAGAAAACCCATCAAGCTATCAGAGGCCCTTGACTAAAGAGACATCAGAGCAATGAGATTGAAATCAAGCAATTGTATTTACTGAATAGCAGACTTTACTTTTATCAAAAGCAATAGGTTACAAATTGGATATGATAAAAATGGTGTTTATGTTAGTGTGCATTTCTCAGAGACATAGCTTGTTCTTCTACTTTGGGGGCCAGGAAAGGTGACAAATTACTGTGGTCCACTGGCTCGGCTTGCACTCCTCATATGGTGGACTGCAGGATTCCTTCTTACCCACCAGATTGATGGATTTTTTTTTTTTTTTGGTGCAAATTACTTTCTCTCTATTATGTTCCATCCTTCTCCAGTCTCCCTCTATGACAGAGTTCACCCAAAGGGTGACGACTTCCATAGATTTAGTTTCTGTATCAAGTTGCTTTGTTTCATGTTTGGTTGGTTGGTCTTGTGTTTTTCTGTCTCCGATTTTGAGACACTCTCAGTCTGAAGCAAGTCTGCTGAGAGTCGCTGTATAGTCCAGCTGGCCTTAAAGTCTCTGTAATCCTCATGTCTAGCCATTCTCTGCCCACCCCTGCCCCCAGCCCCACCTCCACCCCACCTCTTGTATGACTATCTTTGAAAAGGGACTGTCATCTAGATGTCTCATTCAGGATCGAGCAATCTGCAGTCTCTTATTCTGCGCGTTAAGCAGTTGTGGTTGTCTGTGTGAACCATCAACTACTGCTAAAGGAAACTTCTCTGAGGAGGGTTAAAATGTGCATGGGTCTATAGGTATAATATTAAGTTATTAGGAGTTAGCTTTTTAATATTATGCCCATTTAGTAGAATAAATTGTAGAAAGTTCTTCCCCAGGGACTATGGCCTATCTAGACATCTTATTCACCAAAGGCTCAGTAGTAACAGTCTCAATCTCCCAGTTTATTATCCTATATAGCATAGGGAGGCCTTGTATAGCTACAGCTAACTGCAGTATAGCTATTCAGTTGGGAAAGACGGATCACTACTCACAATACAATGGCTATGAATAAATACCATGTGAATGAATGGGAAAAAAACCCACACAGACTAGTGAAGCATACAAAATAGATGGAGAATGGAATTCTTTGACACTTATTTTGGAAATGTGTATGTGTGTATAATTGTGAGTGTGTGTGTGTGTGTGTGTGCATGCATTCATGTGTATGTGCTTTCATGTATGTCTACACACATGTGGAGTTACAGAGGTACATATGTGTACATATATGTGTGTAGGCACACATGGACATATGTGCATGTGCTTGTGCTTGTGGTTGAGGACAGAAGTCCACCTTGGATGTGGTCTTTCAGGAAATGTCCACATTTCTTTTTAAGCACCAGGTCTTTTACTGACTTACAACTCATCAATTACTCTGGCCAGTGATATATAGGTATACCTGTCTCTGGTAACCCTGAACTGGGATTATAAGCACAGGACACCTTGCACTGCTTTAAAAAGATTATTTTAATTTTTTATTCTTTTATTTGGTTAATTTATTCCTTGGTAATCTCATACTTGCACATAACACATTCTGGTTCCATGTAACACCCATTTTCTCATGTTCTTCCCACACATCAAGTCCTCCTTCTTCCCACCAGTTTTCCCTCCCATGATCAGATCTTTTGGCTTTGTTATGTTTGTTTGCTTGCTTGCTTTGGGCTTTTGTTTGTTTGTTTGTTTGTTTGTTTTGATTTTCTTTTTGAGCCACTGAGTTTAACCGGGCATGCACACATGGGTATGGGTGTGAGGCTATCTCCTGGAGCTTGGCTAGTTTATCTGGAGGTATCTCACTGAAGACAATGTCACCTCTTTCTTCTCCAGCAGTCATCAAGTGCCAGGAACTCTCCTGGGAGGAGAAAGGACCTGTGAGCGCCTCCATCATTCAGGACTGAATGTTGATGGGCTCAGTGAGTCATGGACAGGTAGTCCCAGCTGCTTTGAGTTCATGACTGTAGCGTCTTTCTGAGACCTGGAAGACAATGGTTCACAGCCCATCTTGTGGCCCTTGCATTCATTTAACCTTGTTTACTATCATCTTCACTAATCCTTAAAACAAGTAAGATGGATTTTTTTTTAGGTCATTGTGCTCAGAAATCATTAATTCACACCACCTTGACCAGCCATGAGTTATCTGCCACCTGTGCAGGTAAGTTTTCTTTTCAACACAAACTAGAATCATCTGAAAAGAGGGGACCGCAACTGAGGAACAGACTCCATCAAACTGGCCTGTTAGCATGTCTGTGAGGAATTCTCTTGATTAATGTGGGAGGGCCCAAGCCACTGTGGCCAGTACCACTCTTGGGCAGGAGATCCTGAGCTGTATAAGAAGGTAGGTTATACAAGCCACAGGGTACAAGTCAGTAAGCAGCATTTCTACATGGCATCTGCTTCTCTGATGAAGGATGAGAGATGCATTGATCTATAGATATAACAAGTCATTAAGAGCCAGTTCAATGCCATGTCCATTCAGCAGAAAAATAGTGGTAAGTTTTTCCTAGAGCCGATGCCTGGTCTAGACATGGTTTCTATGTGTTTTTGTGTTATTTTCCACATAAATATTCTTATTGGATCTATGCCTAGATATTTTTCTTCTTTTAAATATGCTTTTGGGAGTGAGCTTTGTGAACTGCCTATCATTTGCTTACAGGCAAACAACTCTGTTGTGTATTAGCTCATGAAATTCAAATACATTGGGCTGTAGAGATATTTGGTGAATTCTAAGTCATTGAAAGAACATGTCTTTAAAAAGATAGCTGCTCTCCGAGGAATCAGAATTTTCTTAATTACTCTTCTTACTGCTGTACAGACACTGTGGCCAAGGAGATGTATAAAGGAAAGAGTTTACTGGGACTTGCTCACAATTTCAGAGGATGAGTCGATAATTATCATGGCAGGAGCATGGTAATAGGCAGGCAAACACAATACCAGAGCAATAGCTGAGACTTTACATCCTAATCCGTAAAACAAGAGAGAGCTAACTGGGAATGGTATAGACTTTTGAACCTGTAAAGTTAACTCAAATAACACATCTCCTCTAGAAAGGTCACATCTCTTAATACCTCCAAACCAGTTCTACCAACTAAGAACCAACAGTTTGAATGTATGATCCTATGGAAGCCATTCTCATTTAAGCCACCACAATAATCAAGATTGCTCTCTGGTCTCTACCTACACACTTATATACATGTACCAGCACACATAGTGTACCTGTGCACAGATGAACACACCCATAAATACAAAATTTTGATAAATTAATAGATTCTATGGTAGATCTAGCAATACATTAATAGTCATCCCATCCCCCCTTTATAATCCTTATGTGTGTTCTTTGTTATTTTTTCTCACCAGCACATTATTTTATATGTTTTTTCACAGTATTGTAATAATGACCACTGTCAAGATTAGCCAAACTGAATGGTGTATTAAAATCAGATGTCATGTTGGTTTTCCCTTAAATTTTATCTTTTTCAAGTAGTTTGAGAATTTATATATTTGTATTGACTATGACTTCCAGTAATTTGAGATGTTTCTTTGCCTGTTGTTTTCTTTTATTATTTTATGTGTATGGATGTTTTGCCTGCATATATGTCTGTGTAGTGCATGTGTGCCTGGTGTCTGCAGAAGCCAGAAGAGAACATCTGATGCTTGGCACTGGAGTTGTGGGCCATTGTGTGGGTGCTGGGAATTGAACCTAGAACCTTTGCCAGAACTCTTAACCACTGAAGCATCTCTCCAGTTGTTTTTCTTTTTATGTTTTGTCCCTTTTTCTTCTCATTGTCTATAAATCTCTTGGACCCAGTTAAAGGAGACAAATCATGAAATGAACAGGCAACATGTAATCAACACCAGCCAGGGTGATGTTGTGAACATCCCTTAACAGATTCCATCACCTTCTGAAAACTCAACGTTCCCTTGATCCCTTCCCAGGACTGTGTGATAGAACCCTGTGACAGAGACAGACATTATCCAGATGCAGCAGACTCTTGGATAACTGCTTGATTATACTGACTTGTGGCTTAGGAAGGAGATGTGATTTCATCCACTTTATAGAGGAGTGCGGGAAGGTATTGAAGAGAGGCATTAGGCAAATTCAAGGCTGTTCTGAGAACTACCTAGAGTTCTGTGATGTGTGCCCAGGTCTATGGAATTCTTACTTCTACACTCAGCCTCCTCTTAGACTTCTCAGCTTTTTATTTATCTGTTTAGTCCTTGAAATAGAAACAGGCTATATCAAGGAACTGAAGAAAAACAAAGGTCACGTTCCTGGGGGCTGGCTGGAAGGGAATATTCAAGGGCAGCTCTACATGGATACTGTCTAGAGAGGGAATACGGGCCCACCATCCCCTAGGGTCTATACCGGAGTCATTACTACTAAAAGGCCCCTATCTCCTCTGAATCCCTCTCTTGTTATTTTATTGTTTTTAGACACCTAAGATTTTGGCTTAACTCGATGCTGATATTAATAATATTTTTAAATGTGTTTCAAGATTTCCTCCACTCTGCATCCGATTCTTCGAGATGCCAAAATAGGATGGTCCAGTTGAACGTCTGTGTTGCTGAGCTGTGGATAATTTGTGTAAAGAACAGAACATTTTTCACTTTGCCCTACTTTTAAAGCAGCAAACCTAATAAAATAAATAAAATTTGGGAGAAAATGAACCAACTTCCCAGAAGCATTAAGAGAATTGAAGTGGACAGAGTCCATATATTCTTACAGAGCCGGGAAGAGGCAGGCAGTAATGGACCCAGTTATTATGATCAAGGGGTAGCTGAGGTCTGTGGCAGGAGGCACCATGCATTCCTTGCTGGCACATTCAATATCTGTACCTTAAAGTCTCAGGGATACTGGCAGTGAAGGTGTATTGAATGTGTATTGTTACAGGCAGCATGCCCTGAGCTTGGTGTGTTTCACAATCTCAAAAAGAAAAGAGTATTATCCCGTGTGTTAGTTAAGGAAACTGAAGCTGCAGACATTGACAATTTATCCAAGGACAGATTCTTCTCAAAGGCTGACCTATTTCCTTCTGGTCTGACTTTAGAACCTAGTGAAACAATAGCCAGCATATGCTGTGTCCTTGGGACTGAGTGGTAGCACTTCAGATAGCCCTGGAGACAGTCTGGGGTCCTCTCAAGCCAAGGCTCCTCAACATTATTCTTTGTGTGAATCTGCGTGTTCTGCTGTGGTCCCAAGACCCCACATTTCAACAGGCATGGTGGCGGCAGCTGCTTCTGATGATCTGGGAAGATTTGGAGTATTTTGAGAGAAACTGAGCCTTTCTTGTTCTTAACAAGCTTAACTCAGGGATTTGGGCTCGGAGAAATTCTGTGTCTACCAAAGATAGCCAACCCAGCTGGCTTCTTGGTTCTTGAATCGGGACTTCAAAGAAAAAAATTTAAGAACCACAGAGGATGGATTTTAACTATTGTTGATTAACAAATGGGGACATCAGGAAGAGATGGGAAATGAGCAGAGGACCTGTGGAGCAGGACTGAGTTTTCCAGAGTGTTTTTTTGGGGGAGGGGGTCTTTTAAAGGCAGAAACTGGGTGAGTCATGGGCATGGAACAAGCTTGTCGGAAGAGTTCCAGACATGAGGCATCCTGGTGCCTCCTCTCAGTTTTTGTCAAGTCCTTCTATCTAGCTTTGAGGTAAAGGTACAAGATAACAACAGTGAAAGCAAGAACCAGGACTCTTTTCTGTTCTCCTAACCTCCAGCCAGGACATTCTCAGAACTGCTACCACCTGCCCTACCTGCTCAGTTTCTGCTTCCTGTTCTGATGCTCGTGCTGAGGACCCAATCTTTGCAAGATTTTTCTACACCATTAGTGAAGTCTCTAACGTCCAGCTGCAGTCCAGCACATCATAGCTGCAACACTTTGCTTAGTTGGGCTGATGCTGTCTTTGCCCTTCAGAGGTCAGCGGCCTCATTAATGAGCTAAGTGTGAGTATGCGATTTCATCAGTTTGCCCACAGCGGATGGGGTTACACAAATTCATCTCTTTGTCTGTCTCTGGTTTCTTTTATGCACGGTAGCAGGCTAAATCGGTAATTTATACTGGAAGTTATAGATTACACATTTGTTTGTTTAGCTAACTGACTGCCTTAATAAGACTCTACGTGGAGCCAAAGGGGGTTTCCTGGTCTGTCTCCAGGATGCTGAAAATCTATCCAAATGCAACAATTGCACAAAATGTCCCGGGTTATTCTCAGCAGCCAGAGTAGAAAAATGATTAGTTCTCATGACACTGAATTCGAAAGAGTCATCATCAGTGTCCTCTACAATGGCTTCATGGCTCGTCCAGACTTCCTGTGTGGACACACAGGGAAGAACTGGCTGTAATAAATTCAGTAAGTGACACAAGTCAGGGAGAGTCGCGGCACCCCTGGTGACCTTCTTCACCCTTGTGGCAGTGGATGAAGTCAGTGCTGCCTCCCTGCCTGTCTTAGCAGCTGCTGCTGTGAATTCACTCTGGTAATCCCTAAAAGGGTTTATTTCATGCTGATAAGGAAGGGAAAGAGAAACTATGCACATGTCACCTGATCCCTCCGTGGTCTAGCTCTCCAGACAAAAGTCTAGGGATGACTGAAGTAGATGCCAGTGCTTTCAGCATACCAGAGGGGGAGGGGAAGGACAATGGGTAGGGAAAGCATGTCTCTGCGGAGGACGGTGGAAGTGGAACACTTTAGCCGGACCCGAGAGGTTTGTAAAATAGTGGTAAGTTGAGCTGAATCGCTAAAGTGCTTACCACAAAAGGACCATGATTTAAGTGCTTGTGTAGAACCCATATGAAAAGCCCAGAAGCTGGAATGCCAGAGCTGAGAAGCCAGAGACAGGAGGCACAGTGACACAGGGCCAGCTAGCCTAGCCTAACAGGTGAGCCTGTGTGCCAATGGAGAGAGGAAAAAATGGCAGCTGGTGCCTTAGGACAAAAGGACAGAATTGTGCTCTGTCTCACATGCAGGAACATACATTTGTACCTATGTCTGCAAAAGCAAAACACTGGTGCTATCTTTAGCATTTGCAAGTAGAGTACCAGTGGAGGAAACTGTTGTACAGGTAAAGTTGTACTTGTCCTGTCTTTGGGTATTTGTTAAGCCACAATGTATACTATTAGTACATCCAAGAGGTAGCTTGGATAATAAAAGCAAGGGGGGTGATTCCATTTTTGATCTCTCTGTGTCTGTGTTCATCTCTCTGTGTGTGTCTAGAAGCAGAAAGATGAATGGCCCAGCTGGGGCTGTCCCTGGGTGTTATGGCCATACCAATTAAAGGTCTCTGTTGGCAACCAATTCCAGTTCCGTCAAGCAGTGTTTGCTTAAGAAAAGACTACAAATATAGATGAGCTCGTTTTGACTTTAACTAAGGACAGAGTGAGCATCAGAAGAGATAAAATGGGCAAAAATATGAACATAATGATGCACAAAATAGAAGAATTGTATGATGGGCAGGTGGACAGTTTTATGACAAGTCTAGAGACCTGGATACTACATGGTTTGTGACATCACATCTACAGTTGCTGGACAGGGAGATGGCCCTGGAGATATCTGAGGAAGATCCAGGTGGCTAGGTCAGGGTTTGGAAAATAGTTCAGAGAATCTAGTAGCAGCAGTGTGACAATCAATTAGAACGACCCCACCCCCCATCAGTATCGCCACAGCCAGTAACAAACAAGATCTCAACCTTGCTCGTATGTATATCTTTCTCATAGGCATCCTCTCTGCCTCCTGTGGTCCCTATCCTATTTGTGGATTAAAAGTATATTCCAAGCCGGGCGGTGGTGGCGCAGGCCTGTAATCCCAGCACTTGGGAGGCAGAGGCAGGCGGATTTCTGAGTTCGAGGCCAGCCTGGTCTACAGAGTGAGTTCCAGGACAGCCAGGGCTACACAGAGAAACCCTGTCTCAAAAAAAAATAAAAAAGTATATTCCAAGTATTTTTTTCTAAAATGGAGAATAGGATATCAGGGTTGTGAACCTAACAGAAAGCAACGACAAACCACCTGGATCTCATTCACTGCATTGGCTTTAGACTTAAAAGCACCACACTGGAGGTCATGCAGCAAGCCGTGAATTGCCGGTCTTCTGTAGCTTTGCTATAGATTCCTTAGCTTGGCTCTTATTTGTGGATCTTGGTAGCACTTCCTCCTGCTTTTGATGTGTTTCATGGATTTGGAGGCAACCTTTGTCGGTGTTGAGCTGGCTGGAACCACTGACTCTGCACAGGGACCCGGGAAGTGCCTGATGGATTAATTATTTTGTGTCTAACACTACCCTCGGATCATTCAGAGCATGCCTGCAATCCTAGTCTTATTTCTTTTGCTATGGTGAAATACTCTGACCAACAAAAAGAGGGAGTTGGGGGGCAACTTAAGGAAGAAAGTATTTTAGCTCTAAATCTCCAAGTTACAGCCCCTCACAGAGGGGAAGACACAGTGGAATGAGTTGAGATAGCTGGTCATATCACATCTACAGTCAAGAACAGAGAGAATGAATGCATGTGTGCTATCAGCTAGCTTTCTCTACTCTTATACCCTCTGACATCGAAACCAGGGAAGGGTGCCGTCCACTTTTAAGCTGGGTCTTCCCATATCAAAGACAACCAAAACCATCCCTCACTGATATGCCCACAGGTCAACCTGACCTAGACAGTCCTTCACTGAGATGTTCTTCCCATCTGCTTCTAAGCTGTAGCAAGTTGGCAATGAAAACTGAGCATCACACCTACCCTGCTTTCTTCTGAATGTGTGCCCGTAGTTGTGAGGATGGAATAAGCACATATAGACCACCAATTACCTCATCAGCCATTACCTCTTCACGTGCTTGGCATTGCCCTCTTCCTCTCTCCACAAGCATCCCTAACCCGGTCTTCAGGGAGACAGGCTGAGACAGGCTTGTACTCCCGCCTCTATGCTTGGCTTTCTGGTTGGTAAATCTTGCCTTTTGCAAATGTCTCAATTCAGTAACTTGCTATCCAGGCCTGGTTCAGGTGTAGACATACAGTAAGTATCCTTTGAAGTTCTCCAAAGTCATCTTAACAGACGGGACAGATGGGCAGGTGGGTGGGTGGATAAATGGATTGATAGATGGATGGAAAAAAGACAAAGAGGTAGGATAGGTTGATACAGAGATATAAGCATGTAAGGCATTCCTCACTTAGGACTCTTTTATTACAATTTTTTATTTGTTGTTTGAGACAGAGTCTCCTGTAATCCAATGGCCTTCCACTCCTTATATAGCTAAAGGTGATTCAGAAGTTCCTATCCTTCTACCTCTGTCTCCCAAGTTCTATGGTTACAGGGATGGCGACCACACCCAGACATTGCAATCATTCTGTCTTTGAAAAATGGTGCCAATATTTCCCTATTGACTTCTAAATGGACATTTACAATTGAGGAATCTTTTAGAGTCAGATTGTTTCTTTTGTAGGTATACCTCTCTCTCTTTTGTCAAATAAGCTTTTGTATAACATCACCCTTAAAAATCACAGATTTCCCAGTACATTCTGATTTCTAATCTTTTTTCTTTAGAGTTATCTTTTCCAACTATCTGTTCAGTTGTTGCCTCTACTTTTTCTTTCTTCTTTTGAAATGTGCATGTTAGACCTCTGGACCACCCAATGTTTTTTTCTTCACTGTAATTATTAGCCCCCTTTTTTTCTGTTGTTCAGTGCTGTTGTTTTTTATCTGCTAGTGATTTTTATTTAATTATTATAATTAACATGATTATTACTTTAATTTGTATTAATTAATTAATTAATTATTAGTTTGTCAGTGCTGGGGATCACATCCAGAGCTGTGTTGCTGGGCAAATGCTCTACCATGAGCTCTAACCTGAGCCTCTCACTCCATTCTCGGTCGTCATGGTAGTCTCATAAGTAACCCACTCACTCTTCATTTAACCCATTTAACTGCAAACCTGCCTGCTACAGAACGAAATGATTTCTCTGCTACTGAACTTGAACTCCTTAGATAATTTTAAAGAAACTGGGTCGCTCTTCCGTCCTCTATTTGTGGTTCTGTTTCTGACCTTCAGGTTCCCAATCCTACTCTTGAAAGCATGCTGAGTGATGTTGCCTCAGTACCACGATCTCAAGAATGTCTTCTGCAATAATCCAAGGGGCAATGGAGAACTACAGGCTCTCCCTCCTCAGAGATCTGGAGTAAGGAAACAATATAGTCTCTGATGATAGTGATAGTTCTATGAATTTCATGTTAGCACTCTCAAAATCCATTCTCAGATTGGACTACTTGAGGCTTGAGACTTTAGAGAAGTGTTTGGGGCTTGTTTGTGGATCCTAGCTACTAATTATTGTTGGATATGTAATTTGAAAATCTTTTCTTCCAGTCTATAGGCTATCTTTTCCATAATCTTAGCTGTCCTTTCACAACGAGAAACTGTTTAATCTTAATAAAATACAATGTGCTGATTTACTTATGCTTCGTGATTATGCTATGATCTCTAGGAATTTAATCAAACTCTAGGTCTCACATATTCTTCTCCTATAACTTCTTCTAAATGCTTTGTTTAAAATCTTTATTATTCAGTGCTATTGGTTTATTTTCATTGTAATCAAATAATTATTTTGGTTCCCACTGCTGAGAATTGAGCCCAGCACAAGATGCAAGCTGGGCAATTGTTTGTCCCTTCTGAGGTGTTCTGTGTACGGCAGGAGACACGTGAGTCTTCTTTGTCATTTCCCACAGGTGCCCCAAACTAACTTTTCAAAAAGATATTTTCTCCATTGAATTGTTTCTACACCTTTGTCCAAATCCAATTTGCTATGGCTCTGGATGATGTGTGAATACTTGAGACCTTAGCCTGTGGCTTTGCACATCGGTCTAAAGCCAGCCTCGGCTCTCTTCCCCTTCCCTTTCTTCTTTTCCCATGCTGTGCACTCATTCTTAACAGCACTTTGGAAATATTCTTCTGCATCCTTCTGTGGAGGACAGAGAAACCTAGAATGCTTTTATTAAAATCATACAGATCTATTATTTCAGAAACGTTGCTTTAAATGAAATACTTTGTCTTTCCAGTTTACCTACTGCCTTCTCTGGGTTCACTGTGGATGTGATATTCCTCCCTCTGTCCTGTGTTTTACTTGTTTATCTCCATTTGTTTGGGTCTTTTCATTTTCTTTTCTGCATTTCTCTTACTTAGTCTCAGTGACCACACATCTTCAGCACGTTAATGTTCTCCTTCCCCTCTGCCTTTGGGGCCACTGCTCCTTTGAAATGGCTTTATCTTTCCTAGCAGCCCTTCCCTGCTATACTCACGTCTCCTTTCAGCTTCTTAAACACCACTGGATAGTTGGTCTCCTCTCTGTTCACTTTAAATGTATTTTGAGGGTTCATACTCTCCTCTTGGTTCATTTCAAAGCACAGAAAAAAATATTTTTGTATTTACTTCCCTTCTATCTGCAGTAGAAACAGTCCCTCTGATGTGTCCTGGAAATCATATTACTGGATGCTAATCCCATCTACCACTCCAGGTCACCATGACTTATCTAACATGAAGTTTTTTCCCTTGTAAAATATTATCACAACAGCGAGATAACCGTGAGATGCAAAGTATTCAAGGGTGCATTAGAGAGGCAAATACCAACATTCTAGAGACTCTCTTGAATGATTTTTTCTGTAGGATTGAGAGAAAAGGGAATATGAATTATAGGATTGGATTCCATGACATTAGTGGAAAAAAAAACACGTGCACCACAGATTTCTTGGTACAGAGTTGCTTAACCAAATGATTTTCAGGATGTCTTGATGGTGCAAAGCATTGGGGAAAACTGAGGAGAATGCTCACTTTGCAAGGTTCTTGCCAAACAGCATGAGGACTTGAGCTATAGACCCTGAAGACATAAAAAGAGGCAGAGCTGTGCATTTGCTGTGTGTAAGCATGGTGCACAGCAATGGTCTTGTGGCTTGCCTGGGTCTGTGTCACTGACTTATTACTATCTCCCTAGAAGGGGCACATGCTTGGTCTCAGTAACCAGACAACAAAATTCCTAGTCTGGTGTGCACAACTGTGTTTCATGTCAACATATAGAAAAGCAATGCAATGTCGTTGCTGTTGAGTTCACAGACAGAACTGAGTTCACTCGGAGATCACAGGGATGTCATAAAGCTGGCAGGACCTTCCCTCAATAAGACTTACTGGAAAGACACGAAAACAAAACAACAACAACAAAAAGCAAACAAATCCTAGGTGGATGGAATGCCCAGGGGTAAATACATGAAGGACTAATTCAGAGTCTGAAATTGAGAATGAGTGAAAAGCTTCCATGGGTCTTACATAAAATAGAAATAGTTTATGGACATCAGACAGACAATACAGTCTCTGATTAAATCAATTTTCCAATGAGCCTAGCAGCTCCAAAGACCTGAAATTTATTTTACAGTGATTGTCACCTAGCTGATTTCTCATAAACAATTTTACCAAGAGAATAAGTGTTTTGAGGTATGAAGTGTCATGAACAAATTTGGAAATCCAACTTCCCTAACAGAAACAGGACACATCACCTAGGTAAAGAGTGGCCAAAGGTTTTGGTCCCTTTCAGAGAGTAGAAAGGTGGTATATTCTTGATTATCTATTTGCTCTATATAAATACAAATCACCTTGGTCAATTACTGTGAGTTATTTGTAAGCTTAATGAGGTCAACAACATCTGTCCTTCCAAATTTAGTACGTATAAAGCCATGAAAGGAACTTCTGTCATCTGGTTGGCAACTGTCGATATATCTAAGGGTGTTTTCTGACATTTGATTTGGAATACTGTGAGCTTCACCTGACCTCTCAAGAAAGACATTATTCCACACTTTCTCGGCATCTGGCTAAACTAACCTCAATTTCAATTTGTAGAAAAATCATCCAGAAGAATAGAACCACCCCCGAATGAATTCCTTATATTTATGCATTCACACAAAGAGCCAAGCATGGTAGCCCATGCTTATACTCCCAGAGCTGAGGAAGTCAAGACTTGATGATCCCTGGGGCTCTCTGGCTGTCCACCCAGCCTAGCCATATTGGCAATCCTCAGGTCCTAGTGAAAAACTTTGTCTAAAAAATAATGTGTGTCACTCTTGAGGGATACCACTTCAGGTTGACCTCTGACCTTCGCATGTTTGCACAGTGGCATGTACATATATACCCACACACACATGTGAATATGCACACACAAAAATATGTGATGAGGAGAGTGAGGAGGGGAAGTCAGATGTGGGCAAGCTGAAAGAATCATGAATCTTTCACACACACACACACACACACACACACACACACACACACACACACACACACACACACAAAGACCAAGTAGGTATTTATACTTAAAGGAGGGAGAAAGAGCAAGGCAGATAGAATATAGAATTAGAAAAAACTGAGGGACATATTGTGATATACACGTTTTTATGTGCTTTTGAGTTTTGAACAGAAACATATAACCAATCAAAATGGAATATACAATAAAAACAAAGCCAAAATCTTAACAGTAACTCGAGTTCAATCCCATTCTGTGCTCCCCTGTGTTTCATATTCATCACCAGCAGTCTAATGTAGGCCTTCATGGTAGCATGACAATAAGCTCTGTCTATTAGACAAGGTTGTTTAGAGGAAGAGAACTGGTAGATTGTAAAGTATCATAAAAGGGAATGGATTTGATAGGGGGAGTTAGTCCAACCATGGATAAATGCACAGCCAGAGCTTGAGAGCCCCGTGGCTACTCAGTTTATGAGGCTAGATGCTTCCGCGGGCAGTTCTGATCTAGCCTAGTAGAATCGGGAAGGGTACTGGTAATTACTCCACACTAGAAAGCTGAAGTCTAGTGTCCGTGAAAAACAGCAGCCACAGTACCAGCAGATGCAGGAAGTCAGGATAAAGCCTTTCCTTAGACCTCCATAGATGGGCTGCTTGCTGGAAGTTATCACCCACAATCAGAATGAACCATCACACCATTTCTCAAGATTCTTGGTGTTCTACTGACTGTAAGAACTGTTCCCCAGACCTTAGCACAACTGATACCATGTTAGAGCCACATTAAAACCCAGTATGTAGGCCCCGGCACCCGCCATGGGAAGAAAGACCTAATCTGTCAAAGAACCTAGTCCAGTTCTGGGATCTGGGAAAGTCTCTAGAGGTGCTAAGTGTCTTTTTGACATCTGGAGTTCTGCTTCTTTCTAACTGTTCTTGCTAGCAAGGTGTGTCGAACTGGATTTCAATGTTGTGCACAAAAGACAAAGACTGTGAGGATCGATGCTGTTTGATTTAGACAAGTTCCCCATGCAGCCACCAGTCAGAGATTAAAAACTTTCTTTTCAACCTCATGAGGTTTCATGTGTGTTCTCTGGTGGACTTATAACATTCTAAGGGAACTGTGTCATAATTTCTCCTCTTTCTTCCAATGTCACAATCCATTTTAATCCTTCCTTTATGATTTTACTGCCTAATTAAAAGACACCTCACGACTCTGATAAGTCACCTGCACATATGGCGACATCTAACATCTGCACAGAACACACTGCCTCTGCTTATGTGTGCACATTCCTCCCCAAACCCTCTCCCATCCCACCTGGACAGCATTCCACCAGCTTCCTTTCCTGTCTGATATGACTAGTTTCACCATCACAGAGGTTATCCATATCAGCTTCTGAATAGGCTGTCTTTCTTCTACTCTAAAGCCTGTCTTACACATGCCTTCCTCTCAAACCTTCCCCTATTCATCCACTCCGCCTTCTTATTACAAGTGTTTATTTAATTATAATAGTTATTTCTAATTCATCTCTCCTTCGTGTCATATAGATAAATTAGTCACAGGTCTCACAATTATTCTGCAGAAATCTTTTACTTATTTTATTAAAACTTTGTTACAAAGATCCCACAAATACAAAGCATCATGCAGTGGAATTTAACTAGAACCAATGTCTAGACATCTCACAGTTAGAATTACTATTATAAAGTTGTAGAGATTCACATTGGAATTTTGACAATCTTAATGCCACTAAATCTAAAGTTCAGATCATTCCATCCTTATCTTTAGAGTCAACCTGAGCTTCCCTTTACATGGTGTGTGTCCTCCCCCGCCCCCTGCCCCGCCCCTCCATTCCTTCTGGTAACACATGCCTCCAGTCTCGGGGATTTGTGCTGTTTTGATGTTTGATCCTTCTCAATCCCCTTGATTCCTTTTGTCTTTATCCTGACCACAAGAGAGCAGTGTCTCAAGATTTCCAAAGCTACACTAAAGCTATATGTATTTATATCCTCACAATAACAAGCCGTGGGCTTTTCCTTGGTATCACGCTAAGGTCTCTTTTGCCATTAGGAAACCAGTCCACCCCTATAAAAGACTTGGCTCCATAGGGATCCTTCCCCGGGCCAGTCCAGGATATTCAGTGCTTCTCTGTGCACATCAAATCAAAGATGCTCCTGTAAGACATGGGAGAATGAGAAGGTAATCTGAAGGCAACCCTGTAGCAGCATAACCACAAGACTACAGAGAAACACCCCTCTCTTAGATCACAGGCTTTCTGGTTGCCTCTTTCTCCAAGAACTCAGGCATGCAGCTCTCTTAGGGCATTGAGGGTCGGTGTGCTCTGCAGCAGTTAAAGTCTTTTCCTCCCCTAGCGGCTGCCTTCTGCCCAGGTACACCCCCCCCCAAAAAAAAACCCATAAATTATAACTTTGATCCAGTGCCTGTCTCTGTCTTAATGTGTAGCACCTAGGTTGGGTCACATGGTGTGGAGCCCCCACACTAGCATGCACTGCAAATCTATACTAGAAGGATCTTCCCATTTGTTGTTAGGAACTGAAGAACTGAGGGCCATTCAGCCTTAACATGATGTTATCTATACAGCATGACACTGCAACTCTCCCGGTATGTCAGAATGAAAGGCTCTTTTTCCTTTCCAGGCCCCATTACCCTGTCTGTGATATGATGCTATAACCCTCCTACTGTTCTGAGAAATGAATCCCCCTTCAGGAGACCCATAGCGTCTCTCTTCAGGATCTTTTCATGGCTATGGTCACGATGCTGTAAGTCTTGTGACAGAACTCACCTGAAAGGTCATTTCGGCTCAGCTTTGCTTTCTATTAACCTGCTTTTCTTACACGTTCCAATACTCTGTTCCCCAGGTAATTAAAGCACTGGAGAGACAGGGAGGGGATAAGGAGAGGGAGAAAGAGATTGAGATCTTGACAGACAATTCTATACCCGAAGGGTAAAAACACAAGATACAATTGTGATACTCTTCAAAATGCTCTGTGACTAAGGTGCGCATCTCCTACATTCAAGAAACAGAACACATCCGTGTTGGGTAATGTTTCTTCCTAGTGAGAGCAAATTATCCTCACACTTGGGGGTTGCCTGGTAGGGACACCTAATAAACATTTGTTATTTATTTCCATTTTTCATTTATGCCTTCATTAGTTTCCTGTAGAGCTTCTTCACACACTTTTAACTTTATTAAAGCTCATCTCTGGAAATGATCTTGCACAAAAGAATGCAGACTTCTTTGGCAGGCCTTGGAAGCCAGGAGGGTGCCCAGCCAAGGCAACAGAGCTCATTAAACATTGATGTCACCTGTGTCCCCTCTCTCTCATCGCTCATTTGGGTCCTGATTGCATTAACAGAACGGGTGGTCCCACCTCCTGTGGGTCAGTGAGTCATTCTCCATGGGTGTTGCAGAAGATGAAAGACAGGGTAGGCGAATCCCAAGTCCTGTGCCCCACAGACAGGACAGACCAGAGCTCGCAGCAGCAGTGACACCAAGCTTCTGTGTCTGTTCTTCCCTTCCCCCCTTCTGTCCTGCTTTAAGCGTGAGTTGAGTTCTCACTTCTAATGTGACTCTTGTGTGAATGTGTGCTGGTGTGTGTGCATAGTCGTATGTGTGCAGATACCTGGTGCATGCGGATAGACAAGCCAGAAGTCACTTAGGTACTGTTCCTCAAGAGCTGGTCACCTTTTCTTGTTGGGTCTGGAATGACCAATGAGCCTAGGCTGTCAGGACATGGAGCCTTAGGGATCCTCCTGTCTGACTCTCCAGCACTGGGATTATTAGTGTGGTCCACCATGCCCAGCTTTCTATTTGGGTGGTGATCAGACTCGGGTCTTGGGTCTAGAGAGCAAGCAACAGACTAAGCTATCTTATCAGACATCTAATGGAATTTTAGTTAGTATTTGATAACAACAAGTCCAAAGCATGTAGAAACCAGCATTTATCACTTATTTTGTAATGCAATTCATTTTCACTATAAACCTTTGTCTTCAGAATTTACTTAATGATGATTCTACTATTGTTGCTATGGAGTGCTATGGAGTGTCCTGGATCCCAAATGTTGGAGAGCTGATGGCACCTCTTGTAAATGATCTATTTTATTCTTAATTACATGTATGTAGGAGAGTGCATGTGTGTGTGAGTGTGTGTGCATGCTCCTGTGCATGTGAGCGGAGTACTTCGAAACCAAAAGGAAGAGGCGTATCCCCTGAGCTAGAGTTAGAGATGGTTGTGAGCTTCCCAGTGTATGTGTGGATGCTGGAAACAGTGCAAGTCTTCTGCTAGAAAGAACAGTGTGGACTCTTAATTGCGGAGCCATCTCTACACCGCCTGCTAAAATTCTTGCAACAGGAGAGAGATACGAATCAGTGTTCCGATTCAGAGGTGAACGGAAGGCCTGCCAGATGCCTCTATATGTCTGTGGGAGCAAGAAACTGTGCTTTCATCTGCAAAAGCTAATAAAAAATCATGAAGAGGGGACTTGAAAAACTGTCTACCAGCTCAGAAGGGGTGTTTGAAGTGGACCAATTTAAAACAATTTAAAACTAAGCTATGGGATAAGCATAGAACTCACCGTTAACAGGTCTGCGGGGGGGGGGGGAGAAGATAGGGTGTGGCACCCAGCACTGGCCTCCATTCTAGACTGTAGCTGTTTGAAAGGAGGCTGTTCTCCACTCCAATACTAAGACAGCAGGTGCCCGCGATGAGCAGTGCGGTGGGTTATTCACCTAACTGAGGCTAATGATTGACTTCCCCAGCAGTCACGGCTGAGCAGACCCAGTGACATCAGGAGCAGTGGCAAGCTCCCAGCTCGCCTCATATCTCTGGCACAAGGCAAAAGCCAACTTGTGCTGCAGTCTAGTCCTCGAAATGAGGACCTTATGGGGAAAAAAAAGCCACATGTGTGTCCCCTTGCTGGTAGGCAGATAGAGAAAAGTGAGGCTGCTTACGCTGAAACCTGTTGCAATATGGCCATCTTCTAATATGTCCAAACTCAGTGACACAGGGTAAGCCAGGGACAGAAAGTCAGATGCTTCAGAATTTCACTTTTCTCTGAACTCCAGCAAAGCCTAACTCATAGAAATACACAGCAGAAGGAAGGGCTGGGTTTTAGGAGAAATGGAGTAATTTCACTCAAAGAGTTCAAACTACCTGTCACAATCTGATTAAATATCAGAGATCAATTATACAGCCTGGTTAATACTCTTAGTAATGGGGCAGCTGGAGAGATGGCTCAGTGCTGCTCTGGTCAATGACCCAGGTTCAGTTCCTAGCACCTGCACAGTGTCTCAAAGCCAGCTGTAACTCCAGTTCAAGGGCATCTTTAGACCTCCACGGGATCACACACGTGGCACACATAAACTCACTCAAACATACGCACATGTGCATAAAACAAAAAAATAAAGTAAAGAAGAATATTAGTAATGATGTGCTGTATATAGGAAATATGTTGAGAATATACTTTCAACACACACACACACACACACACACACACACACACACACACAGGGGCAGGGATGTTAACTTATTCTCGAGTCACTTCAGAGTACCCACATAACAAAACAATGAATGAACCATTTCAAACACTTACCATTTAAAGTTGTCATATACCCCAACAAAGCTTGAGGTATCAACCGCACAGTCTTTACAGTTCCTCTGTCAAAAGGCAATAGTGTCCCACACAGCAAAGTAAGCCACAAGTTGGAGAGACTCACCTTACCTGGAAGGACTGACAGCCAAGGGTCCAGAGGAAAGCCACCACAGGCGAGTGCGGTGCAGGAGGACCAGGGGCACCTCTCTAACTTCCCTGCAGTGGCCAGCAGATGGTGCCGGGTGCTCTGTATCTGAAGCCGTGGGCAGTTGTGAGCAGTCTGCTACAGATGCTGGAAATAAACTCAAGCAACAGAAAGGAAGTTTGAATGAGAAGAGCAAGTCCTAGTCCATCTCTGATGTGGGTTTTGCCTCTGGAAGGGCAGTCATGGGGAGAAAAGGAACCACCTTGTACTCTCCCTGTCCTCCAAGGCTTGCACCCAGCTTCATTTAAATCTCTGCTCCAAGGTTCATCCTTGGAGGCTTTTGCCCTCACTGTTTCATGTAAAATATCAGCGGCGTTTGCCTGTTTTCCCTAGATGATTCTTTTACATCTCTTCAGCTATGCTCAGCACATCCTTTAGGTCATATTAGGCAGTTTACATTTTCATTTATTTTATTTGCTTATTTTAAACCAACTGCTGTTGATTTTTCCAACTCAGACTGGCAATTAGCCCTTCTCAGGAATGGATCCACGAAGATATCAAATACCTTAACAAGGTGATCTTATGGCCAGGATGAAATGAACCGTGGTAGGTGGGGGTGCATCGAAGGGTCAAAATTCAGTTTTTCAAATCAGCCTGGCTCACTCCAAGTTGCAAAAAGAGCCAGTGCAATCGACTGCTCCTCCAACACCACAGCTGGGCTCTTAAATCTGTAGTTAGAAACAAGCAAGCAAGCAAGCAAAACACAGGCAGGCTTTGCCTGGTTTCATGATTAGAAATAAGCACCCAATGTTTGCTTGTGAACAACTGTATAAATATAATTTCAGCCCCTGCTAACTGACCCTTCATAGTAGCCTTCAATTGAATACCCATATTCAAGGAGTTTCAGGAAAATCTGGGGTACAATAAAGGAGACATAAGGGGAGTAGCTGGCTGAAGCGTTGGTGGGGGTGCCTTGCCTCTTTCCCCCTGGGCTCCGAGTAGCCATTTCCTCCTCTTCTATAGACAATTCGATTAAGGCGTACTGTCTACACTCGGAAGCAAGCCTGACATGCTATTGGAGGAGAGAATTTGGCTGTGGCTGTCAGATAGAAGATTGATGGTGTCCTGGGAGTCCGAGCTCCACTAGGATCACCAGGATGAGATCTTCGCGATAAAGGCTCCTTTGTTAGCCCCAGACCAAATTCAACTAAACAACTGCGGAAAAGAAATTAGCTGGCAAACCACTTGCTTATCGAGTCTCTCCCTATTTTAGGGCTGTCACCCTTTGTGGGGAGATGGTAGGGGAAGGGAGGTCACTTCCTGATTATAGAAGGACTGTGGGCACAAACTGTCCTTTCTGAAGACCTAATTGCTTTGTGCTGGTAAAGGACCCTTCCCCAACATCCCCCACCCCTTGTGGAAACGGACAGAAGATGAGGTCAGGAGTCCCTTTGCCATTGTACAAGGCGCTGTGTTTCTAGTGGGAGCTGTGACAATCTATACATGTTCACAGCCACGCAAAATTAGACCTTTGTTCCGTTCGTCATCCGCAATCACTGATTGGCCTTCCTCTGTACAAGACCGTGCTTAGTTACTGGTGCAGTGGTAATGTAAATGCAAAACCTCTGCCCTGGTAAAGTTTCTATTTCAGGGAGGAATAAATAAAAAGAAATGAAAATGTAAAGTGTCTAATGCGACGTGAAGTATGTGCTGAGCGTAGCTGAAGAGATGCAGAAGAATCGTCTAGGGAAAAAAAAAACAGGCAAAAGCTTCTTGTATTTCACAAGGAAGTCTGGGGCAAAGGCCTCCAAGGATAAGCCGTGGAGCAGAGATTTAAATAAAGCCCGGATGCAGACTGTGGGGGAGAAAAACAAACCAGAGGAGTAAGGGGGGCTCTCCGGAGGGTAAGGGGGAGCCCCTTGACTTCTCTGAGGATCAGGAGGAAGGAGTGCATGGGCTGAAGGGAAGTAGTTCCTCAACTCCCCGCTCCCCACTTTACAGTCACTTTTCTGGGGTTTCTACAGGTTTCCCTAGCCCTGAAATGTGAATCCCACTCCGGCATCCGGGTTCATTGTGGATCGGGAAGTCGAGGTCTTTGCTGACTGGGAAATTCATATTCAGTCCACAATCCTTGCTCTACCCTTGCCTCCACTGAGCTCCCCGGTGTACCCAGGCTTCCCAGCTTCTTCCTTCTTTCTCCAACTTTTCCCGGGCAACTTCCTCAACCTCAACTATTTCCATAGTAACCAAGAGAAAGATGGAGTTTCTGCGGTAGAAAGGGCTCACACACCCATCTGGATTCGAACTCTGCATTTCATAGCTATGAAACCGAAGGTGTCCTCTTTGCGGTCACAAAGTGCCGTCGTTTCTGTATCTCTTATGCCTGTCACATAAGACCACACAAGGTGATGATTTTTAAAAATTAAGAAACGATGGCATGATAAATGAATGAGCTTGCAAGTGCCCAGATGAATGAAACATTATCTGAATGAATTTTGAATTGTTCAGCTTTGGGTCAATGGTACACAAAGTCATTTTTTAAAAAAATGGACTTTCTTCCCATTCTCATTCAGTTATAAAGACTATTTTTTGTGTGTGTGCGTGTGAACTCTTTTCATTGTTTTTCTAATAGAAAGCATGAGGGAAATGAATGTCAAGAACGTTCTGTGCACAAAAAAAAAGTAATAACTGCATAATACGCCTGTCAATCAGGTGCTAAAATAAAATGCTACCAAGCCCTATGACTGAGACTCTGTGGGAGTCGGTATTATGAAGCAGTTTTCAACTCTACTCAGGAAATCATTACCCACAGGAAACTTTCAGAGCTGCTGCGAGTTGCTGCCACACTGGATGAGTCAGAGAGGCAGCTTGACCCAGCACCTGTCTGTTCCCTGGTCTGCATATCTACAGCATGGGCCAGCACACACGTGAGTTCAGCTCCATGGGAACCATAGGGAAAAAAAAGATTGCTGAGTACTATTTTTCTTCAGATGTTGTCATTTACATAGAACAACTATCTAAATTTAAATTAGACTATTAACGATGTGAAAATAGTATGTGCCTCGGTGTTCATAGGAATAGAAAGTGATCTTCAATATGGGTTAATAATGGATTTGTTTCTTGTGTGTTCTGGGAAGTTTGCATTTTCAAATAGGAAGTCACACTCCATAGCCCTGTAGGGAACTCATGTAACCCAGGCTGGCCTGGAAACTTACACCTGCCTCAGCCTATTGAGAACTGGGATTACAGGTGTGGTCCATCCCCCAGGCTCTCCTTGGGTGCTTTTGATTCTCTTACCAAGGCATCTCCAACTGTGGGACGATTATGGTTTTCAATCTTGTTCTATTTAATTATACTGTTATTTCCAACATATAAAAATTTGAACCCAGTACTTATCATTTATTTTAATGCAAGAAATAAACTATCAAATTATCCAATCTAGCCCCATGATGATTTTTGTGATCACATTAAAATAAAGTAATTTATATTAAAACGAGTTCAACACAATGAGCATTTTATGTTTTTTATTTATTTATTTGCATGAGGTAGTATATTATAGTAACAATTGAGAATGGAGTATTTTAATCATATTGTTTTTCAAAAATTTTAAATGTGGATGGACAGAAACTATTTCCTATTAATTGTGCCTTTGACTGTGTATGTGTACATGTGTGTGAGCACATGTGTATGCAGATTAACATACATATAAATACGTGGGATCCAGACGTTGACTTTGGCTCTTCTCCTTGATTGCTCCCCACCTCATGTATTGAGACAGGGATCTTTTGGATATATTACAGACATGTCACCACATCACTTCACTTTCATGTGGGTGCTGGGAATCTGAGTTCTGGTCTCCAGACTGTCGACCCACTCTGAGCCCTCTGTTTATTTTTCTTACATTTATTTAGTGTGTGTGAATGTTTGTGTATGTGAGCAATAGCATACAGGCGGATGCCAAAGAATCTGAGTTACCAGAGTCAGTTCATTACTTCATTACTTCTACAGGAATGGAACTCAGTGTCAAGGTCAGTGGTAAACTTCTTTCCCCTGAGGTATATATTTATACATACATACATACATACATACACACACACCCCACACTTGTGTGTGTATTATATTTATCATATGTAGTATTATCATGGGTGTGTGTGTTTATGTGAGATAGAGAGAGGTACAGTTATATAGATACACTATATGTATATATGCATAGTTATATAGATACACTATATGTATTGTAAGGTATAGTTTGAACTTGGATCTCTTGCACATGGAGCGCCTACTGCCTCAGCAACATGTGCTTGTTATTACGCTGATATAGACAATTGTAATGGCTGAACTTGGTTGTAAACTTGACCCGGGCAGAGAAAGTTCAGTGGAGGAATTACCTCCCTCAGACTGTCCAGTGAGCAGGTGAGTGAGACAACTCCTTGATTGTTAATGGACTGAGAACGGCATGGCCCATGGTGGGCAGTGCCACCCCAGGGTGTGTGGTTCTGGTTTGTGTGAGATGGTTGGCTGAGCAGAAGCAGGGATGGAGTGAGAAACCAGCATTCCCTCATGGTTCCTGCCCCGAATTATCTCAGGGATAGCCTATCACCTGCAGGATGAAACGAACTATTTCTTCCTCAAGTTATTTTTGGTAATAGTGTATTTCACAGCAACAGACAGAAAATTAGAGCAAAAATGAATTATATTATAACTCATGGTTTTGCCTCAATATTTAAACATGTGATCATACTTTTTTATTCTTGTCAACAATGCCATGTAGGATACATGCATGTTCATAGCTTCTCCCTCTGATTAGAAGGGAATAAATACGTTTAGGTATATGGAAGGTTACAGAGGAGAAGACATTGTCTGAACATACTATTTAATTGGCTGGTATATTGTTGGTAGCTTTCTAAGCATGCTCTATAATGATTTGAATGCATTTTTATTTATTCATAGGTAAGCATTGGAAATTTCCATTTCCCAGTAAAATATACATAATAATTCTATCATAATTTTGCATATAAACAACCAACTAATAAAATTTTTCTTCATTTTTAATTTAATGTTTCATTTCCTAGCATCACAATCTGATGAATATTTTGTTTGGTTTCATCAATGTGGAGAATTTATGGTTGTGTTTATTTTCCCCCATTAATCAGATTTTTGCAGCATCTTCATGATAATTAAAAATGAAAGAAATAGCTACTCTTGCGTTATAAGGGCTAATAAAAAGTTTCCTTAAGAATATGCTCTACACTTAGGATTTTTAAATTTATTTTAGTGTATGTGTTGGGAGTGAGGGTGTGCATGTATGTATGCACACATGCCACGGTACACATGAAGATGTCAACAGAAAACTTGGAGCCAATACTCTGCCTCTTCATGTGGGTCCCGGGAACTGAACTCAGGTCATCAGGCATGGTGCCTCTAAAAAGGATATTGAGCTGTAATTTTCTTATCATGTCCTTAATTTTATTCTTTAGGCAGCAGTGGATTTGGGAAGATTTAGTGATTATTGTTTCCTTATCTATTTTATGGAAGCAATTTTGTAGATCAGTTATTATTTATGTCTTAAATATGTTTTAAATTTGCTCATTTTTCAAAACATGACTTTTAAACGTCACTTTGTAAAAGATTTATTTAGTATTAATCTATGCGGTTATGTGTGTGGCTGAGTGTATGCATGTGTACCACATGTGTGTGTGTGTGTGCAGTGCCCAAGGAGGTCAGAAGACAGCAATGAATGCCCTGGAAATAGTGTAGGAAGCACAGCTTACCATATGCATGGGAGAACCAAGGTTGTCAATCATGTGGGCCCATTTCCTTCAATGGCAGTAAATTAATGTTGTCTGATCACCTGGAATACTGGAATGACATGGTCAAACAGCTTAGTGATCCACTCAGGAGCCATCGTCCACCTGAACCCTACCCCCAATAGCCTGAGGATTGTTTAAGTCCTAATCCTGGGATTTGTCTGTCAGTGAATAGAACTCATCCCTTTGAAGGAGACCCTATGTACTTTTTGCATCTTCCCCAGTAGAATCTATCCTTATGCTTAGCACAGATTCTTCTAGGCCTAGCTCTGAGATCTGTTTATCGCCCAATAAAACTCATTGCCTCACTGTTATTTTTATTAATTTATTTATTCACTTTACTTCTTGATTGCAGGCCCCTCCCTTCTCTCCCTCCAGTCTTACCCTCACACCCCTGGCCCCATTCCACCGTCCCCTTCTCATTAGAGAAGGGGAGGTCCTCCCATGGTTACTAACACACACGGCCCTCAATGGCCCATCAACGCACAGAAGGACTAAGTGTATCCTTTCCCATTGAGGCCAGACAAGGAAGCCAAGCTAGGGAAAGGGGTCCAAAGCAGGCAATAGAGTTGGAGGCAGTCCCCCACCAATTTTTGTGGACCCACATGAAGACCAAGCTGTACATCTGCTACACATGGTAGGTGCCCTAGGTGGAGCTCTGCATGCTCTGTGGTTGGTGGTTCAGTCTCTGTGAGCCCCCATGGGCCCAGGTTAGTTTACTCAGTAAGTTTTGTGGTGTCCTTGGCCTCTTGGCTCCCTCAGTCATTCCTCACCCCTCTCTTCCATAACACTTTCCAAGCTCTGCCTATGTTTGGGGGGGGGCTTCTTTTCTTCTGTTTCTATCGGCTGTTGGATGAAGACTCTCAGAAGACAGTTATGCTGGGCTCTTATGTGTAAGCATAGCAGAGTATCATTAACATGTCAGGGTTGGCTCTCCATGAGATGGGTCTCAAATTGGGCCAGTCATTGTTTAGCCATTCTCTCAATCTCTGCTCCATCCTTATCCCCACACATCTTGAAGTCAAGACAAATTTTGGGTCAAATGTTTTGTGGATGGGTACATGTCCCTGTCCCTTCACTGGAAGGCCCGGCTTGGCCACACAAGGTAGCCATTTCGTGCTCTATATAAAACTGGATGCACTTCAACACCAACAGAAACAACAGAAAACCTACAAACTCATAGAAATTAACCAATTCTCTACTCAATAACCACCAAGTCAAAGAAGAAAGAAAGAAAGAAAGAAAGAAAGAAAGAAAGAAAGAAAGTTAAAGACTTTCTAGAATTCAGTGAAAATGAGGGCATAACATGCCTAAACAAAAGGGACATAATGAAAGCAGTGCTAAGAGGAAGGTTCACAGCACTAAGTACCTTTATAAAGATTGGAGTGATATCACACTAGCAATTTAAGAGCATATCTGTATCCATTCCTCTGTTGAGAGACATCTGGTTTCTTTCCAGCTTCTGGCTATTATAAATAAGGTTGCTATGAACATAGTGGAGACACAATGGAGTACTATTCTGCCTTTAGAAGCAATGAATTCATGAAATTCTTAGACAAATGGATGGAGCTGGAGAACATCATACTAAGTGAGGTAACCCAGTCTCAAAAGAATACCCATGGTATGCACTCACTGATAAGTGGATATTAGCCTAGAATCTTGGAACAGCAAAGACACAATCCACATACCAAATGATGTCCGAGAAGAAGGAAGGAGTGGACCCTGGATCTGGAAAGGCCAATGCATCAGTGTAGGAGAATACCAGAACAGGGAAGTGGGAAGGGGCGGATGGGGAAACAGGGGGAGGGAAAAGGGCATATGGGCCCTTTGGGGGGCAGGGAACCAGGAAAAGAGAAATGAAATGTAAATAAAGAATATATCCAATAAAAAAAAGAGTACATCTGAAGAGTACATACCAAGGAGGAGCAGATGGCAGGAGGTAATCAAACTCAGGACTGAGATCAACCAGAAACAAAGAGAACAATACAAAGAATCAACAAAACCAAGGGCTGATTCTTGGAGAAAATCAACAAGATAGATAAACCCTTAGCCAAACTAACTAAAAGGCAGAGAGACAGTTTCTAAATTAACAAAATCAGAAATGAAAAGGAAGGCATAGCAACAGACACCGAGGAAATCCAAAGAATCATTTTAGATCTTACTTCACTAGTCTGTACTCCACAAAAATTGGAAAATCTAAATAAAATAGACGATTGTCTTGATAGATACCACTTAGCAAAGTTAAATGAAGATCAGATGAACAATTTGAATAGTCCTATAACCCACCCCCAAAGAAATAGAAACAGTCATTAAAAGTCTCCCACCCCCCAAAAAATGTCCAAGGCCAGATGGTTTTAGCACAGAATTCTACCAGACTTTAAAAGACAGAACTAATACCAGTACTTATCAAACTATTCTAGAAAATAGAAACGGACATTAGAATGTACAGTAGAAGGAACATTGCTAAACTCATTACATAAGGCCAAAGTCACTCTGATACCTAAACCACACAAAGACTCAATGAAGAAAGAATTTCAGACCAATTTCCCTTACGAATATTGATGTAAAAATACCCAATAAAATACTCATTCTCATTGTAAAGATTACATATGCTTTGTCAACTTGCTAGGGAGTTTCTATTTAGCTATGCCTAGAGTTTTGTCCTGATAATTTTCATGTGGAAACCCCTTCCCAAAGTTTGCTATGCTTAAATGTGTAAGAAGTATAAACTACATGGTCAGTGTTTGGAAGATTTTGATCTGATACCTGAAAAGATGGTACTGATTCCAGTTTCATTCTTCTCCTTGCAAGTCTGCCTTTCCACTGGCTGATAAGCTCCTAACAAAATAGAGTTACTAGTAATTGTGATCCACCTTCTGTGGAACCCAGAGAACCCAGGTCTCTGCAGGAGTAGTTCTCTTAACTGCTGAGTCATCTCTCCACCCCACAACAACTTAACCTTTTCTTCTCACTTCATATTATTAATTCATTGGATATTTCTCGCATACATGTTGATCAGATTCACTCTCTCTCCCAAAACCATCTCTCCCAGACCCATACCCCTTTCCAAACCACCCAAAATCCCAACATGGAGAGGCAGGATGTGTATGAAGTCTCTTAGCTAAGGAGCTACTGGAGGCTGAAGACTTCTGGGAGAGGGAGAGTCAGTTTTCTTTAAGTGTGCAGCGCCTGGTGGGTTGGTAACTCTCCACGGCTTAATTTTTAATAGCTAGAGGACTACTTGTATTGTTTCATCTTGAGTAAGAACTTTTAGCTCATATTTTTTAAGGAATTGCCATGTGCGATTTGAGTGTTCATAAACACAGCGTGCCTGTCCGCTTCTCTTGGTATCTTTTAAAGATGTCTTCAGAACTAGTTAGTAGCTTTCTCTTTCCTTCCATGCCTTGTGTTGGGAATTTTTTCTTACCAAGCTGCCTTTAGTCTGGCAGGAGATTTATCGTTGTTTTCAAAATTTTGTTGAATATATTGATTGCACATAGTGATAGGTTTCACAATGCCAGTTTCATTGACATATCACATACTTATATTGGCTTTCTATACTCTAATCCCCACCTTCTTTATTGGTTCTCTTCCTTCCCCAGATGTGATGGTTTGAATATGCTTTGCCCAGAATGTGGCACTATTTGAAGGTGTGTCTCTGTGGGTGTGGGCTTTAAGACCCTCATCCTAGCTGCCTGGAAGTCAGTATTCTGCTAGCAACCTTCAGAGGATTGAGAACTCTCAGCTCCTCCTGCACCATGCCTGCCTGGATGCTGTCATGCTCCCACCTTGATGATAATGGACTGAACCTCTAAACCTGTAAGCCAGCTCCAATTAAATGTTGTCCTTATAAGAGTTGTCTTGGTCATGATGTCTGTTCGCAGCAGTGAAACCTTAACTAAGATACCACACATGCCACTTCTACTTCCATGGTCTGTTTGTGTGTGTTTGTGTGTGGGGGGGGAATGCATATTTATATAAAGATTAGAATCTACAAATGAGAAAAGACATGATTTTAGTCTTTTTATATCTGGGTTATTTCAGAGGTAGTAAGCTAGTAAGCAGTTTATAAGGGGTTAGCTTGTAATAGATAATCTTAGTTGTCAACTGACACAACTGGAAAGAAAGATCCTCAATTGCAGAATTGCCTCCATCAGAGTGGCCTGTGGGCAAGTCTGTGGAGCATTTTCTTGATTGCTAACTGATCTAGGAGGGCCTAGCCCACTGTGGGCAGCACGTTTCACAGGTTAGTGGTCCTGCACTGTGTAAAAAAGGAGTGATCAAGGCAGGGAGAGCAAGCTAGAAAGCTGGGATCCTTGATTGAGTTCTTCTTCCAGTTTCTGCCTTGGCCCTCCTTGATAAGAAACCATAACCTGTAAGATACAAGAAACCTTCTCTTCTCAAGACGGATTAGGTTAGTTTTTATCACAGACACAGAAACTAAATTAGGACACTGAGTTTATATAGTGCACAGTATTCAAGCATTCTACCAACTGAGCCATACCCTCACTCCATTCTTTATGGATGAAAGAAGATTAGAGATAGAGATAGAGATAGAGATAGAGATAGAGATAGAGATAGAGATAGAGATAGAGATAGAGATAGATAGAGATAGAGATAGAGATAGAGATAGAGATAGAGATAGAGATAGAGATATAAAGGGATAGTGATGTGGATAAAAATATGGATATGGGTATAGATTAGATATAGATACAGATATACAGATACAGATCAGATATAGATATAGTAGATGAGTGTATATATACATTTCTTCATTCATCAGCTGATGGACAGCTAGGCATTTAGGATGTCTCCATAGCCTGCTTACTGTGTGTGTGCTGCACTGAACATGGCTATACACAAAGCTCTGTGGAATACCGATTTAGATTTCTTTAGACATATATCCAGAAGTGATGTACCCAAGGCATATGGTAGTTTTATTTGCTATGTTTTATGGAATCCCACAACTCATTCCTTTCCATAAGCAATGAGCATCAAAATTCAGTCTTTCTTCTCAGTGAAAGCATCATTTCGTATATTTAAGGGTCATTTATACTTCTCTGCAGCAGATCTATTAAAATGTCTTGTCTGCTCTCCCCCCTAGTATTCCTCTTGTTAATTTTAATTGCTCATGTGTTTAATTGTTTAAAAACCCTTCTCTTACATATGTTTCTGCAGGATTTTCTCATTCTTATGTTTCTGCCAGTGTTTTATTCTATAAATGCTATGTAATGTGATTTGAAATCACAGATGTTTCCTTTTAATGCTTCTGAATGTTTGAGCCAAAGAGAAAATTTCATTCTTGCTTTATAAGGAACAACAACAACTGCTCTTCTATTACCTGGATATCTTCTTTTTAAGTATGTGGATGCATTTGGAACATTGGTAGATGATAAAATGTGATATATATACCACCAATTAGCTTTCTCTAGTACCATCCATCAAGAAGCCTCTCCAGTCCCTTCTAATTGCATCTCTGTGCTGTGTGCTGAGAATCCATGCTTCTGCATATATTTTCGAATCTTGCCTTTTGTTTATTCCTGAGCCAGTAAGACAGTGCTTGTTCCTCAGGCTCTTGTTCTCAGACTTCTCCTGCACTCTTTTGTTTTTAATTAATTAGTTAATTAATCAATTAAATGTATGTGAGGGGTCCACCAATGCCCATAGAAGCCAAAAGAGGACCTCAGATGTCCTGTAGCTGGAGTTACAGGTGGAGGAACGCCGCCTAACATGGATGCTAAGAACCATCTCAGGTCCTACGCAGGAACCAGCAAGTGCTCTCAACCAGCGAGCCTGATCTTCAGCCCTTTTGTTCTACATTCTTATATTTAAAAATAGCATTATTCTCAAGCGATCTCAGTACATGTAAAGAATGTAGAGGAAGACTGGGTATCTCATCTTTCTCTGTGATCACCTTAATCAGGAACAGATTACCTTTCTATTTTTTCAAGTCAAAAAAATTACAATGAATAATTACTTTAATTTCTGGTACAAGAATCAAGCATTCTGTCTTTTGCGTCTAGGTGTGTTCTTCTCTTTGATCCAGGGTCATTAAGGTAACTCAGGTCTCATGAGATTAGTGCACAGTGGTGACTCTTTAGTCCTCACTGTTGAATGTTTCCTCTCTTAACCAATTCTCAAACACCTACCAATACTCAAACCACAGCCATGACCCTTGAGCTTCTGGGGTCTCTTTTACACACTATAATGATAAACTTCCATGTGTGTAGTTCAATGCAGAGGTAAGAGCACACAGAGAAGTTTTCCTGGATATACTCACTGGTAAATACGTCAAGATGTAGATCAAGAAGGTAAAGCTGGAAAGCAAGAAGCACTGTCCCTGGGCAGAGAGTCGTAGAGGATGTCGCGGCCCTGCTCTTCACTTGACAGGTGTCCTCCTTTCCCTCCTGACAGACCACATCCTCTTGGGTGAACATCCGGTCCCCTGGACTTGCTGATGTCAGTCTTGAGGAGGATGTCACTTGGGATCTGGTGGGTGTGGAGCCACACAGGACTGCAATCTCGGCCGGAAGTGGAGGTGTCCGCTGCTGTCTGTAAAGGGCACATTTCCGTTTATTAGTGATGTTCATGTAAAAGCTGCTTGATAATTCACTTCAAATAAAACAGTCATTCTGTGCAATTTGTGACACAGAAGAATAGAACATGATGATCTTTTTTGTCACAAACATCTGAACAAGCAAGTCAGGGCTTAATCAGGATGCCTTAAAAGAAATGTTAAGTACTTGAACTGAAGGAGTAAAAAGAATACTTCTGAAGATACAAAATTCAAAGACAATCTGGCAACATCCATTTTTCTTCACCTATACTTCCTTCCTTCTCCTTATAGTAAGGAGCCTCTGTAAAAGTTAAATATCAATCTTAGTAAGCCATATTCCTAATTGACACAGAGCCTTCAGTAATTAGCAGGAAGAAAGGAAAAAGTCCACCCCACACACACTTCAATGAACTGGACATGCTCTTCTCTTTTTGCCTAAATTTACAATCAAGGAACTCATAGGGTTTGGGTGTAAGTGTGGTATACACACACACACACACACACACACACACACACACACGTTTGGTACACATGTATGAATACCTGTGTGCATGTGTGTGGAGGGTAGAGGAGGAGATGGGATATCCTGTTCTATTATTTTCTGTTACTAGTTTGAGACTTAAGCTGGAATTAGACAGGTAGCCAGCAAGCCCCAGAAGCCCTCTGGTCTCTGCCCAGCCCTAACCAAGGCAAGCACAGACACACAGAGACTTTTTATGTGGATGCTGGAGAATTGAACTCCATACTTGGACAGCAAGTGTTCTTATCCACTGAGATATCTCTCCAAACTTAGATTATTAGTATGATATGGATTTAGAAGCCAGAGCTGGGTTTGAATTCCATGTTTAATCTATAGTCAATGTGACATAAACAAACTGTTCAGCCTTTCTGGGACGTAAGGATGAGAATGCTGTCATGAGAATGGAATCAGACAGCATGTGTGCCAAAGTCACAAATGGACTTTTTTATTGATATATTCTTTATTTACATTTCAAATGATTTCCCCTTTCCAGTATCCCCCTTCTCCGAAAGTCCCATAAGCTCTCTTCCCTCCCCTGTTCCCCAATCAACCCCTTCCCACTTCCCTGTCCTGGTATTCCCCTACACTGCTGCACTGAGCCCTTCCAGGACCAGGGGCCTCTCCTTCCTTCTTCTTGGTCTTCATTTGATATGTGAATTGTTTCCTGGGTATTCCAAGCTTCTGGGCTAATATCCACTTATGAGTGAGTGCATATCATATGTGTTCTTTTGTGATTGGGTCACCTCACTCAGAATGACATTCTCCAGTTCCACCCACTTGCCTAAGAATTTTATGAATTCATTGTTTTTAATAGCTGAGTAGTATTCCATTGTGTAAATACAAATGGACATCTTTAATGAGCAGCTTGTTCCTTATCTTCCAGGTACCCAGCCTGCTTCCTCTCCTCCTGCCTAAGTCCATAGATACTTGAATCTACAGAGGGTGATTGGTGTGCCATCTTGCCTAACTGATGTTTATGGACCAGTTGAAATTGTTTCTCACCAACTACTTTGCATAAAGATAAAAGCTCTGATCACATGCTTAAATCATGTACCTTTTAATCATGAGACTTGTTATTGTGTAGGATGACATGTGTGCCACCATGCATGGTTGCAGATCAGAGGACAGCTTGAGGAAGTCAGTTCTATCCTTCTACCATGTGGGTTCTGGGGATGGAACTCAAGTCATCGGCCTTGGTGGCAGAGCTATCTTGCTGACCCCCTAGTTTCTGGATCTTATGTTTAGTTTCAGGGTTCTCCAGCGTCCAACCTCAGATTGGATGAACTTGTATTGACACAAGGAGGACTGGTGCACTGTGTTCCCTCCCTTCCAGACTCACACAGGACTGCTTGGATTGTTTATCATTTACTCTCTCTTTGTCTGCAGCTCCTACCCGTGTTCCTGCTCTGTCTGTGCTGTGCACTTGGAAGTGGGAGGGCAGAGCCAATTGCTACAAACATGTGTGACATTTATGTATTATGCAATATGAAACACTTTATGTTCAGCTTTTTATTTCCTTAAATAAGAAACTTCCAAGGCACTGGTAATACCGATATTTCTCATGACAAATAACAAAACAGAGACCTCTGGGTTTCCGTCAACTTCCATTGCTAGAACAGTCTTTTTGGAAGATGGGTACATAGAAAGAAAAGACTTTGTTTAGCTCACCGTGTTGGAGGTGTGGTGATTTACCTTCACTGATTTAGATTCACCAAGGAGACCCAGCTTTGGATGTACATACGAGGGTGCTTCCATAAAGGCTTAAGTGGGCAGGCAAGACCTAAGCTGAATGTTTGAATGCATACAGTACCTTCCTATGGGCTAGAGTCCCAGACTGAATAAAGGGAAAGTAAGCTGAAACCAGCTGCCACATCTGAACTGTAGATTCAGTATGACCACGCCCTTCATACCTCTACTAGCCTGTCTTCTCCTCAGTAGTGGGCTGGATCCCTACTTAATTATTGACCAGGATACACTCTTTGTCCCTTGAATTTCCTCTTCTCAGATGTCTGGTCACAGCAGTGAGAAAAGTAATAATGACAGAGACTGAGAGTTCAGATAGTGTGGTGCTGGCTCTGGCAAGAACCATCTCCCCGTGTCACCACACAGAAGGTAAAAAAAAAAAAAAAAAAAAAAAAAAAAAAAAAAAAACAGGCGATGGGTACAAGAAATTATAACACAAGACCAAAGTCCAGACATCAAATCATGGACTATGCTCTCTGACTACAATTCACTTTCAAGAGAACTGAGTCCAGGTCCTACGAGGGTTATTCTAAATCTTGTGTGGGCAGTGCAATCACTCATGACAGAAGGAGCCCCTGCTAAACACAGTCCCTTTTGTAGGTCCCCTCCTTATTCCAGTGCCACCACACTAGAGACAAAGCTGCTGATACATGAGCCCAAACTGGCAAACACAATCCAAATAGGAGTAGCCTTTGACTGTGTAACATCCCATGGACTATAGAAACACCAGGCTTTTAAAGACACTGTGTGAAATCATGTCACTTTCCTGCCTGCTTTCTCTTTTAGTGTCTTACTATGACTCTCTTGGAGCGATGAACTCCAAGGGCCTGTATCTTCAAATCAAGAATAATGCCTCATTTTCTCTCATAGGCTGTGATACTAAAATACCATGTCCTGGAGATAGCCAGAAGGAAGTCATTAGCCTCTCTGGAAATGATCCACTGGATTTCTGAAAATAAACTTTATGATAACTTGTTAGCTTTGTCTTTTATCTTCTTGAGACTTCTTGTTGGTGAAAGGGTTGAAAATCTAATATTTGTCAGTCTGGCTATGCTCTGAAATGCTGGATTAGCTATTTTTCTGCTACTTTAATAAAACACCATGACAAGGCAACTTATAAAAGGTTTTCTGTGGCCATGATTCTCCTTACAGGGAGCCTAAAGGAAGAAGGGAATGTCACTAATGGGGATAGATTTAGTGGCATTCCATTTCGATTGAAACATTAGATCACATATTCATGTTTTCTAATGTGCATGTCTTAACCTATAATGTATCTGATTTTAAACATATGCATTCCCAATTATGCATAGGCAGAAGATGGTAGTTAGACTCTTTAACCCAAATGATCTTTTGAAGGATATAATTTACATGATCACAAATGAACCTAAACCATTTCGGGCTGGATCAGTCTTTATAATCTTTGTATCAGACTAATTGGGAATCAGTTTGAATGGAAACTTGATTTGTTGTCTAAATCTGATTGTTACTAGGGTTGGATAAATATGAACAGTCCAGAGGCTGGTGTACCTGTAGCCAAATGCAGATGGAGACTAAGGACTTTGCTAGGGGCAACGTTTGGAGAGGGATGTGTACACATTATATGTGCCCATGAAAAAAAACTAAGTGCCTAAGTCTATTAAAATGGGGTTGTGCCTAACTGCAAATTAAGTAGGATTCTAGACTAGATGAGTCCTTATCTTGCCTGCCTCAAGCCTAGCAAAAAGAAAACATCTCCAAGATGTTCAACAGGAGACCTTTATTCAAAAATCAATAAACCAACCAAACAAATAAAGGTAGAGAGCAAAATGAGAGCGCGCACACAGACACACACACACACACACACACACACACACACACACACGCACACGCACACGCACACGCACACGCACACGCACACGCACAGCCGAGTAGCTCATAAACCTCTAGATCTTACTTGAGTAGGCTTTACCCTGTTATTTTGTTTGCTTTGTTTGAGTGCAATAGCTACTGGGCCTTCCCTTGTGACACCCCAGAAGGCTCTCATCCTTTGGAAGCCCTGCAAGTGCTTTCTGCTTGACAAGCATGAGAAAGGGGTGGTCGCTGGCTTTTGTTCTCTAGAGTTATTCTCACCATAAAATAGATGGGGATGGCGTGAGGCTTAAGTCAAGGAAGCTGGCTTCAGTGAGAATAGAGAAAAGAAAGTTAATCAGTACTGGGTGATTTCTATACCAGCGTATAAGAATCTCAGGTTCAGAAAACATACTAGAATTATCCATGGATGCAGACACACACGGTTATTTGATCAACTGCCAACTCTGTGATATCCACGTTCTAGATCTGAGAATCGCTAAAGTGCAGAGCAGGAGAGCCTCTAACCCTTCTCTTACCATTTGGATTAATTATCATTGTTTTAATTACACTTGCTTTGGGGTACAGAGTGGTACATTTGTATATAATACAACAAACAGGAAGCTAACATGCCCATCTCCTTAAATGTCTAAGGGGACACGTTGCATTCATGGCAACTGTACGTACTACGCACCGATGATGAAGATGAGCTACTTTCCACGTGAAAGGTGAATTTTAGGATGCTTTCTTTGATGTGCCTGATGATCTCTGAAGATTAATTTTATAGTGGCAGGCTCGTATTCTTTGCTTCTCTTCCCCCTCTGTTTCTTCTCTGTTCACTTTGAATGACTCTGACTAATGCATCATCAAGATTTAGAAAGTAGTTCTGAAAGCTTTGTCTGAGAAAGCTGTATAAAGTTCTGTGAGGACCATCCTGACTTCATTCTTGTGACTTGTCGCTTTTGTCCTTGTCAGGACCCTAACTGTTTCTGTCCACTCCAGCTTGTTGTGACTTTATACAGAATGTGGTCCTTTCTGTTGGGACCTTGGGTTTCTTTTTGAATTACAGTTGCAGATGCTTGCTGGTGTGATTTGCATAGGGACAAAGAGATAGAGACAGAGAGAGACAGAAAGAGACAGAGGGAAACAGAAAGAGACAGACAGACAGACACACAGAGGCACACATACACAAAGAGGGAGAATGAATGAATGAATGAATGAATGAAGGCACTGCCTAAGCACCATGCCCTCACGGGTGTCTTCATTTTCACTTACATTTGGACTAGAGACTTTATCCTAACACAGTGGCATGCTTGCCTCCAGGGACTGCACGAAGACAGGTCTAAGAAGTGAGAATGTTACTTTCCTATCTCTCATATCTTCGGTGCACAATTAAGCACTCTAGAATTTGGTTGCCACCTTTTATTTTATGACCTTATCTTTTATTTTATTTTTAAAAAAAACAGTCTCACGGAGCCTGTCTTAGTTACCTTTTTGTGCCTGTGAAGAGACACCAATGACCAAGGCAATTCTTACAAAAGAAAGCATCTATTAGAGGCTTGATTACAATTTTAGAGGATTAGTCTGTGACTACCATAGCAGGAAGCAAACAGACATGGCACTGGATCAGTAGCTCAGAGCTTGCATCCTGATCTTTAAGCAGGCAGATACAAAGGGGGGTGCTCTCAGCCAACCATTGAACTGAGCACAGGGTCCCCAGTGGAGGAGCTAGAGAAAGGACCCAAGGAGCTGAAGGAGCTTACAGGCCCATAGGAAGAGCAACAATATGAGCCACCCTGTACCCCCAGAGCTCCTAGGAACTAAACCACCAACCAAAGAGTACACATGGAGGGACCCATGCATGGCTCCATCTGCATATGTAGCAGAGGATGGCCTTGTTGGACATCAAAGGGAGGAGAGGCCCTTGGTCCTGAAAAGGCTCAATGTCCCAGTATAGGGGAATGCCTGGACAGGGAAATGGGAGTGGGTAGGTTGGTGAGCAGGGGGAGGGGGGACGGGTTAGGGGATTTTCGGAGGGGAAACCAGGAAAGGGGATAACATTGGAAATGTAAATAAAGAAAATATCTAATAAAAAAAAAGTAGGCAGAGAGATAGACTAGGCCTAGTGTGGGTTTTTGAGCCTCTAAGTTTACCCTCATTGATACACCTACTCCAGTAAGGCCACACCTCCTAATCCTTCCCAAACAGCTCCACTAACTGGGAAATAAGCATTCAAACATATGGCGACCATTCTTATTCAAACCACCACAAAGACCAGGCCAACCTAAGACTCTATGTAGCTATAGTGGCCTTGAACATCTACTTCTGCCTCCATCTCCTGAGTTCTGGCATCTACCATTGTGCCTGCCCAGTTTGGGGGTATGCTCGGGAAGAAACCCAGGACTGTGAACATAATCCTAGTTAAGCACGTTATCAACAGAGCTACACTCCCTGTTCATTGGTTTACAGTACCCATTAGGAAGCATGGTCACTCCTCACCAGTATGCATAATTATTTCAGTTAGTCAATGTATTCAAAATAACAATGAAGTTGAGTGTCCCACAGCTGAGTGTTGCTACTTTTTAAAAATGGCACCAGTTAAGTAAATTTACTAAGAAAACTGATTGTTTTATTTGATTTACTGACTTGATAGACAATAGCAAGAACCTCCTGAGGCACAGCGAACTCTGTAACGAGAGACAGCATGGCCTGTAGGCTCAAGTGCGAGGACCCAAAACCCACGTAAAGGAACTTAAAAGGGGGTATGACAAGTGGGAAGCTCCTGTAGCCCCAGAACTGAGACAGGGGGATTGCTGGCTGCCATCCAGCTCCATGTTCAGCGAGAGACTCTGCTTCGAGGCCAGAGTGCAGACAGTGACAGTGTGTGATGCTGGGTACTCTCCTCTGGCTTCTGCTCTTACCTGAACATGTGTTGTGTGCACATGAACATACACGCACATGCATACATACACACACATACACACTAATAAAAACAACAACAACAACAACAACAATAATAATAATAATAATAATAATAATAATAATAATGTTAAACACAGAGGACTGGAGAGATGGCTCAACATTAGAATTGTATGCTGCTCTTGCATGGGACTTAATCTCATTTCCCATCATCCACATCAGTCAGCTTACAGTCACCTGCAACTCAGGGTCCAGGGCTTCTATACCCTCTTCTGGTTCCATGGACACTCACATGTATGTGTACCTACAAACATGTAGATATATACTATACATAAAAAATAAAAAGAACAACAAGAAACTTGGGCGGGCAACTCACAATTTTCAGCTAAGGATGGTTTACTTAATTCATCCATCATGTGAGTTATTTTAAAAGGCTGAGAAGTCAACAGATGGACTTCATCTGTGGGAAAGACTTACCATGAGGCTCTGTCGGGTTTTCTCTACCCCAGGTGACCACTAATAAAGGCTGGAAGAACATTCCCTCCTTCCCCTTAGCAGAGCAGGCACATGTTCCTCTCCCACAGGAGGCAGAGCCAGGATGCGCTGGCATCTGCCCTCCCCGTGACCTCAGATCTGCCATTTTCTGCCGGGATGCGTTCACCTTGTCACCGTGAAGAAGTAAATCTGCCAGATGAAGCGATGTGATGTCAATGAATCACGCCATCCCCGCAAAGCCTGCTGGGTGAACCGGGTCTCACTCTCAGTTTTATTATCTCTTCTGAAAGGACCATAATTTCACTACCCATGACTCACCTTAGTTTAGGCAGTCATTAATATACATATTTGAGAAGGAGACTGACAGCCAGGGAGTGACAACTCATTCCTGGGGACAATGAAAAGGTTTCACAACTCAATCTGTCTGCCTGTTGATCTCTCTGCGGCTGTTCCATTTACTACTTCCAGGATCCAAAGCTAAATGGTCCCTTTAGACTTGTTAACTCTACGCGTATGATTCTCAAACTTTGGGGAAACTCTGCGGCTGCCTTCTAACTGAGGAGGCACTGGAAACGAATGCAGGGCCACAGAAATCAGTTCTTCATAGGAAGGTTGTATTTCTAAATGCTAGGAGCAGTTTGATTGTTGCCAAAGGAAAAATCATTGCTTGCTTGCTTATAAAGATCGATTTTATTTTTAATTATGTGTGTGGGCAGGAAGGACATGCCCTTGAGTGTAGGCTTAGGGAGGCCAGAAGAAGGGGCTGCATCTCTGGGAACTGAGACTCCAGGTTGTGACCTGCAAGGCACAGGCTCTGGGAACCAGATGTTTTCATCTATAAAACCAGTGCATGCTACTAACCATGGAAGCATCGCCCCAGCCCTGTGTTTGTTTTAAGATGAATTGTAGTGTATTGCCCAGGCTGGCCTCAAACTCCTGGTCACAGGTTGTTCTCCTGCCCAGACTCTCAAGCAGCTTTGTCTATAGAAAAAACGACACCATGTCTTGAGTAACTTCCATTTGTAATAGTCGTTGCATCACTCTAGTGCTGGCTCTTTGCCAGAACTGACACTCAGTTCTTAACTGAGCCAGGAATCGTGGGACTTGCAACTGTGCTCTTCAATGCCTGTGGATATTTTTTTTTCACTAAAAATAACGTTGAAAACCTATATGCTTCCCATACCTGTGTGGCTATTATTGTTGATATTTGATAAAGCACCTCATTGAGACTTTAAGTAGCTAAAAGAGGTATAATCTGTAGTCTTCAGTATATATTGATTTTATTCTTTAACTTTGTATGTGTGCATGTATGTGTGTATTTAGGGGCGTGTCCCACAGTGCAAGTATACGGGTTAGAGGGTAACTTTTAGAAGCCACTTCCTGCCTTCTACCTTATTTCGGGGAAGGATCCCTCTTGTTCCGGTCGCTGTGCTGCCACTCTTCATATCATACTTGGTGGCCCTGGAAGTTTCTAGCCAATTCTCCTGTCTCCACCTTCCACCTCCCAGTAGGATCTCGAGGGTTCAGGCCACCACATCGAGCTTCTTATGTGGATTCCTGGCAATAAAATCAGGCTGTCACTTAGCCACTGAACCATCTCCTTGACCCCCATACTGACATTTAAAAAGAAAACTATTTTCTGTCTTTAAAAATATATTCAATATTCAATATTCCCTAAATACATGATCTGTTTGATAATCATATTAATTTTAAAAGATACCAATAGTTTTAATGGCCAAGTATTTTACATCATTGTTTCATCACTTTAAACTCACATTCCTACTTCATGTAACCCCAGAGAGGAGAGGCACAGGTAGAGAGAGTGATATACCTAAATACAACCAGTTCATACATGACTACTTGTATGTAGTCTTTCAGGACTGATCATTTGGCACTGGACAGCCATCAGGTTTCTTCTTCCCCAGAGAAGACCACTTCTCTCACAAGCTTTCCTTGGTTGCCTATAGCCTTGTGTTAGGTTGAAGGCTCATGGACTTTTCCCATCCGCCATATTGTGTCCGATGGGTTGCCTGTAGCTCTTTGCGTTGGGTTGAGCTCATGGGCTTCCCCATTCACTGTACTGTGCCCACTGAGTTGCCTGCAGCTCTTTGTGTTGTGTTGAGGACTTTCCCCACCCGCTGTGGCTTCTCCGTTGGTGTTGTCCTTGTTTAGCTCACGTATGAGCAGTCATGTTGGTGAGACTTGGTGGGTTTAGCTACTGATAATACTGGGAAACACATTTTTTAAACAATACTTTTATTAGTTCTTTGAAAGTTTCATATAATATGCTTTGAATATATTTATTATCCTCCCCCAACTCCTCCCATAACTACCCTCTCTACTACCCCTCTCCTTTCAATCCTCCCTGAGAATGATTCGGCCTCCCCCCCCCCACCGCCCCTTTACCCATAGAGTCCATTTTGGAGGTTTCCTGCTGTAAGCTCAACCTCCTGCAGAAAACATTATTAAAGAAAGCTGACTGTCCCGTACTCCCAACAACGATTAAATGCTAATAGCTAAACAGCTAGTGGTTAGGGGTTGTGCCCATATTTCCCTCTCTTTTCTAGGATTTTGTCTGGCTAGCGCTTGCACAGATGTTGTGCACGCTGTCATAACTGCTGTGAACTCATATTTGCACTTACCATGTTGTGTCTGGAACGGTGTTTCCTTGATGCTATCTCTCTACTCTACCACCTCTGGATCTACCACCTCTGGAGTTTACAGTCTAAGATCCCCGAGCCTTATGTGGAGTGAAGTGAGGTATGTGTCCTGTTCAGGACGGAGTACTCCACAATCTCTGACTCTCTCTCTACACATTGACCAGTTGGGGCTGGGAGAGGGGGGTGTCCTCTGTTTTAATTTCTACCTACTGCAAGGAGAAGCGTCTATGGAAAGTGTGAGAGATACCAATCTGTGAGTAAAACAATAGGTCATCAGGAGTCATTTCAATTCTGCGTCCGTTTAGCAGAAAAATAGTATTACATTCTCCTTTGCAGCCAATGACCTATTTAGCCAGATACTATTGGCTCTTTCAAACCAGTGAGGTAAGTGTATGTCTCATTCCCAACCCTCTCCCTCTCCCTCTCCCTCTCCTCCCTTGTCTGCCATGAGTTAACATTTTCCCTGTACTGTAATGCCCTCTGCCATCACATCTCTGCCTTGCCATAAGCCTTAAAGCAACCTTTAACCAAATTTTTTGATACCATGAGCCAAGAACGATCTTTCTTCCTGGGGTTGTTCTTCTTGGGTGCTTTGTCCCAGTGATAGGAATGTCTATAGTCATCAGCCACTAATCCAGCTCAGGCTGGAAGACAGACACTGCTGAAGAGGCCACAGCTCTCCGTGTGCATTCTGCTCTGTCACAGAAATCCAGGCTCCATTTCTGGTGATTTCTGGTCAAGTGTTTCTCTCTCTCTCTCTCTCTCTCTCTCTCTCTCTCTCTCTCTCTCTCTCTCTGTCATTTTAGTTTTTTCTCCTTTGTTCTACGCATCTCCCTTCTTCTGTCTCTCTGCCTGTTACCTCTTCTTTTTTACATCTCCTTTATCACTTCCTGCACCATCTCATGTTTCCTTTCTCTCCTTTGCAAACCCTCTAAGGGTCCACCTCACCCTCCACCTAAGTCTTAAAGGGTGAATTAAATCTTGCTATGTCTTGAGAGTGATCAGAACTGAGGAGAGAGCTGAGCTTCTTCCAGAAGGAGTGCCGACACAGCGGACAGTTTTCCTGCCACCCACACAACCTACCATCCCACAGCTAGAGCTGAGGGGTGTCTAGAAAGAGGCCTTGAAATTCAGAATTTACTGTGTGTACCTAACACCACATCCCCCATTTCAGATGCCTAGACATATTAGAGCTAGATTACATAATCCCCACATGAGTCTGAAGGGAAACCAGAGCTTTCAAATGCTCCTCAAGGCTGGAGCTGAGATGGCCACCCTTTCTGGGTCTAAGGCTCTGCAATGTTATTTTCCACAACTTTTTCTCATGTCTGGGTACATGGCCGTTCCTAACAATCTCTTGGTGCATTGGGTGGCATCTCTCAAGCTGATTTTTTTTTCATGAAGAAAATATCTGTAGGAAGCCGCCCAAGCTGTGTCTTGGCAGGTCTGAGTGGTGGCAGAGTCTAGCTGTGAACCAAGTGACCAGAAAGAAGCCTTGGAACAGCAGAGCCCACTTGTTTGCCACCACTCAAGGCACAGCTTGGACAGCTTTCTACAGATGGTTTCTTCTACTTCTATTTAACTGACAGGTTATGTTTTTCCATTGGCCTTGCTTTCATGAGACACAAAAACAGGTTATAGATTCTGAAGCTGGTGGAAATGACATCATCAGAACTAGAAGCTTTATATTAGCTGCTCTGAAGAGGTATAACTAACTGTCTTTTCTTCCACACATAATGGCATGTCTTTCACTGTGATGTCTAAGAACCATTAGCGTCCGATCGAATTTTCATTTATTCATCCTGACCTGGCAATGAGCATCTAGAAGCAATAGGAAAGTGTTGAAGTGATTGACAAGGTATTTCTTATCAGAAACACAAATCATATTATCTCCAGCGGTATTCAAATCTCTTCCACCTCAAACACAGACGATAAATTAAGTGTCAGAAAGATTCTTCAGTTTAAACATTTGTTTTGAAGATTAAAGACACGACCTGGCTTGACTCTTAGTGAGTCACACGGATGTAGTGAGTTTGTGATTCAGTGGACAGGAAGGGCTACACAAAGCAGCTTGGGCTTCTTCACCTTCAGTACTTTGTATGTTTGTATATGTGTGTGTGTGCATGTCCTTGTGTGTGGTAACACACATGTGGGAGTTCATGTGAATACATGCATTACATGCATATAGGTCAAAGATCACCCTCCTTTCATTTCTCATCCATCTTCCTTTTTTTACCCCTTGAGAGAGGGTCTCTAATTGCCCTGACACTGCACTAAGTTAGGCCACACCCCTCAGCCTCCTTAAACAACACCATCAACTGGAGAGCAAGTATTCAAATGCCCAAGACTGTGGAGGAGTCTCATTCAAACCCCCGCAGACAGAGATACCTTTTTTATGCCACATGGGAAACAGTGTCTGCAATTATACAGAAACGTAGGTTCTGGATTCTAAGTCTGTCTTTTCTAGTTGGTTTGTAGGTTTGGGAAAGACTCGTAACCTCAGTTTTCTTCCCTCTATGATGGGAATGTTAATGGTGCCCAGCTAGCAGAGCTATTACAAGTGTGATTATTAAATCTGGCGCCTCTTGCAAAATTCTTCAGCATCTTAACAGGTACGTAATCGAATACAAACGCCACAGGTGATTATTCCTGCTTGTGTCCCAATCATCATATTCCCCAGAGCTGTCCCTGGCGAGAAGATCCTTGAGGCCTTTTTCAGAGTGGCCACAGTCAAATAGGTTTGCAAAACAGAGAATGCTCTGTGCGGTAGCTAATCTCCTTGTGCATTTGACTGTATTTAGAACCATCTGAGGGAGGTCTAACCGATGAGAGGAGACCCAGGCTGGATGCAGGCGGCACATCCTCCGGCCCAGGGGCAGCAGGAAGGCAGCAGGGCAGCAGCATTCAGCTCTCTTCTTCCCGACAGTGAAGGTGTGTGTCCAGTGGCCTCACTCCTGAGACTGGCTCACTGCTCTCTCTGCTGCCCCAGCAGAGTGAGCCACTTCCTTTCCTGAGGCTTCTCCTTGTCAGAGAAAAGTAAGAAGTGAATAGGAAACAGTCTTCATATTAAGTTAGGCTCTGAAGCATTGTTGAATGAAGCATTTTACAGTGTTGTGTGGCTGACAGCTCCTCCCACAATTCAGATCAAAATGTTTGACATGAAGATGACCCAGAAGTTGATACAATTGAAAACCCCCTCCTTTGGTGTAGCACTTTATAGTGGAGAAATGTGTTGACTTTGTTAATAACATTGGGATTGTGAAGAAACTATTTTTACAAAAAAAAAAAAATACTTATTGCTGAAGTTAAAAAAATTGAGTTATAAAAACAATAAATTACACTTGAGCTCATTTCCCCAAGAAAGCTATTGTTAACATGAAATAGGTTACTTTTTCTACTTTTTAGACAAGTAACTTCTTTTTAAAAAAATTATCTAATTCTATACATACAATATTGTATATAGTTCTTGTTCTACTGATATTTTAACAGATGTTATAGAATCCATGTAAATACCATTTATTAACGATTGTGATATTTTCAATTAAGCTGGGGTGCTGTGCTTTTACTTAAAAACTAGTCTTAACATTTTATAATTTTTTTAATTATGAAGAAGTCTGGTTGGAAAATGGCTCAGCAGTTAAAAGCACCTACTGCTTTTTGTGAAAACCTGCTTCCTGTACCCAACACCCATGTCCGGAAGCTCACAAGCACCTGGAATTTCAAGATCAGGTCATCTACCGCCCTCTTCTGGCCTTTTTGTGCAACTGCACTCCTAGGCACATAGAAACACACATATACACATAATCAAAAAAATAAAGCAAAATCTTTAAAATAATAAAATATCTACCATGTTGTTTGAATTATTTTATAAGATTCTTAGAATTTGTAAGACAATAAATAATAAGATAGATAATAATATTTTTGAATATATGATCAAATTTTTACTTTTAGATTTATTAGTTTTTCATTCAATCATTATTCAGAGATATGTGTGCTGATGTGCTACTATGGGTAGAATATATTTCTGCCATAGCCTTGCTCTTTAGAATGCAGGGGATCATTTTTAAGACTCTCATACAGAGAGATTTGATGAGAGTTTTTCAGAAGCACTCTTCTGGTTTCTGTTACAGGCCATGATACCTGAGCTCCCAAAACATTATAGAAATATGCAGACAGGTCAAGATAAAGCCATATACACAAACAGTTACAGATATATGCAGGCAGGCATGTATGTGTGTGAATTTCTCCATGTGTACATGTGCTCATGGGTTTGTGTATATCCATGTCTTTCTATCTGTATATATGGACATTTAGATAAAAATTTATCTAAGAAAAGAAAGAAGTCATTATAACTGTCTTGTGCTGACAGGCATGTTGGGACAAACCTTTAATTCCAGCACTCAGGAGACAGAGGCAAGGTGGATCTCTTGACTTCTAGCCTGGCCAGGGCTACATAGTAAGACCCTGTCTCAAAAAACAAAGGCTGGATATGGATGTCTCATAGTCTTTTACCCCCAGGCCGGTTTTGTGCAGTGCTGTGTTTTGCGTGGTATCCAACAATTGTCCATGTGTTAAGGCTTAGTCCTCAGAGTGGCAGCAATTTTGGAAGATGACAGGACCTGTCGAGGGTGGGTGAGGGGTTTCTAGTGGGACAAGTGAGGTCATTAGAGGTATGGGATAGTGGGACCTTCACCTTCTTATTTTCCTTTGTTACTTCTTTGCCATGTGATGGGTAGCTCTGTTCTTCCATTCACTTCTGCACTTGAGAGGTGTTACCTACTAAAGTGACTCCTAATGACATTTTGCTATATAACTAATTCACTGCTTATTCAGCCATCATCAGAAAAGCTTCCTCCTGCAGTAGATGGTGACACAACTCATACAGATACAGCCAGAAAATACACAGAAAGTGAGAGACCTTGAAGCCATATAGGGGTGCTGCTTACTGACTTGCTCTTCCTGTCTTACTCAGCCTGTTCTCCTATAGAACCCAGGATTGCCAGCCCAGGGATAGCACCACTAGGAAAATGCCTCACGGGCTTGCCTACAGCCTCAGCTTTTGGAAGCCTTTTCTCAGTTGAGGATAATCCACTTGGATGACTTCATCACGTCAAGTTGACAGAAAGCTATCCAGCATACTTTAGATGCCTGCTTGTTTTCTAACTGGAGACAACATGGAGGCAGATGTGGATGGGGAGGACCTGAGAAGAGTAGGGAAGCCATAATCAGAATATATTGTATAAAAAGAAAAAATTCTATTTTCTATAAAAGAAAAAAAAACAAACATGTGTTATCACATGTCTGCAATAATGGAGGCCAATATACTAAGGCATGGAGCCTCCAAAGCTGGGAGCCAAACTTTTATCTTTATAAGTTTGTGATCTTAGGTGTGTGTCACAGCCACCTAAGAAAGCCACCACAGATGGTGTGAGTGCTCGTTCTATTTACCAACAACACATCCAAACATCAGTCTTTCCAGCAGTGCCCAATATTCACGGTATTCTTACATCTTTTATTAAACAAACCCACCAAACCCCATTCTTCAGTTGTAAATATATTCTTGTGAGGTTTGCAAAATCCATCCAAAAGAGAAGCAGGATTGCCTTCCAGACCCTAAATCGGCAGGAACATTTAAATGTAAAAGATCCACACTTTAAATTGAATTTCACCAGCGTCCTCACTAACCCGGTGCCATTTGTCTTCCAAGTTCTCACAGATTGGTGTATTCCCCTTGCTGTTGCCATAGCAACTCCTATTAGCCTTCCTTCTCTGGTCCTTTCCCCACTGGGCTGACAGAGCCACACTCCTGACACTTGACTCCATCATCTCCTCTCTCAATTGTCTTTTGTGGACCCCCAGTAACACCAAGGAAGAGAGAAAGTGTGAGAGAAGTTGATCCATCCAGGCTCTCTCCTCTTTCCTGATGGAGAACTCCATTGGCAGCCAGCTCCAGGCTCCCATCCATCCTCTTCATAGGCTCCTTGGTCCATTTGGTCTGATAGATTGGCATAGAAATCCCTGCCATACCTACCCAATGACCACAGCTCTCATGTGCCACATGTGAACTACTGATACCACATTTCTTGTGCTCAAATACACAGGCTATCCCATTTTTAGAAGATCGAAATGAATTCACCATTAGACATCTTAGCCCGTGCTCTAAAACATAAGGACAGAAATGCAACAAGAAGATGGAGAACGGCCATCATCGGGTGAAGGAGTTGGATTGATGAGAGCTAGACAGTCTAAGAAACACTAGAATGAAGAGTAGAACAGTCACGCAAAGGGAAGTACGAAGGAAAAACATTCTAGAAGAGGTAAAGTCACAGTTTTGAGGCACAGACTGTGTGCTTCAGAATGGAAGCAAGGCCACGAGTGGACTTGTACAGCTGTGCGGATAGAGTCCACAGCTTCTCTGTGGTGTCTGGGGGCCACACACATCCATGGGGGGCTAATGAAGTAAGCCACTGGCATGGGAAATACCACCACAGTCCATTAGCTTTTTCAGCCCTGAGGGGTGCTAATGAGATCCTACCTCGTTGTATACCGATAACCTCTCAAAGGAGGATGTTGGGGTGTGGTAGGGTAGATCTCCCTACCTTGGCCAGGCTGACTGTCATAAGCCTGCCTCAGCCCCCTAAGTGCTGGGCTACAAGGCAAGAACCACCTTCACTCAACTGTCTCTTAAGATTCCTTTTGTTAACCATGCGTTGCAGTTTTGAGTATTCACCCTTTGATAAGATGAACACCTTATCACGGTGGGCTAGCGCACCTGTGCTAACCTACTTCATCCTTACTGTGGTTTCACATCATGGTGCCCAATATAATTGTTTTAATGTGCCAGCTATTTAATGCTTAGATATTGGGCTCAAAATGACCTTATATCCCTAGCTTATGATCATATTTTCTAGTATAATTAACAGTATAATCCCACTACAGTATAGAATAACAATGGAATTTCTCTCTCTCTCTCTCTCTCTCTCTCTCTCTCTCTCTCTCTCTCTCTCTCTCTCTCTCTCTCCATCTTTAGGTAACAGCTTTTAGGTGACCTTCGATTGATTCTCAACCTTCAAGAAAAGGGCTGGGTTGAACTCTTGCGATTGCTGCCAACTGAAAGAGACCGCTTTACCAGTAAACTGCAGATACCTGGTTCAGTGACTGCTTTGACAGTTAAGGCATTAAAAAAATTGTCAAACTGATAGCTGCAAGGCCACAGGTTACAAGGTATTCTAGGAGTGAAGTTTCATGTTCCCTTTGGATCAATTTGTCACAGCCTCTACTAATCCTGCGTCCGAAAGGGCTTGCCTTCTAGCAGACTACACTAAATAGCCTGTGACTTTTCTGAGAATACTCTACAAATCTGAAGTCTGAAGCAGGTTAGAGGCCCTCTAGAATGCTGGACGTGCCCTGGAAAATCTACTGGGAAGATTGATGTGGCGTTCCTTGACTGGAGAGGAAAAATCCATTTATATTTCAAAAGCCAGAGTCAGTCAGCTAACGACACAATTCTACTGAGAAAGCTTTAGAAGGAGCTTACACTTAGGCACACAGTCATTATTTCTGTCATTATTGAAATGAGCAGGTCCTTGCTAAGTTATTTTTAGTATGGTAGGATTTAATGGTGTACAATAACCAAAGGAAAGATTGTCTTAGTTTGCTTTCCGTTGCTACAATAACTTAATGCTATAATGACTTAAAGAATAAAACAACCTAACTGGTGTGTCTAAAATGTCTTCCTTGCAGGAGATGTAAATAGCACCCATCATCCTCCTGAGGTCTCAAAGGCAAATTGAAGGTCCAATGCCAACAAAGGTCCCTTGGGAACCAATGAGTCTTATTAGGATTCATTACAGAATATAGGGGAGGATTTGCTTACAAGAGAGTAGATGCTTCCTCCAAGCAAAAGGACTCGTTGGAAAGTCTGCACCCAGCAAGTTTTAGGGTTGTCTCGGAGCCATCTAAGTGGAATCCCCTCTCCTAGTTCTTCCCTGCCTATAACCTCCCCCGAGACCACCAGGCCATGTGCACTTAGGGCAGATAGCACACAGCTAGTTGGTGGGTATCTGAATACTGGGTGGGGGTCCCATGACCCACCTTGTCCCCCCTCCTTCTGTTTGTCAACAGACCCAATCGTAGCAATCTTTTCCAAGCAGTCCCAGTAGAACTTGTGAAGATGGTGGCAATTTGGCCCAAAGATCAGTCTTATATAACAAGGAGAAAAAGGTTTACTTGGCTTAGACTTCCCAACCTAAGTCTATCATCAACGGACGGCAAGGCAGGAACTGAAGTAGAGACCACGGAGGAATGCTGCTTACGGCTTGTTCCTATAACCTTTTCAGCTTTCTTTCTTACACACCTCAGTTCTCCCCGACTAAGAGTGGTTCTTCCAAGAGTGGCCCAGGCCCACATACATCAATTATTAATAAAAAAAAAAAATTCCCCCAAATATCTGCAGGCCAGTCTGATGGAGTCAGTTCTTCAATTGAGGTTCCCTTTTCCCCAGTAACTAATTGGTGACGTTGATAAAAACTAACCAGCACAAATATTAAACACACATACACATATATATACATATATGTATGTGTATATATATGTATATGTATACATACAAATATACATATGTGTATACATATGTATATATACCAAAATTCTTTTTTTAATTTTTTATATTCTTTGTTTACATTCCAAAGGCTTTCCCCTTTCCCAGATCCCCTCTCACCATATTCCCATAAGTTCTCTTCCCTCCACCCATTCCCCAATCACCCCACCACTACCATTTCTCTGTTCTGATACTCTCCTACAAAACTGGATCCAGTCTTTTCAGGACCAGGGTCCTCTCCTTTCTTCTTCTTGGGAATCTTTTGATTTGCTAATTGTGCCTTGAGTATTCAGAGCTTCTGGGCTCATTAATATCCACATATCAGTAATTGCATTTCATGTATATTCTTTTGTGATTGTGTGACCTCACTTAGGGTGATATTTTCCAGATCCAACCATTTGTCTACAAATTGCATGAATTCATTATTTTTAATTGCAGAGTAGTATCCCATTGTATAAATATACCACATTTTCTGTATCCATTCCTCTTTTGAGGGACATCTTGGCTCTTTCCAGCTTCTGGCTATTATAAATAAGGCTACTATGAACATAGTGGAGCATGTGTCTTTATTGTATGCAGGGGAATCCTCTGGGTATATGCCCAAGAGTGGTATGATAGGGTCCTCTGGAAGTGTCATGCCCAATTTTCTGAGGAACTGCCAGACTGATTTCCAGAGTGGTTGTACCATCTTGCAATCCCACCAACAGTGGAGGAGTGTTCCTCTTTCTCCACATCCTTGCCAGACCTGTTGTCTCTTGGGTTTTTAATCTTAGCCATTCTGACTGGTGTGAGGTGGAATCTCAGGGTTGTTTTGATTTGCATTTCCCTGATGACTAATGATGTTGAACATCTCTTAAGGTGCTTCTCAGCCATCTGAATTTATTCAGGTGAAAATTCTTTGTTTAGCTCTGTACCCCATTTTTAATAGGGTTATTTGATTCTTTGGGGGTCTAACTTGAGTTCTTTGTATATATTGGATGGTCATCTCACTAGATGCTAAAAAAGCATTTGACAAAATTCAGCATACTTTCATGCTAAAAGTCTTGGGAAGAACAGGAATTCAAGCCCATACCTAAACATAGTAAAAGCAATATACAGCAAACCAGTAGCTAACATCAAAATAAATGGAGAGAAACTTGAAACAATCCCACTAAAATCAGGAACTAGACAAGGCTGCCCTCTCTCTCCATATCTTTTCAATATAGTACTTGAAGTTCTAGTAAAGCAATTAGACAACATAAGGAAGTCAAAGGGATACAAATTGGAAAGGAAGAAGTCAAACTATCATTATTTGCAGATGATATGATAGGATACGTAAGTGACCCAAAAAACTCCACCAGAGAACTCCTACAGCTGATAAACAACTTCAGCAAAGTGACTGGTTATAAAATAGACTCAAGCAAATCAGTAGCCTTCCTGTACGCAGAGGACAAGCAGGCTGAGAAAGGAGTTAGGGAAATAACACCCTTCACAATAGCCACAAACAATATAAAGTATCTTGGCGTGACTCTAACCAAACAAGTGAAAGATCTGTATGACAGGAACTTCAAGTCCTTGAAGAAAGAAATCAAAGAAGACCTCAGAAGATGGAAAAATATTTCATGCTCTTGGATTGGCAGGATCAATATAGTAAAAATGGCCATCTTGCCAAAAGCAATCTACAGATTCAATGCAATCCCCATCAAAATCCCAAATCAATTCTTCATAGATCTAGAACGAGCAATTTTCAAATTCATATGGAGTAACAAAAAACCCAGGATAGCTAAAACTATTCTCAACAATAGAAGGACTTCTGGGAGAATCAATATTCCCGACCTCAAGCAGTACTACAGAGCAATTGTGTTAAAAACTGCATGGTATTGGTACAGTGACAGGCAAGTAGATAATGGAATAGGATTGAAGACCCAGAAATGAACCCATAGACTTATGGTCACTTGATCTTTGATAAAGGAGCTACACCCATCCAGTGGAAAAAAGATAGCCTTTTCAACAAATGGTGCTGGTGCAACTGGAGGTCAACATGCAGAAGAATGCGAATTGACCCACTCTTATCTCCTTGTACTAAGATCAACTCCAAGTGGATCAAGGACCTCCACATAAAACCAGACACACTAAAACTAATAGAAAAGAAATTGGAGAAGACCCTGGAGGACATGGACACAGTGGGAAAGTTCCTGAACAGAACACCAATAGCTTATGCTCTAAGGTCAAGAATTGACAAATGGGACCTCATAAAACTACAAAGTTTCTGTAAGGCAAAGGACACCGTCAGAAGGACAAAACGGCAACTAACAAATTGGGAAACGATCTTCACCAAAATTCTTTAAAAAATAGTCAAGAAAATCTTCACTATAAAGTGGATAGTCTGTAAAACTAAATTTAATATTTGTACTGGTTGGTTTTGTGTGTCAACTTGACACAGGCTGGAGTTATCACAGAGAAAGGAGCTTCAGTTGGGGAAGTGCCTCCATGAGATCCAGCTGTGGGGCATTTTCTCAATTAGTGATCAAGGGGGAAGGGCCCCTTGTGGGTGGTACCATCTCTGGGCTGGTATTCTTGGGTTCTATAAGAGAGCAGGCTGAGCAAGCCAGAGTAAGCAAGCCAGTATGGGACATCCCTCCATGGCCACTGCATCAGCTCCTGCTTCCTGACTTGCTTGAGTTCCAGTCCTGACTTCCTTTGGTAATGAACAGCTGTGTGGAAGTGTAAGCTCAATAAACCCTTTCCTCCCCAACTTGTTTCTTGGTCATGATGTTTGTGCAGGAATAGAAACCCTGACTAAGACAATATTCAAACATTTTTATTAAATTGACTATTGAAAAATTTGAGTTTTTCTTTAAAATTTCAAACCTTGATGCCTTAATTCTCTCTGATTTTCGTGAGTAATCTGTAATTATGGCAAATTCTGCTGCCACTTTCAAATATCACACTACCCTTTTCTTACTCTACTGCATTCACTAAACCACTTTTAAAAACGGCCCAATGCAGAGGATGGGGCGTGTCCTCCACTTGTCCTTTAACTGAAGATTTCTCCACTAGTATTTTCAATTATGTGTCTCTGTGTGGGAGTATGCAGATTCATGCAGGTACCCTTGGTGGCCAAACCCATCAGATTCCCTGGAGCTGCACCTGCAGGCAGCATCAAGCCACCCATGTAGCTATGTGGGACCCTACATACTGGGAACTGGACTCGGGTCCCCTGCCGGAGCAGAGACTCAGCCATCTCTCCAGTCCCTCTTCCAACAATGTGATGATCAAAAATTATAATAAGATGCATTTTTAAAACTGGTATAGATAGAAATTTTTATTTTCCTTCTAAAAATTATTCTAGAATTTCATAGCAGTACACAATGAAATGTGATCAGATTCCTCAAATCTCCACCTCTCCCTCCTTCCTCCTCCTTCTTCCTTCTTCTCCTCTTCCTCCTCATCTTCCTCCTCCTCCAACACCTTCTTCTTCTCCTCTTCCTCTTCCTCTTCCCTGTCTTCTTCCTTCTCCTCTTCTTCCTTCCTTCCCTTCTTCCTTCCTTCCCTTCTTCCTCCTCCCCTCCCTCTTCCTCACCTCCCTTCTTCCTCCCCTCTTCTCCTCCTCCCCTCCTCCTCCTCTTTCTGCCTATCAGTGCATGGCTAGGCCATCCACTAGAGCAGCCACTAAAGCCCCTACATGTAATAATATCAACTGACCTGGCAAGAAATACCCATGGCGCATTAGTGGCCCTACTGTTGTAGTGTGACTAACCACTTCTGACAGGATCCTGGCCTACTCCCCTTGGGGGAATTTCACTGTAATACCTGGCAGAAGCATTTAGCTGGGAAGGCCATGGACCCTAGTGTAGAACCTGCCCTTTCTGGGAAGGCCATGCACCCTAGTGTAGAACCTGCCCGTGCTGTCTTACTAAATGGATAACCTGTTAAATTACCTTCTAAATATTTGTATCTGTGCCCACTGACCTGGGCTGCTCTCAGGTTTTGTTAAAGAAATTTTTGTTTTTGTTTTTGTTTTATGTTTGTTTGATTGTTTTTTGCAATTGGCTTCAGTGCCTGCAGAGGTTCATAACTGGTCAAAGTGCTGAGAAAAAGAGAGTGAGTGCTAAGCCCTCAGTGTGGCATCTAGATTTGCTAATGCCAAGAACTGCTTGCAGACAAAAGCCCAGTAGAGCTGTCCTATGAGAATCTCTACCAGCACCCGACTAAGACTTGCAGGCACTTGAAATCATTGGACTAATTCTAGGCCCCCAATGGAAGAGATAGGGAAGGACTTAAGGAGCTGAAGGGGACTGAAACCCCTTAGGAAGAACAATTTCAATTAACTGGACCCCACAGAGCTCCCAGGGACTAAACCACCAACCAAAGAGTATACATGGGTGTGTCCACAGTTCCCGCTACATATGTAGCAGAGAATTGCCTTATCTGGCATCAATGAGAGGAGAGGCATTTGGTCCTGTGGAGGCTTGTTGTGCCAGCAAAGGGGGATGCTAGAGGGGTGAGACAGGAGTGAGTGGGTGGGGGAGTACCATCCTAAAGGAAGAGGGGAGGAAGGATGGGATTGTGGGGTTGTGGAGACTGGGAAAGGGGACATTTGAAATGAAAATAAATATTATTAAAAATAATAAAAAGCAAAATCTTACAAAGTACCCAGTTTTTATAATCTGATGCAATATCTCTCATAGGCTCGTGTGTTTGAATACTGGGGCCCGGATGGCGGTGCTGATTAGAGAGACCGTGGAGTGCTTAGGAAACAGAGCCTTGTGAGAGGAAGTGAGGTGGGTCTTGGAGTTTGAAAGTCTGGCCCCACTTCCTTGTTCTCTCATCTTGACTATAGATGATTCCTTATGTCTCTGCAGCCATGCCTTTCCCACCATGATGGGCTGTGGCCCCTCTAACTGTGTGTCAAAATAAATGCTTTCTCTCTTAAGCTGCTGTTTGTCAGGTATAATGAGAAAAGTAGCTAACCTAAAGTCAGATACACTGACACTAGTTGGAATGATTCATGTGACTTTTTTTCTTTTGTGACTGAATAATAACTTTGCTGCAATTATTGAAGTAAACTCAGTTATGATATTCTATTATGTTGCTTATAACTGATCTACCAACACATTTGATTATGGTGTTCTATTATGTTGCTATGACTGATCTATCAACACATTTGGTTATGGTATTTTATTATGTTGCTGTAACTGATCTTCCACATACTTGATTATGGTAGTCTATTACTTTGCTGTGACTGATATATCAATATTTCACTTAAGAGTTTTGTTTCAATGCTTGATAATGAGAATGGTACAAATGTTTTTTTCTGCAGAGACAATTATTGGGAATATTGTTCTATCTATAGTAAATTGCTCTATAAACCCAAGTTCTCTTATCATTTGTGTTCTGGAAGCAATGTGAGGTATTGATCAAGAATCTATACTCTTAAATCTGTCATATTTGGATTAGAAATCTAATTACACTAATTATCATGCCATCTTGGTCATAAAACTTACTCCATTCCCCATCTCTAAGAGATAAGAATAGTATCTCCCTCATCAGGACGCATCATCTAGGATAGTCCTGGGCCAGTAAGATGGCTCAGACATTACCTGAGCTTGCTGGTACGGCTGAGGACTTGAGTTCAGTCCCTGAGACCCTCATGGTGGAAGGGGAGAACTCACTCTGATAAGCTGTCCTCAGATTGCTAAGTCTCACGTAATGTGATAGTCCTAAGTAAATTTAAGAGTCTGTGTCAATTAATAAACATTCAATAGCTATGTGAATGTTTATGAATAAAGAAGATACTGCACACATGTACAGAAAAGCTGGGGTGCAGTAGGGCGCGTGTGCACTCAGATGGCGTGGCGCCCACTACATCCACACTGGAACCTCTGCGTGTTTATCATGCACAGCTGGGCACAGGGGCTTGTCTGAGAGAAGGTCGCTGGAGGTAAACAATCTCAGGCTGTAAACATCTGGGAGACATCTGTGCACACAGGCACAGGCACAGGCACACACTCAAGTCTCAGTAAGACCATGGAACTTCAGTGCATCTTGACTCCTCAAGTTGGCCTTCCTTCTTCCAAGTGTGACCATCTTTCAAGGCTTCCCACATCTTTTGACTTCTTAAATAATTTCAATGTGATTAGTGCAGATGTTGACTATCGCAGTGAAATATGTAAAATGTAGTAGTGAATTGTGCATAGCTTTGAAAATAATAATTAGCTACTCAACGCTTTCAGAACCACTGGCTATATTTCCTTTCTGTCTCCTATTCTTTGTTGTTTTTCTGTTTTTGTTTTTGTTTTTTCCTTACTATATTGTCAGGATGTTATCAATATTTCTCAAAACATAATTCCTAAATTTATGAAATTTAGACATTTCTCACGTTTTGCCTTTTGGTCTCCCGGTTTATGGATTCCATCCTGACTGACTCCTCGTTCCTCTTTCTAAGGTTTCTTTCCGGACTGGATACATGCTGCGTGAGAAGGCATGGTGACTGTGGGGAAGGAGCAGGAGAAGGGACTGAGAAATACCCTGTCCTGCTAGCATGGGTCCTGAAACCCTGGCCAGGGGCAGCAAGGTGATGATGGAGGGGCAGAATAGACACATGTACAGAAAAGCTGGGGTGGGGTGGGGCATGCGCACTGGGATGGAGTGGCGCCCGCTACAGCCACACTCTGGAACTTCATGTTTATCATGTACAGCTGGGGCCAGGGCCTTGGCTGATAGATGTTTGCTGTAGGCTAGCGATCACAGGCTGTAAACATTTGGGAAAGGAAGAAGCTGCTATTGCTCCTTCTGTGCATACTGATCAATCATCAAGAAGGAAGCCTTGCCAACTTGGAGCCTGGCCCACTTGACAACAGCTTTGCTATTGTCCCATGGCTCTAAAGCCTCGGTGCTTGTCATGGTTGTGCCCAAGTCAACAATACGCACTCTCGGTCGGGACTTCCCTCACCTAGGGATCCCTGCAGAGAATCCTCATCCTTAGCTGGTTTGCCTGCCCCGGAGCTGTTTCATGTCTCTGACGTCAGTGCTGGCTCTGAGCTCTGTGTCAGGGATCACGGCAAAGGAGCTGTTTGGAAGAGCATTACCCGTTTCCCGGCTTCACCACAGCCTGTGCTCGGAGATCACACCTAGACAAGCCCCAGGCTTCACCACAGCCTGTGCTCTGAGATCACACCTAGACAAGCCCCAGGCTTCACCACAGCCTGTGCTCTGAGATCACACCTAGACAAGCCCCAGGTTTTCATTTATTGTCACAACTTCTTTATCTTTTCAACCTCCCCCCCCATCTTCCTCATTTGTGAAGAGGAAGACAATTCTTGTGCTTGAGGGGGAAACTGAGGTACTTTGTACTTTGGGTAAGAGGTTCTTTAGAAGAGGTGTTAACACTGGACAGACAAACAGTATTACAGCAGTTCTTCTGAAGAGAGTTCAGGTCCTTGAATCATTCAGTGTGTGTGTGTGTGTGTGTGTGTGTGTGTGTGTGTGTGTGTGTTTCCCTGTCCTTTCTTCTAGGTCTCAGAGAACATGTGGTTTCATGCAGGAAGGATGTTTTTGGCTCCCCAGGAGATGTTAGAGAAGAAGTGGGTATTTAAATTTCAGGAAAGACTGCCTTGCTCCAAAGCTATGGAGGAAGTGAGGAAAAAGGGTACATCTACTTGAATCACACCCAATATACAGATGAAGAATTGACACTGGTGTGTCAGTGACATCCCCAGAGTCTGAGAGCCTGAGCTCTCTAAACTTCCCTGAGGAAGTAATAAAGGAGTCTGTCTACAAAGGGTCTTGTCACCTACGGGGTTTGTTGGCTGAGGATAGAGATTCAGATAAGAGTCTAGGCAGCTGGCTTGCTATTTCTCATACAGAAGAAAGAGGTTGCTGCCGTGGGCGTGGCTTGAGCAGCAGTCTGGGGTGGGATCTAGCCAAAGCCACAGCATCCTTCTCTGAGGACTGCTGTGTGGGTTAAATGAGACAACCTTGTGCCCACTGGATTATCCTGCTGATATACCCTGGTGTGTGTTCAGGTATGCATAAACTATTTCATGAATTAATAATTCACAAGCATCACCTGAATGAGTCTTGGGATTTTTCCTCCGAGCTCTAAAACTATCTGTAACTAGGACCCAATCTTGCAAAGAGATGGAGAAGCTCGCTCCACCTCTGCAGCTATTACGTGATAAAAATGATTGAAGCCAGTTGCCAACATAAAAGTGCCTATGTGTGGTTATTAATAATACTGAGCGGGGCCCATTACAGAGAACCTGCAGCTTTTATGCTTCCATAATTTCAGCCATGCCATCCTCCTCTCCAGAAAGAAGAATCGTCCCCAACACAAATTCTCCCAGCTCTCTATTTTCCAATAAAGAGAATCCTTCCAATGATGAAAACAGTGACGGGGCCTTTTCAAAGGCCCCACTCAAGAGGCTGGGAAGAACCGGAATGAGGACCATTTACCTTGTCTGCTACAAATCATCACACGCTTGGCTGTTTCCAAGCCAAAGGCAGGGTGTTTCATTGACAGAGACAGGAAGGGAGGTGAGGCTCTATCAATTAAGGGCAGTTTCTGAAAAGCTTCTTTTTGTTGTTATTTTTTTAATCTTAAAAAAAAACAGCAGAAGAAAATAAACAACAGAGACGTCTAAAAGGATGCTACACACGCCCCTGACCATGGCATTTACTGCCTTGTCTTGTTTAGAGAGAATCCTCAGACAGAGTCTTCCACCCCAGAAGCTCTTCCTTTCCTATCAGTTAGGACCATGCTTCCTGTTTCTTCTACAGGAAATGGTTATGAGTTACTCTGTACCACTGCTTGTAAAAGTTTTATGTTAAAATGTAATGTGTTAAGCTCACAACACTGACGCCCCTTGTGGGCATCTGTTAATCAGAAACCAGCCCCTATCATTGCCTGTGGTGATCGAAAAAAATACCGAGAGAAATACTAGTATATTTAGCACAGTGACAAACAATATTAGAGTTTGGTTTGGAAGAAAAAGATAGAGAAGGAAAAATAACCACTTTTAGGAGTTATAGAGTGCTTTACTTCCCTTGGCCATGAAACAGCCTGAGGAATCAGTGCTCCTTCACCAAAAACCTAGTTAAATGTTTAAAACAGGAACATGGAAAAGTCAAGCCATCCCTGTTTTATGAAGCTGATTGCCTGGAGTTGATTCTGCCCCGAAAAGCTTCTGTTCTTTGACATATTCGTGGTTCACAGGATACCGTGAAGAGGGATGGGGCGAGCTTCACATGTGATGTCTGTTCCCAAGAGCGTAGCCACTGAGCCACCAAATATAGAACTTCCTTCAACATGTGATTCTTATACCTTCTTGAGTGTTTCCTGAGAAGGTTCAGAATTCAATACTCAAGGACCAGCCGAAGGGCTTCCAGACAACTTAAGGTAACCGTGTCCCACCCCGAACTTGTGTCCAACAATCACAACTCTTTGTGATCCGAAGTGGCTTCTCTCTCACCCCAGACAGATGCAGGATTACAATAACTGGCAATGTCCAGGGCTTCAGACACTGATCGCACCCCCTGGGAAGTGAGTAGAGAGAAGAAACGGATTGGACAAACAAAGAGGGAGCTGCATCCACTCCCAGGCACATTTCTGTCCTCCCGGTCCTCATGCAAACTGGACAATACACAGGTCATCTTCAGGGAGAGGTGGAAGCAAGAAAGGGGTCAGGAAACATGTCAGAGCTCAGAGGCGTTAGTGCCTCTTGCTACAGCCTTGCTCAGGGCTGTGGGAAGGCTGGGCATTATCACTGTCAGGATGTTGTGGGAACAGTCATCTCCACAGAGTCTCTTGCAGTTACATCAGCCAGATGAAACTGGCTCTGTTTAACTCACTGAAGAGCTATGCAAGGCACAGGTAACAGCACATGCATACTTCACTTGGGAATTGCCTCCGGGAGCCAGAAAAGGGTTTAAGTTTTAGCAAGCAGAACAAAGACTACAAGCAACACGGGCTCCTATCGCCCCCTATTGTTAAAAGCCTGTAAATCTGAGACATCATGCATCCGCCCAGAGTCTGCATCAGGTTCTTACTTCTCATTTGGCTTTCCCCTATGCAGAACTGTCCTTGTTATTTTTACCCATACCTCTGATGGCCTGGCCCACGGTCATTCTTTTGATATTTTAGACAAATGCATCTTGTTAATGAGGCATGGAGCAGACATGACTGAGCAGACAGCATAGCAACCTGCTGTGGGGGAGCCCTGCCAACTATCACAGTGGTCCAACCTGGGCATCTTGTGTTTCCCTGACAACAGCCTATATGGTCCAGCCTTCACTCCCGGCACTCCAGCCCAGTGAGGAAGACACTGTTCCAGGTGGAGACTCAAGCCTATTCGTACTGACTCACAATCACAATGCCCATTAAAATAGAAACTGGGGTCGTATGAGACCCCAGCATATAGTGTAGAATTTATGGAGTGTCTTTGGGTAAGGTTCTGGATGGGACAGATTGTCTCATTAGATGAAATGACAGCCTAGTACCTCAGCCATGGGTAGGTGGGCGCTGAGTATGCTCCTGTCTCAGATCTGGATGGGAAATGATATTGGTAAACTCTTTAGGTTTTTGTTTTTTTTTTAAGGACACATCTTGTCTGTGACCATAGATTTAAGGGAAAACACACTTTCTTCATCCTAGGAAGCACTTACAGATCCTCTTCTGAAGATACTTCTATTCCTACTGGGAAAGTTGGTGGCTTTGCTCCGTGTGCTTCCTGTGTGGTCACCTTGTCCTCCATGTCCTGCGGGTCTGCAGGACTCAAATGTTAAAGCCCTTGACTAGCTGCTCCCTGTGGCATTCACTAAGACTCATCAGTGAGAGGACCTTGCAGGAAAAGAGAAGAGTCCGCTCCCTGGATGACTGCGGTCAGCTAAGAGCTGATGGTTTTGGTCGGCTGAACCACCCAGTAAGACAGCCTACAAGGCTCTGACAAACAGCCCCATGGAATCTTTGTATCATCACAGACAAGTCCATATTCAGTAATACAAATATTTTGCTCATTATCTTTTAAACTTATTTTTTTTAATGTTTCCGGGTGGTTTGCCTACATTGCCCATCCTCAATCTTCTTCAGGTCATGACCCCTTTGGGTTGGTCACATATCAGATATCCTGCATATGACATATTTGCATAATGATGTATAAAGTAGCAACAAAATAATTTATGGGTAGGAGGTCATCAGAACATGAGGACCTGTATTAAAGGGACACAGAACTGGTCTACATTGCCCTCAGAGGCCAGTAGAAATTAATGGATACCCTGGAATGGAAGTTACAGATGGTTGTGAGACTCTCTGTGGATGCTGGGAATCGAACCCAGATCCTCTCTGAGAGCTGCACATGCTCTTAACCACTGAGTCATCGCTCCAGCCCTTTGATCATTATTTATAGGCACCTGCAGAATCCACACTGTCTGTGCTAATGTGTCTAAACCTCACATTAGTTACGTTCAATTCTGCCTAGAGCAGCAGGTCATTGCATATTTCTCCACTAGGTCCAAATTCCACTATGGTTTGTCCCTGCATGTCATGTTTACATCTGTAATATCAGTGTGCTCATGGCCTCCTGACACACTGTGTTCCTTTACGTGGCACTACGCATGCACACATTGGGAAGCACAGCCATGTGTCAGTCCAGGGGACCCTTCTGGAAATCTCTCTTTCAGGTCTGTGCTCATGTGCCACTGACACCTGTGGCACACACGTCAGTGCACACTTCCTTGGGGATGCCATAAAGAGGAACAGAGGGAACAGCTGAGTACTGGCAACAAAATGTCCCATTCCAGGAGACTCCCAGTCACGTCCTCTCCAAACACAATGACTTACCAGGGCTATAGGTGGCTCAAGGAATAAAAGCAAGTACTGCTCTTGCTGGGGACCCAGGTTTACCTCCTGTTTGATTTCATCTCAAGGAGGTCCAATAATATCCTCTGCTGACCTTCACAGGCACACACACACACACACTCACACATACAAAATAATTTCTGGGTGGGGGTCATCACAACATGAAGAACATGCGCGCGCGCGCGCACACACACACACACACACACACACACACACAGAGAGAGAGAGAGAGAGAGAGAGAGAGAGAGAGAGAGAGAGAGAGAGAGAGAGAGAGAATATTACTTTCTTATCCAAGGCATAGTCTTGCCTCTGTGGCTAATTACTCTCATTTGGGGATAGCCTATTCTTTGAGGCTTTGCTCCTCCTGGGATCTTATCTTTATGCCTTCAGCACTGAAGGGGGATGGGGCAGATTAGGTAGACACACACTCCATAGCGATGCACGCGCCTGTGCAGAGTCAGGATGGAAGCTGAGGAAGTAAAGGAGCCAGTCTTTCACCTGTATGCTACCCTGCTGGGTCGTTTTATGTCAGCTTGATACAACCGTGTCATCTGAGAGGAGGGAGCCTCACCTGAGAAAATGCCTTCCTAAGATCGGGGGCAGGCAAGCCCGTAAGGCATTTTTAATTAGGGTTGATGGGCTAATGGGTGCCATCCCTGGGCTGGTGAGCCTGATGCTCTAGGAACACAGGCTGAGCTAGCTGTGAGGAGAAGCCACAGCCTCTGCATCAGCTCCTGTCTCCAGGATCCTGCCCCGTCTGAGTCCCTGCCCTGACCTCCTTTATTGGTTAACAGTGATAAGGAAGCAGAAGCCAAATAAACCCATTCTTTGCCAACTTGCTTTCGGTCATGGTGTTTTATCACAGCAATAGAATCCCTAAGTAAGACAGTTGCTTGTGGGCACACGTGAGGAGGAGGCGTCACTCCTTAGCATGCAACTCGGAAGAACCTCATGTGTATTTTCTTACCTTTTCACTGACTCTGACTTCAGCCAAGCCTTGTTGGACGGCTGTCTGTAGAAGGCGGCCATGGCCAGGGACTCTTTAGGCGATGACAGAGAACAGTTTAGCGAAGCTAAGGGAGGCCAAGCTCTCACTTTCAAATATCAGCAAGTTTCACCCTCTTAATGTTGGCTGTAGACCCTTTCTCCTGAATTAACGGAACACATCTCACTTCAACAAGCATTCTCTAATTCGTCCTGATGTCATGCAGCATAATGGTGCATTAACACGATTCCAATTCTTCTTTTTCATAATAATCATAGCTAATTGTTCTTTTAAAATGCAGTCACTTCATTTTTGATCCTGTCTCCATTATAAAAGTTCTACAAGCAGACTAAGAAAGACTCTTAGGAATAAGACTGATAAAGCAAGAATCCCAATGGATTTTTCCCCATTAATTAATTAATTTATTCACTCTACATCCAGCTCTCAGCCCTCCTCCTCCCAGTCCGCCCCTCACATAGCCTCCCCCTACTCTCTCCCTTCTCCTCTTATTAAGGGGAACCACCCCACCCCCTAGCTACCAACCTACTCTGGCACAGCAAGTCACAGCAGGATTAGGCACATCCTCTCCCACTGAGGCCAGACAAGGCAGCTCAGCTAGGGGATCCAATAGATTCTTTCTGAACATGGCTTTATTGTTCTAGGGATTGAACCTAGGGTTCCAAGGACCCTAGGCAAGCACTTTTCACTTTTTATTTGAAACAAGTTCTCACCAAATTGTCCAGACTGGCCTTGAATTTGTAATGCATAGGTCCACCCTCCCTCCTAGTTAGAGGTCTGCTCCGTGGTGTACCGACATATTCTTTCTGGTCCTAAACTCACCTTTCCAAAGAGGTGAGGGATAAACCAACCCAGAACCAAGAAGTATTCAGTCAGAATGGTGACTAACTAAGCCTTTTTCCCAAAGCCATTAGAATAATATAACCAGAAATTATGTTAAAGGGGGCTTGTACTTAAATTAAGTCAATTTAGTTTCCATCTTGTAACAATAATTCACTATTAACTTGCTTTCTGCTTCCAGGTTGTTATCTTAAAAGACTCTGGGAAATAAAAGCTACTTTGGCCTTGTTCATAACAGCCAATCAATGAACTGAGCTCAGGGTCCCCAATGGAGGAGCTAGAGAAAGGACTCAAGGAGCTGAAGGTGTTTTCAGCCCCATAGGAGGAACAACAATATGAACCACCCAGTACCCCGAGAGCTCCCAGGGACTAAACCACCAACCAAAGAGTATACATGGAGGGGTCCGTGGCTCTAGCTGCATATGTAGCAGAGGATGACCTTGTGGGACATCATCGAGAGGAGAGCCCCTTGGTCCTCTGAAGGCCCCAGTATAGGGGAATACCAGGTCAGGGTAGCGGGAATAGGTGGATTGGTGAGCAGGAAGAGGGGGGATGGGATATGGGGGATTTGGAGGGGCAACAAGGAAAGGGGCTAACAGTTGAAATGTAAATAAAGAAAATATCTAACAAAAATTTTTAAAAAAGGAATGGCTTGAGGGAGAAGGCAGTCTATAGCTGTCCAGGAGTGAGATGGTACCTGCTCAGGCTCTTTAGAGGTGACAAGCACTTTCAGAATCAGCAAGGGGGTAAGAAAGTATTTCTAGAGTAGAAAGTATCCTATGAGATGGAATTACTTTGTCTATTTTCTACCAGGCTTCACATTCAAAATA
>OZ030012.1:113795972-114085972 GCA_964023405.1 Apodemus agrarius | reverse complement strand
AAAAAAAAAAAACCGCCGGGCGGTAGTGGCACACACCTTTAATCCCAGCACTTGGGAGGCAGAGGCACTTGGATTTCTGAGTTCGAGGCCAGCCTGGTCTACAGAGTGAGTTCCAGGACAGCCAGGGCTACACAGAGAAACCCTGTCTTGAAACCCCCCCCCCAAAAAAAAAAAATCAACAAATACAACATACGCTTGTTTCCTCGGTTTAATTCACTGGGGCTCCAGGCACTGAACTAAAGGGGCCTAGCATTTTCCTCTACTACAGAATACAGTGAGGGTGGGAGGAGAAAAGAGCTCAGTAACTTCTACAGTATCCACCTTCAAAGGAATGCAGCTCAGCAGAGTGCACTCGTAGCATGTAGAAGGGCCAAGGCCTCCTTATAATGAGAAATACTCCACCCTCTCTCCCAGGGCGTGAGTCATTTGTAGCTCCAGCCTCCCCACCTCGCCTCCGTGTGTTCTGCTACCAACAATTTTGCTCATCTCTCCCTAGTCCTTACAGCCCTTGGCATCCATTCATTTTACGGTTGAGGACCATGGGCTGAGAGCTAGAATCTGGTGCACATCAGAGCATGTGACAGAAAAGCTAATGTCCAATGTTGTCCTGCCTTACGGAGGAGTCCTTCTCCATTACCCAGATCACTGCCTCGGGACTTCCATGCTTTTCTTCTCTTATCTGAGCATGAGTCACTCAGGATCTGAGATGACGTACTCCTTTTGTGTGTCCACACACACACACACACACACACACACACACACACACACACTCCCACACCATTTACTGACCTTTGTTAACAGTCTTACAGGGTCTTTTTGGCCTCCCAAACTTCCCTGCTCCCCTAAAAGGGTCTAATTCCTACTGAACTGCCATTTGAAATAGTTCATCTGAAATACAGCTTTGCAAAAATGAGGCTTGCTAATAGCAAAGGCCACCTGCAGATCCAGCACCTTTGTCTACCTCTCTCAGTGAGCTCCTCCTGCCTCTCACTGAACTCCAAAGACCAGGCAGGCAGGCCCCACTGTCCCCAGCACAAGCATCAACACTCACCATCCTGCACTCAACTCCTCTAGAGGGAAGGCTTTCCCAGCCCGTGGCCTGTCTGAAGAGGACATTCAAGTGCACTCACAGAGAAGCATTTCTAGAATACCCTCTTTGACAAGAAGAAAAAAGCAATCGAAGTAAGAAGAGGAAGAGGAGGAGGGAAGCAGGCGCCCCGCCCCCATACCTTCACATAGGTTGGGTCCCATTGGAGACACTCTTTGGCAGCAAGAAAAGCCTCGTTCCATTTCCCAAGGCTGTAAAATGCATTGGACTTGTTGCACAGCAGCACAGCCAGTTCCCGAGGAGGAGTCCTGCGAGCAAGAACAAACCAGCAATTGGTAAAGCATCATTCTGCAAAGGCCACCCCTCTGGGACTGACTGCCATCACCAGGCAGAGGGTTTTAGCAGGAAATATCTGTTATGCATATACAATCTGTCTTTTTGACCCCATAAAAAGACGGGAGCATTTACAGTGTACAAACCTAGGCTTCTTGCTCCCAAACACTCCGCTCACACTTTTTTAATGGCAAATGGTTTCAACATCTTAATTCCATCCCCCACACCAATCAATACAAATATTTCTATATTTGTAGAGAGGAAATGTAAAATGACATTGGAGAAAATGTAAAACTGGTGGTGCCATAAAGATGGGAATGAGATGGCATTCCTGCCACAACTTCAAAAATTGCACGTGGCATGACCCATTCCACATACATCCTCTCGGGACCCATGATTACGGTCTCCTGGAAGCAGGCTGTAGAGGTGGGCTCTGCAGGCTTGGAGGCAGGCTCTGCAGGCAGGGAATTCCAGGGTACTTATACCCATTGCATGGATCAAAGGGAACACAAGGGCTCTGGGTGAACGAGGCACCTGCTTCTAACTCCTGTTGAAAGGAGGGACACAGCTGGAAGATGGACGAGGAGAGGCCCTCTGAGGCATGATGGGGCAAGGGCCACTCATACATTCCCCAAACATACATGGCAGCAAGGGAAGTGCTAAGAGCAGGCTGGGAGAAGAAGGAAAGTTCCAAACGCACCGCCTTCTCCAGGCAAGTCCAAGTGCCACTGGAATGATAGACACACAGAGGGAGAAGACAAGACTTAGGACGTCCTTTTCATTTCAAAGGTGTGAAAACAACGGGTCACTAGGCATATATATCCACATCTTATAAGTAAAAACAAAGAACAGCAGAACTCAAATGTTACCTTCCCCACTCAACCTTCTGTATGTCTGCCTTGATTAACTGCACAACTGTCTTCCCAAGTGAAAGGATACAGCCCAGAAACACACAGGAGGCACAGGGCGGTCAGCAGCAAAGAGTTTGCAAAGAGAAGGGGGAATAAAAGACAAAGCTAGGATGTCACTCAAAAAATAGAAAAGGCTTTGGAAGAGGGAGACCCCACTGCACACTGCCTCCTACCCTAAGAGCACGGTTTCCTCTCAGAGCTCCGCCCCCCAACCATCCTCCACCCAGTAAAGCAGCGCCCTACTAACCCCAGACTTCTGGGCTCCAGAACTGGAAGAGAATAAATCTGTAATCTTAAGCCACTAAACGTGTAGTAATTTGTCACAGGAAATTAAGATAGCAATTATGCTGGTCACCATATGTGCTTTTTCATGCATACAGGGAACTTTGCAGAAATAACATCATAAACTACAGAAGCAGGCAAGATTTGCAAAAGCAAATTTCTTACATGATTGTTTATTTTGGTTAATATAGTTATTTTCATATTCATTCATCTATTTTTGCTACTCTAATTTTTATTTCTATGAGAAATGAATTTTTGCAATTAATCCTTTAGATGATTTTATCAAGCTACAGATGTCAGATGCCATTGATGTATACGACACTCTGCTGTCATTTGTCCTTCTCCTTCCCACCGCCCTCCTCTTCACCCCCTCTCTTACTCTGCCTGGTTCCTTTCCTTCCCCTAGTTAGTCCCCCAATATTTTAATACATTTATAATTCTTTTTCTCAGTTTCTCAGACTATATTGGTACTTACAACCTGTAGAAATAAGGGTTCCTTAGCATCCCCAATAACCTCTAAACCTGTCCCAACTATGTTTGAAAACAGGTCTTCCAAAACTGAGGAGTCAAGGAAGGTTCAGTGAGCCTTAGAGTCTGTGCTGTGCCTGTGGCCAGGGGTAAATGGCAGAGACAATCAACAAGATGACAACAATGACAATCAAGAGCTTTGGGGTCCAGCCACCCCAGGAACTCAGGTCCCTTAACCAGATGGGAGGGTAAGTTCCGTTGGGTTTCATTTCCAGTTCCCTGCTCCAGTCACAATCCTTGACTTTCTGTAGTAACAGAACAAAGGACAAGTAGGACCTGGTATGAGGAAGGAAACAGAAACCAGGTAATAAGAAACGTGGCGAGAAAATAACAGCAAAGAGAAAACGCAGGCAGGCTAGAAAGGCTGAACCCTTGCCCGCACCGTATGTAGGTGCAAAAGAATCTGGGCGGTTTTGTCACACTCTCAGATGACCAAAGAGGAGGTCATAAGAACCTGGGAGCCACTCTTTCAACAGAGGAACATCAGCAATTACGTCTCCTGTAGAACGTGGTAGGCTGGCCCCCTGCTACCTACCAGGCCTGTGTGGGGCATGGTCACTCTCAAGCCTGTTTTGTGGAGTCCACAGAAGCAGTTTATTCATTCTAAATGCCAGCCACCTTGAAAGGGCACACCCTGTCACACCTCCTGCCACAGTGAGAAGTCTGAGAAGATCTATTCTTCCTCATTTTCCTCGTGACAAGAACATCCCACTTGCTTGGTGTTAGTGACCCCCTAGGCGCTGCTTCCAAGTAGAGGTCAGTATAGACCTGGCACGTGCTGAGCACCAAGACAGTCACATTCTCTTGTCACCACAGTTCACATGAGGAAACAGCTCAAGGACATTCAAGTTACTTGCCTAAGGATCTGTGGATGACGTTGTCCATTTTTTACCCCAGATCTGATCAACTCCAAATTTCTGACCTAGATTCTATGCAGGTTAGGACAAGTAAAATTTAGTTGACAGTCCTTCTTTACCCTCATAACATACTGACACAGTAGTTCTAAAGACCTATAGTGGTTAGGAATGGGGGTGCAGTCTCTCCAGACCATTCCTTCTCAGAACTCTATAAAACAAGCCTGGAGGTATTTGACCAGAAGTTGCTTATATCCCTTCCTCTTTCCAATCACAATCTCTTCTACTGTCACCACTCCATGACCTAGCATGGACAAGAAGGGCACGGCCATCTGCTCTTCTCAGGCAAAGCTTACATCTTTCAAGTGTACTTTTAAAACCCAATGTGCATTCCTTTCTTAGTAAATTCTTCTTAGTCCAGAAGAAAAAAAGCTGAAATTGTTCTGAACTAATCACATGACCCCTAAGTTCGGCCTGCTCCCGGGAACCCGTTCTTCTCCCACGGGCAGCTTCTGATTTGCTCATCTTGGTGGCTCTTTGTGACTTGTCCTTTTTAAGGGGAAACATGGGTTAGCTAGTCCTTGCATACAGGCCAGCTGAAGGGCTAGAGCCCCAAAATGTGGCTAGCCAAAAACTCCTGAGTTACAAGCCCATTTTCAGCTAGCAGAAGCTGTACTCTTGCTCCGGGTGTAGAAACCTGGCATTGTGTTTGCTTCAGTTTCCTATGTGGTTGGAGTTTGGGTGGTCTGCTTGACAGAACCTTCAGTTGAAAACTTTGGTTAACACTTACAGCACTACATCAACTTCTATTCACTTTCTTTCTCCAGAGCTAAAATGTAGCTGTATATCCAAAAAAGAAGGCAACAGACTAGTTAACAAGTTCAAAGACACTGAAATCCGAATCTGGGACAGAGAAAAATTTTTAAATTCTCATTTTGGCTACAAATCACTCTACATTACACTCCAATACAATTAGTTGGACATTCAGACCCTTACTGTCATTCTCGCTGTGACATTAGAGGTGAAGACATGTAAAGGTAACCGAGTGTGCCTCTAAAGACTACCTGAAGTGTGTCTATTGATCTCAGAACGTAAGCAGCCTGCCAGGAACGAAGGTGTTCCAAACCGAGTGTGCCTCTAAAGACTACCTGAAGTGTGTCTATTGATCTCAGAACGTAAGCAGCCTGCCAGGAACGAAGGTGTTCCAAAGTCAGAGAAGTCCCTTCCTCTGCCTATCGGACAGCTGAAACAACAGTCCCCAAGAGATTAGAATTTCCCCAGAAGTCTTTCTCTGGAAGAAGTAGAAGGCGGAAGTCTGGTGCCAGGCAGAGAGGAAACTTGTCTCCCTGAAAGAAACTGCACACAATTCTGACAGTGTCACACTGCCTTGCAGCAAGAGACCAGAAGTCAAACAAAGATTGGTCAACACGAGTTCACACGCTGACTCTAGCTACTTATCTCTGCATACCTCAAGCCCTCTGCATAAACCACCCACAAGTCAGGACACCACACTTGGGCAGAGGTAAGAATGACTGTGGATAATGCAAAAATTTAAAAAATAGAAATATATTAATAAATCAGGGAGTTAAAAATGTCACTGTCCTGACTTAAAAGAAAAAAAGCAGAAACACTTAACTAGTGTTTACTCTAGATATGTGTACATATGTCTGCCAAAACTTCTTAGTAAAAACTTGTACTATTTCCAATTTTACGATATAAAAGACCCAGTCCTACCTAAGAAACTTTCAAAATGAACACCTTGAGTGGTACTCAGGAGGAGAAAAGAGTTAAAAGTCTTTGCTGTCTGCCTCAGTTAAAGCCTGACAACTGTTCTTGTTCTTCCGTTCGTCTTTCCGTTTACTTACTTATATGTGGAGGAGTGCTTTGCCTGCCTATGTGCCCATGCACCACACGTGCACAGTGCCCACAGAGGCTGGAAGGAATCAGATCCCCACTGCTATGTGGGTGCTGGGAATTGAACTCAGGTTCTCTGTAGAGGGGCCAGTGCTCTTAACCTCTGCGCCATATCTCCATCCTCTGATAATGTGGTACCTTTAAAAATCTCTATGGTCAACATAGACTGTGAGCATATGTGTGTGTGCATTAAACTCCATTTTACTGGAAGTTGATACTCAGTAAGGTCAGCTTACAATAGAAAAACCTGCCTACTTGTGTTTACCATTTCTGTTTACAACAGCCACGTTAGGGAATCTGCCTAAGTACATTAATAGATGAAGAGAGAAAGAAACTGTGCTGCAGAGGCTAGAGAAATGCCTCCGTGGCAAGAGCACTGGTTGCTTCCCCAACGACTTGGGTTCAAGGCCCAGCACCCACATGACTGCCCACAACACAACCATCTGTAACTCTAGTGCCCTCCCCTGTCTCCACAGAGTCACTGAATGTAGTATACAGACATCGAAGCAGACATACACCACACACATAAAATAAAAATAAAATGTTTTTTAAACAAATTTTTATCTACTGATGAAGAAATGAACAAATGTATGAACTATGTACAGTGTAATGCTAGCCTCTAAGAGGAGGACATTCTGATGTAGGGCATACTCATGGATGAGCCTTGAAGACAATATGTGATGATATAAATCAGACACAAGGAGACATACAATGTATGACTTCACTTCTGTAGGTTACCACTGAAGTCAAATTCATGGGAACAGAAGGCTAAATGAGGTTGCCTGGAGCAGGGAAAAGAAGAGAGTTGTGTTAGAGAAATGGGGCTTCAGGTTTGCAAATGAAAACATTCTCTAGATCAGCTCGACAAAATGAGTACGATGAGATCTGGTCTCAAAATTAAAAGATAAGATGGTAAATTGTGGGGTATGTGTATGTACATATGTGTGTAGTGTGTATATATATATATATGCATATGTATGTGTATATATGTGTATATGTATATGTGTTTGTATATGTAAATGTGTGTATGTGTGTATATGTGTGTATATGTGTGTATGTATGTATGTGTATATGTGTGTATGTATATGTATGTGTGTATGTATATGTGTAGTGTGTATGTGTGTATGTATATATGCGTATGTATGTATGTATATGATGTATGTATATGTGTATATGTATGTGGTGTGTGTGTGTGTGTGTGTGTGTGTGTGTGTATTTCACAGTGCTAGTAATCAAACCCAAGGCACTAAGCAGGCTAAACAAACTCTAGCACTGAGATGGCAGCTCCAGCCCCTGGTATTTTGAGATAGGGTCTTGCTTTGTAACTTAGCTCCTTCAACTGAAGATCCTCCTAACCTTCACCTTCTGAATGTGGATTAGAGAATATGCCGCCATACTCCATTTATTTTGCATCCAATTTTTGTTCTTTTTTGCAAAAATACTAGTACAGAGTAAAGAATATTTTCTTGAAGAGTATTCCTATTTAAAAAGCATTTATTTCTTTGTGTACACTATGCTAAATCAAGATACCCAGAAGCTGTCAGGATACCAAGCCTCCCCCATCTTGGGAGTGCTGAATGACATGAACCCAGGAAAGGGAAGGCAGAAAGGTACTAACTGTTTCTGAGCCGTGCTGGGGTCCTGCCCCACAGACCAAGACAGCAGCTAAAACATGCTAGGGCGTACAGCACCCAATATGTACTTTCCTTGATCATGAAAATGAGCACATTATGCAATAGGTGTATTTTCACCAGATAATACACATCACCTATGAGATACCTATTAAGTTTTTATAGGTTTTTTGTACGTGTCTTTCAATAGATAAGTATGCCTTTGTGAGGACCCTCCAGGGAGTAGAGTCACTGGGTCACTGGGGGCAATGCACTATTTATTTTTCATAAATACTGCCTGTTTTCCAAGTTGAATTAATCTATACTCAATAAAATATTAGAAACATATTTACAACAAAAATTTGATGCTAGGTATTATTAGTCTTTTTAATTTAACCCAAGGTGGTACCTTGCAATGTTAAAGTGCATCTTTCTGATGACTGATACCGTGAGTCTTTTTCTGAGTACACTGGCCATGTGAACCTCTGCTTTTAACGTTTATAATTGAGCCAACCATTGGGCTATGTTGGGTTTTGTTGTTGTTGTTTGTTGCTATTGTTGGACTTTTTTTGTTTTTTTTTTTTGTTTGTTTGTTTGTTTTTGAGACAGGGTTTCTCTGTGTAGCACTGGCTGGCTGTCCTGGAACTCACTCTGTAGACCAGGCTGACCTCGAACTCAGAAATCCACCTGTCCCTGCCTCCCAAGTGCTGGGATTAAAGACGTGAGCCACCACCGCCCAGCTATTGTTGGATTTTTAAATAAAAACATGCCTTTGTGTTGTTTTTAATAAGCAATTGCTAAATGACAGTATATCTGACCTGTGTCATTTAGTTTTGTCAGCAAACATTATCACTACTGAACAGAGAGAAGAATGTAGTTTGGACAGGCACTTAACACCTGCCATTCACACAAGCCACATACAGCTCAGAAAACACATTTTCTAAAGACACTTATTTCTAGTAAATGCCTTGAGAGATCGCATTATAATCTCCTTTGTTAGATAATATGGTGCCAGTATATGATTTTTTAATTAAAACCTAAAAATTATGGAATGTGAAATGTGAAAGTCGATGCTCAGTAAGAATGTATAGAACTTAGAAAACTGACTAATCTCCGTCTATGTGGCTGAAGTGAGCCAATCCTGTGCTCTTTAAAGTGGCTACTTGTGCTTAGCAGAGCCCCAGTTTGCTTCTGCTATCTGCTTCCACTGCCAAGCCTCCGTGCACTAAGTGAAGCTGGCTCGCTCTAATTGCCAAGAGTCCGATGAACAAATTGTATCTCCCTGTCAGAGACTGGCTCAGCACTGAATATAGAGCCCTAACGCCTAAAAAGATGTTTTGAAGGACTCTGAGATAATGGAGATTTGTGGGGGAGAGAGGTAATGTGTATACATGTTCATGTGCACAAACATAGGTGTCTATGCATGTATATGTCAGAGGACAATCTTGGGGTGTTATTCCTCAGATTCTGTCCACTTTGCTTTTTTATTTTATTTTATATTATTTTATTTTATTTATTGAGGCATGATCTCTTATTGACCTGGGTCTTAAAAATTGAGCTAGACTGGCTGGCTGGCCAGCTAGTTTCATGGACCCATCCATCAGCACCTCCCTGGGGCGAGGATTACAAACACCAGCAGTGGGGCTGGAGTTTTAAATAGGTCCTGGGGTGGGTTTGATGCTTGTACTGCAAGTGCTGCACCTTCTAAGCCATCTCCTGAGCTCTAAAGCTGAATCTTTTTAAAATGACTTTTCTAAGTTTCCAAAAAGGAGTTGTCTGCTACTTCAGATAATATGGAAGTAAGGTTATGAGCCTAAATACTGAGTTTAATAGACACATGGCCCCAAATGTGCTTCTGCACTAAAGAAAAATGTAAACCTCAAAGGAAGAGGACAGAGTCCAGAGAATGACAGGACTGTTGGTAGGAGACATTGATCCAAGGAATGTAGAAGTTCTGGGTTTATATTTATGAATGTGTAATAGTTAGGATGCATCTGGCCCCCAGAATATGTGACAGTGTTTGGACCAGCAGGGGTAGTTCTCTCTCATCATCAGAAGCAGGACAGGATGAACACACCGCCTTCTCTTTCTACAACACCTTCCTAAACACACTGGCTTTGTGTATGCCATCACGCTTGTCCTCTCAAAGATGAAGAATGTCTGAAACTAGGCATTTTCCCAAAGGCAGGAAGAAGGGGATGAGAAGAGCTACCTGGCTCTCTGTCGCCACTCAACATTTTTTTTTCAAAGTCAGTAATATAGCTTTAATTCAGTCTTGCTTTTCATGTGAAAATTATAATTTACAACAATCTTTTAAAAATTCACATAAAGTACTGACAACCCTTTTCTGAATTTTTAATTAGATATTTTCTTTATTTACATTTCAAATATTATCCCCTTTCCTTGGTTCCCCTCTGAAAACCCCCTATCCCATCCATCCCTCCTCCCTGCTCACCAACCCACCCCACTCCCACTTCCCTGTCCTGGCATTCCCCTATACTAGGGCCTCTCCTCCAGTTGATGTCTGACAAGGCCATCCTCTGCTACACATGCAACTGGAGCCATGGGTCCCTCCATGTGTACTCTTTGGTGATTAAGTCCCTGGGAGCTCTGTGGGTACTGGTTGGTTCATATTGTTGTTCCTCCTATGGGGCTGCAAACCCCTTCAGCTCCTTGGGTCCTTTCTCTAGCTCCTCCATTGGGAACCCTGTGCTCAGTTCAATGGTTGGCTGAGAGCATCCCCTCTGTATTTGTCAGGCACTGGCAGAGCCTCTCAGGAGACAGCTATATCAGGCTCCTGTCAGCAAGTGCTTGTTGGCATCCACAATAGTGTCTGGGTTTGGTAACTGTATATGGGATGGATCCCCAGGTAGGGCAGTCTCTGGATGGCCTTTCCTTCTGTCTCTGATCCACACTTTGTCTCTGTATCTCCTCCCATGGGTATTTTGTTCCCCCTTCTAAGAAGGACCAAAGTATCCACACTTTGGTCTTCCTTCTTCTTGAGCTTCATGTGGTCTGTGAATTATATCTTGGGTATTCTGAGCTTCTGGGCTAATATCCACTTACCAATGAGTGCATACCATGTGTGTTCTTTTGTGATTGTGTTACCTCACTCAGGATGATATTTTCTAGTCCCATCCAATTGCCTAAGAATTTCATTAATTCATTGTTTTAATAGCTGAGTAGTACTCCATTGTGTAAATGTACCACATTCTCTGTTTCCATTCCTCTGTTGAGGGACATCTGGGTTCTTTCCAGCTTCTGGCTATTATAAATAAGGATGCTATGAAGATAATGGAGCATGCATCCTTATTGCATGTTGGAGCATCTTCTGGGTATATGCCCAGGAGTGGTATAGCTGGGTCCTCCAATAGTACTATGTACAATTTTCTGAGGAACTGTCAAATTGATTTCCAGAGTAAGTTCTCCAAAGAGACTTCCTGTGTCCCACTGATGAGAAATAGGAAACATGGTGGGAAGAGTCAGTATCATTCAGTATCTGAATGGTAGCTTTTCAAAGAGGAGCTTGACAGGAGCTGTAGGTTTCCAACAGCAAAGTGTCTCTGAAAGAGCCAGTGTCCTGATTGCCCAGCTATTTCTTAAAGTTAACAGCATTCTGCCTTTGCTCTGACTACTGCCATTCTACCTAACTACTACTTACTATGCTGCTCAAAGAACAGCTTGTACAATATGGCACCATACTGACAATATAATTCAAATTGGATAAAGTACAATCAAAGCACCCATTCTTTTTTTGTAAAGATGTATTTTTATATGGTGTTTGCCTTCACGTATGTATGTGCCTAGTGCAGAGACTGTTTGCCGGCTTTGTGTATGTGCCTAGTGCCTATGATCAGGAAAGAGCGTTGGATTTACCTGGAGCTGGAATTACAGATGTGAGCCGCCATGTAGGTGCTGGAATCCAACCCAGGTCCTCTGCCAGAGCAGCAAGCACTCTTAATGCCTGGGCAAATGTCTCCAGCATAAACCCCCCATTGCAGTCTCTCTAAGCACATCTCTAATGGCTCAAGGCTATTTGGCTAGTGGCTACTACTGCTTTAAAAGAGTGTTCTAACTTATTTCCATCATAGCAAAAAGTCCTACTGGGGAGTGCAGTTCTGGGTAGAACTGCCACCCGCCCAGGTGCAACATGGAAATAGTGTTTACTCGGTGGAAAAATCTAGTCTCTAAACCCCTGTACAACCAATGTATGAAGAACACACAGGGCCGGGTATTTACATGCTCTCTGAACTATCATACTGCTACCTTGAGCACCATGCTTCTTTCTATTCCGACCATCTCTTAACATAGATCAAGTGATACCCGTAGTATAGGATAAGTTCTCTTGGAACAACTCCCTGAACCATATTTTGGAATAAAATGTAGGGTGTCAAAAATTATGCTGAGCAACCTACCCACATCTCTATCTGTATACATATAGCATGCCTCTGTACACAGAGCACTACAACTAGAAATGGGTTTTGCTACTCCATGGCTTCTCCAAACTACCAAGTTTCTGTCTACCCAATTTCCTTTAAAAGATGAGCAACACTTGGCAAAATCAAAATGCAATTCAATAAAGCCACTACTGATCCTGCGATGCGAACATGAAGAAAATGCTCTCACATGATTTCATGAACCAGTTTGGTGTGTTTGTTTGTTTGCTTGCTTGCTTGCTTGCTTGCTTGCTTGCTTGCTTGCTTGCTTGCTTGCAAGAGGGATGGGGAAAGGCCTAACATTGTACAGGTTTGTTACAGACTTGGCTTGTTGCTGTGCAGAATTTTCAATGCAGTCAATTTTTAGCTGGTAATTTCCCCTGACACTCAGAATGGGACATGACTCAACTCAGCCTGACTCACTCTTGTCTCTTGACTAAACAGTACTTCAAAATACACTTTTCATTAAATTTCAGATAACAAATGGTACAGCTCACTGTGTGAGACAAGCAGAAGGAGGAACTCTAGGGAGGTTAATTAACTTGACATGGTGATGTGACTTGGTGTTTACAAGCTGAAATTAACACAGAACTAAAATAACTTGTATCTGTCCAGCCTGGGGAAACAGATTTTGAAAGAAAGAAAAACTAAAATAACAAAATACTGAATTTAGTAAAGTTACACATGTAATTCCTATAGGAGCTTTTAAAGAGAATGGTTATGAAATATCCACAAACACCTGAGTTTGAAAGACTTATAGGAAAAATAAAATAAACTTTACCAACCTATCAATCTTGACTTTTTAAAATACCCTGCATTTCTGTCTGGGGAAATTCATGATTATAAAATGACAGACTTTCCTTTATTAATGAATATATTTTAACAAAATTTGATAAAGTTGTAATTCCATTTACTCATCTATGGTAGGGGCAGAGAGAGGGGAGTCCTGTGATTCAGCACACACATGGAGGGCAGAGGACAACTGCAGGAGCAAGGCTTGGTTCTCTCCTTCACGGGGTGCTGCTGGGGCCGGACTCAGGTCAGCAAGCTGGACTCTGCCCTTACCTGCCGATTCATCTTCTCAGCCCAAAATCTGATTTTTGTTTTAATTTTTGCAAGACAAGATATATAAATAAAGAAATGAAATGTCTCTCAAGTTCGTCTAAGAGATAAATAAGCCAGAGTAGCCAAGATTTTTTTTGGTTTTTTGGATTTTGGTTTTTTGTTTTTTTGTTTTTTTTTTCCCCGAGACAGGGTTTCTCTGTATAGCCCTGGCTGTCCTGGAACTCACTCTGTAGACCAGGATGGCCTTGAACTCAGAAATCCACCTGCCTCTGCCTCCCAGAGTGCTGGGATTACAGGCGTGCACCACCACTGCCCAGCAGCCAAGATATTTTTAGTAAAAGAAATCTTAAGGTAAGATATTACTTAGCATTTTTACATGTATTTATAGAAACTTACCCCTCCATATTTTTTGGAGTCATCCTAACATGTAAAAGAGTAAGCATGTGAATGAAGCACAGAATATCCAGAAATAAATATATGACATCAGATAACTCCCTGTAGATAACGGTAGCTTTTAAATAAACTGAACTGAAATGAATCATAACTTGGTAGAAGCTGGGAAAATGTCCCCTTCACACTCTGTGGTAAGGCAAATAATGGATGTTCCAAAAATATCTACACCCTAATCACAAGACCAGCACTTTTGAATATTCACACAGCCAAAGAAACTTTATAGATTTGTTTTTGTATACCTTAGGAAAGGACATTACAGTGTAGATGTGGATGAGCCTGCTCTAGCCACAGATCTGTAAAAGCAGATCTCTACAGCTACAAGAGTAGAGATACCACAGGGCAGGAAAGAGACAGCAGGAAACTTCAAGCCTAAAAAGTCTGGCCCTGCTGTGACAGGCCTTGAAGGTGGAGAATCATGGAACTAGGTTCCCAGGGGCAGGGAGAAGGTTCAGTGGCTAAGAGCACTGTCTGCTCTTGCAGAGAACCCAGATTCAGTGGGTTCCTAGAATCCACATGGTACCTCATAACCATGTGTAACACAGATCCCAGGGAAACCTGACGGCCCGTTCTAAACTCCACGGCACTAGACATAGACATGCATACAGACCAGAAATCATACACATATATGTTTTTCAATTTTTTTAAAAAGAAAATAGAGTAAAGAAACCAGACCCCTGATGAAAGAACATGGAAGCTTAGGTCTATGGCCACAAGGAACAAATAGATCCTGCCAACAAAGTGAGGGTAGAAAAAGCTGAGTAAGCTTCCAAGAGGAAGGATGATTAGTCACATGGGTAGACATATTTGCTAAAGTTCATTCAATCAGTGCACTTCCGTTAGTACCTCTTACTACATCAGTTGTACTCTCTTTAGAGAAGCATTGAGAAGATATAAATACACATTTTGAACTGTCTTCAATGTTCTAGGGAGAAATATGTTACCTAAATGATGGACATATACAGCTTTAATCTGGGACCTAACGCAATGCCCAACAAGGACCTTGTTTAAAAAACTAAAGAAGTCGGGCAGTGGTGGCGCACGCCTGTAATCCCAGCACTCTGGGAGGCAGAGGCAGGCAGATTTCTGAGTTCGAGGTAAGCCTGGTCTACAGAATGAGTTCCAGGACAGCCAGGGCTATACAGAGAAACCCTGTCTCGAAAAAACCAAATCCAAAAAAAAACCAAAACAAAAAACAAACAAACAAACAAACAAACAAAAAACACTAAAGAGCATGGGGCTGGAGAGAGGACTCAGTGGTTAAGAGCTCTGACTTCTGGAGCCGGGCACGGTGGCACATGCCTGTAATCCCAGCACTTGGGAGGCAGAGGCAGGCAGATTTCTGAGTTCAAGGCCAGCCTGGTCTACAGAGTGAGTTCCAGGACAGCCAGGACTACACAGAGAAACCCTGTCTCAAAAAACCAAAAAAAAAAAAAAAAAAAAAAAAAAAGCTGACTTCTCTTCCAAAGGTCCTGAGTTCAATTCCCAACAACCACATGGTGGCTCACAACCATCCATAGCAAGATCTGATACCCTCTTCTGGAGTGTCTGAAGACAGCTGCACATAATAAATCTTAAAAACAAACAAACGGAAAAAAAACAAAACAAAACTAAAGAGCAGTAGCGGGCAAATGCCACTTAAGGAGAAGGGGTTTCTTTTAGCTCACAGTTCATGTTACATAGTCCATCATGACAGGAATGAGGCAGCAGGAACTGGACTCAGTTGGTCACATTGGTCACGTGGCACCACAATAAGGAAACAGAGGCAATAACTGCATGCTGCTACCTGGTTCCCTTCCTCTATCACCACAGGCCAGGATCCCACCCCGGGGAAATGGTGCCACCCACAATTGACAAGTCTTCCAACCTCAATTAAAGCAACAAAATAATCCCCCACGGGCATGCTTAGAAGCACATCTCCTATCTCTTAGGTTCTGTCAAATTGACAATTAACATTAGCCATTACAGCCCCTTCACAACATGCTATGCAATATTTTTTACAAAAATGTTTTAGATGATGTCCATGTGCTGATATAGGATCATTTTCAAAATATATTTGATGAAAGCAGGTACAGAATACTGTGTGCAGTATGCTCCCTTTACTGGTAAAATAAATAACATATAAATAAGTAGACAAATGTTGAATAAGAATATAAATATGCATTTGTTTATATATACATAAATTCTGGCTCAGTCATTAGAGTGCTTACAACACAGGCATGACAAATCAAGTTCCTATTCCAGACACTTCCATAAAATAGCTGGGCATAACAGCACAGTATCTGTAATCTTAGCACAGGGAGCGCACACACACACACACACACACACACACACACACACTTAGCACTAAGTTAACTAAGCAATTAAAATTTTCAAGATCTAGAAGGGACCATCAGAAGTAAAATTACTTAACCTTCCTGGAGAAAGGGAGGAGAGCAGAGGAAGAAGACTTATCTTCATAACTGTTTACGAATCCCTGAATTACCAGAAATCAAAAAAGGTTTAATGCATCAAAAACAAGTTTTTTGAGAAGGGGACTTTAGTGGCACAATAAAAGCAAAAACCATAAGGAAAGTGACAGACACAAGCCCAGCTCCTGTCCATCAAGGGGCCACACAGCAGCTCCCAGCACTAAGGGCAACAAGAGTGTGGCCATCACGCTCACCTACACTGATGGCGGATAAAACATCTGTTGCAAACATTTGATGCTCAGTCTTGGAATGGAATGCAGCTTTCAGTTGTCAGGAAATTGTTCTTCAAATACACTGTGTTCGCTGTATGATACTTTGTAAAAGCCATTCAAATGCAAGCAAAAGTTCTACAGAGAGATTTATGTAAAGTGCGGTACATCTTAGAGCAGAACAATACTGCTATTTAAAAATAAGAGGTGCATCTATATAAAGTGTAAAAGCTGTCAAAATATGCCACTAAAGTGAATAGAGCAAACTGAAGGCAATTTGTAGAGCAACTTGGAGAACAAGTGAGAGAGCTCAGGAAGGTGTGTGTGTGTGTGTGTGTGTGTGTGTGTGTGTGTCCATAAGTACATTTAAGAAATAATAAAATGTAGCTACAGAGACGGAACTGTGGTTAAAAGTTCACCCTGCTCTTTCAGAGGTCCTGAGTTCATTTCTGAGTACCCACATTGGGATGCTCACAACTGCCTGAAACTCCAGCTCCAGAGGATCTGACACACTCTCCTGACTTACACAGGCACTACACTAATGTGCACATAGCCACACACAGACATACATGTACATACATAGTTTAAGGTAAAAGAAAGAAACTAGTCAAAGCAGTGGTCTTCAGTGGTCCTCCTGGAGGTCTAGCAATGGGAGCATGTTCTGAAGTGTAAAAGACTAAGCCTCTGTTTAGTCCCTCAATTTGTGGTAACTCATCACTGCTGCTTTAAGAAGTGAGTGTACCACCTTGCTAAATATATCACTGAGTCACAGTGAAGGCTTAGTGGCTGGACTCCAGTTTCTGCAGCCCACAAAGCCTCTGCATGCACCCAGACTGGTGTTTGTTCTGCTCACTGCTCTTCTGAGAGTAGTCCCGTGCAGCTCGGTGACACCGCAAGTGTGCTGCATACTTCTTACCTGACAGCTCCGTGCTAGAATCTTCTCAGCCATTCCAGTAGGATATGACTAAAAAAAGTCAATAAAGGAGTCATTCAGGTATTCCAGTTTGAGAGATCAAGAAACAGGCTTACATAGGAAGAAATCCTTGAAAGGCAGAAGTTCAAATCTAAAGCCAAAATCTGTGCTCACGATCCTTTGATATAAACGGTATACACAGGGTAACAGTGAGTAGAAAAACTTAATGAACTTCAATGTTAAATGCAAAACCTCAAAGCCCAACCCAATAAAACACAAAAGTGTGCATCCATACCTATTTTAAGACACACAGAAAGTTCGGCCAGTCTACAGAGTGTGTTCATCCGCACACCCAGAGACACACATTGCTGATTTCCAGAGCCCATAGTTTACACACAGCCTGGCATGAGATGAACTATTATTATTGATGTTCTAATGTGAACCCTTACATTGACCAAATACTCTTCACATCTGGCCCTTTGATGTAGAATCTTCCTTCCTGATGCTTCCCATCCCACCTGCTTGAATTCCTCTCCCTCTGTGGAGATCCAGCTCAGACTGACTTCCCACATGTCTTCCTAAGAGAACAGAAGAGCCATGATCGGAGCGCTTGCTCACGTCTCCACTCCTCCATCCTCACGGGTATGCCCAGTGTGACATGTGCTCTATCACGCTTAGCCATGCTTACCAATATATAGCCTCATTAGCCCAAACCAGAGCCAGCGGGTATCTCTGAGGACCACAACCGACTTAAAACAAAAAAGGCAAATGTAAGTTTAAAGCAAGTAAAAAGGAATCTATTGGAGAGAAAGTCCAAGAGCCACAGTTAGCACCTGGTCAACATGCTGAGGTTTGAATGGGCTCTGGAAATTAGCAATGTGTATGCCTTTCCCCTCTGACAGGTGTGGCACTACTGGACAGAGGAGCTAGTCCAAGGCTACCCAAGTGACAGGCTCACTTCACAGTCTATAATACGTTTGCACTATATTCTATGGGAAAGAATCCACATGTAGCCCAACATACACACACTGCTAATGGTCTGTTCTGAAGTAATTTTCAATCTAGATGTCATCCATGGAAATCCTCCCCCGATATACAGAGCGGATAATGCAGGGACACAAAATCTCAGAAATATGACCAGAGACCTGATCAGAGAGGGGTGAGACTAACTTTGGGATGGTTGGAAGCCTTTGTCTCCTTTCCCTCAATCATGTGCTGGCTAGAGACGCGGTGGGGAACAAACCTTTGGGATGGAGATCCATTGTCTTCTCAGATTACAGGCTTTTTTAATAGAGAGCAGTATACGATTGCTTCCTGGGGTCAGGGAGATGGCTCAGTGGATAAAGACACTTGTCACCAAGCCTGACACCTGCGTTTGATCCCCAAAACCCACCCACATGGTGGAAAGAGAGAACCAGCTCTAGCAGGTCATCCTCTGCTCTCGGGACATGTGTGCCACAGTTTTTGCTTGTGCTGTGCAGGCCACATACAAAAGAGAGGGCCTGGAAGCACCCTTGCACATGAAGGAGGAGCTCGCCCCTGGTTACATACAAGCTGCTGAACGTTCTTATGACGATGAATCATGATGGCCCGGTGCTGCTCCCGGTTTGCTGTGCTGTGCATGCATCCTTGGCCTTGTTTCCTCCCAACTATCCTCCTGGTTTCCCAGGCTAGAAGTCTGTCTGCTTTTAGTGCTGCCCTCAAGGGCAGGAAGACCCAGTGCTGAGCAAATTAAGAGTCTATGTAAGTGGTACTTGACTTTCAAAAGCTGATACCGCTAAACTCGGATTTGCCTTGAGCACAGAAGATGCACAGCCCCACCAGGCTCCCTGGGTGCATGGAGATTAGTTAGGTAGGAAAGGATGGAGCTAATCCAACCAAACTGAGCCCAGGGAATTGCAGGTACAAGTCATTTACCCTTCCAGGTTTTTAACAAAAGAAGGAAACAAGGTCATGTTCATTTTATGTGCTTCGAAATCAAGGAAAATGGTCAGTGACGTTCCCATAAAGAGAACACCATTCGTGGTTTCAGTGTAAGGGAAGCGCCGGCCTGTCTAGGTCAGTGCGCCCTTTCATTCAACAGTTTTCCCAGCTTGGCCTGCACTGCTGATCTCTAGCTGTAACTTAAGTATTTTCTTTGTGAGGGATGTGATATTGCCATTCTTTTTGGGGGGCGGGGGAGGGGAGGTCGAGACAGGGTTTCTTCTCTGAATAGTTCTGGCTGTCCTGGAACTCACTCTGTAGACCAGGCTGGCCTTGAACTCAGAAATCCACCTGCCTCTGCCTCCCAGTGCTGGGATTAAAGGCGTGCGCCACCACTGTCCGAACAGTTAGCTGTGAGCCACCATGTAGATGCTGGGAATGGAACCTGGGACCTCTGCGAGAACAGCAGGCGCTCTTGACCACCGAGTAATCTTCAGTCCCACAGTTTTGTCATTTCTATTTTTGTTTTTAAATCTCAATTTCATTGCTGGGTTTCCCATGCTTGCTGCTTTCTCTTCCATGTTACTGATTTTGTCACGTATGACCTGGCCTGGCCTGTGGGTAGAATTGCCGATCTTGTGGTATCAACATTGCCTAACTGTGACTTCAGTTCAAGGGGATCGGATGACCTTCGTGGGCATGATGTACATACATGCATGCAGACAAAATACTCATATACATAAAATTAAACAAAACTAAATCTTTAAAAAGGATGTGTTAGAAATGAAATCCTAACCAAGTAGAGTCACCAAGAGACTACAATAAGCAGATGGAAGAATATCAGAAATTGAAGACTAGATGTTCAGACATCTGGGAGGCAGAGGCAGGCAGATTTCTGAGTTCAAGGCCAGCCTGGTCTACCGAGTGAGTTCCAGGACAGCCAGGGTTATACAGAGAAACCCTGTCTCAAAAAAAGAAGGAGGAGGAGGAGGAGGAGGAGGAAGAGGAGGAGGAGGAGGAGGAGGAGGAGGAGGAGGAGGAGGAAGAGGAGAAGAAGAAGAAGAAGAAGAAGAAGAAGAAGAAGAAGAAGAAGAAGAAGAAGAAGAAGATAACCAAGTTGGTTTTACCCCAGAAATGCAAAGACAGTTGGACATCCCCAACAGAAGAGGCTGGAGAGATGGCTCAGTGGTTAAGAGCACTGAGTGCTCTTTCAGAGGTCCTGAGTTCAAATCCCAGCAACCACATGGTGGCTCACAACCATCTGTAATGAGATCTGATGCCCTCTTCTGGGGTGTCTGAAGAGAGTGTGCTCACATACATAAAATAAATAAATCTTAAAAAAAAAAAATACCCGGGCTGGAGAGATGGCTCAGTGGTTAAGAGCACTGACTGCTCTTCCAGAGGTCCTGAGTTCAAATCCCAGCAACCACATGGTGGCTCACAACCATCTGTAATGAGATCTGACTCACTCTTCTGGGGTGTCTGGAGATAGCTACAGTGTACTCACATATAATAAATAAATAAATTAAAAAAAATACCCAACAGTAAGTGTAAACAGCACACACACTTAACACAGGAAATCCTCCGATTGCCTCAACTAATGCAGAAAACACTTTAAAGTTCAATATCCATTTGTGATTTTTTAAAAAGCCCTAAAACGTAAGAATGAACATTGCATATCATAAAAGCAATTATAATGTTATACTACATGAGGGGACGTTGAGAATAATTTCTTTAAAATCTGAAATAAGAAAAGATTGTCCATTCTCTCTGCTCGCATTCAACATAGTGTTCAAAGCCTTAACTAGAGTGGAAGAGAGAGAGATTACAAATGGGAAAAGAAGAATCATAATATCATGCTTGTAAGCAACATCATCTTATACTTTAAAAAAAAAAAACTACACCTGAAAACTCATACCTGATAAATATTTTTAGCAACGTAGGATACAAAATCAACACACAAACTCAGTAGATTTTCTGCATAACCATAGTGAGTTTGCAAAGAAAGAAGCCAGGTTGGGGGATGGAGGTAAATCCATCCACAATGCTTCAAAACTATAAAGTACTTAAGAATAAACTTAACCAAGGACGTAAAGGACCTTTGTAATGAAAACATCAAAACCCTGAAGAAAACACTAGAAGGAGGAAAGAGCAATTGTTAGCAGAGAGAACATGGCATAATATCATCACAGTATCTGGGCCTAAATTATATCACAGAGCCATTGTAACAAAAACAGTATGTTACTGGCCCAGAAACAGACACACAGACCAACTAATTAGAACAGGGCACTCATAAATCAACATACACAGTTGTAGCCACCTAATTCCTGGCAAACATGTCAAAATGTACAATTGGGAACAAAGGTTCCACAAATGGTGCTGGGGAAACTGTATATTCACACGTAGAACCTTAAAGAGATCTCCTTCTCTCAGTCTGAAAAAGAAAAAAAAATCAACTCAAAATAGATCAGCAACAGGTTAATAGAAGCTCCGACACTCTGGAAGGCAAGGACATTCTGAGAAGGCCTCCAAAGCTACAGATGTAATTGCATTCCTTGACAACTAGGATTGTATGAAATTGAAATGCATCTCCCCAGCAAAGGAAATCAGCAGAGTGAAAAAACAACCTATGGAATGGGATACAATATTTATGAACTATACAATTACGATGAGAAATTAATATCTAGGAATTGGTAAATAACTCCAAAATTAAAAACTTAAGTCATTTTTATTTTATGTGTATGAGTGTTTTGTCTACATATATATTAATTGGGCTGCATGTGTGATCAGTGCTCGAGGCCAGGAGAGGGCGCCAGAGGCCCAGAAAGTGGAATTACAGACATTGTGAGCCACCAGGGGAGTCAGGGAAACCACCCAGGTCCTCTGCTAGAGCAGGAAGCAGTAACCACTAAGTCATCTCTCTAGCTCCCAAAACTTCAAAATTACAAATAGCTAATAAATGTGCTTAATGCATTCAACATTCTTAGACATCAGGAAAATGCAAATTAAAACTGCATTGATATCCCATTTCACTCTCGTCAGAATGTGTATCTTCAGGAAAATACTTGACAAGAACTGGAAAGGATATGGGTGGCGAAGAGGGACCCTTAATATGCTGGCAGTGTGCCTGTAGGCAATCAGTGTAGACGGTTTCTCAAAAGACTAAAAGGAGAACTACGATATGATCCAGATACTCGATGGCATCTACCTGAAGGAGCCAAAGTCAGAAAACCACAGACACTTGCACATTCATATTTACTGCTGCAGCATTCACAGTGTTCAAGATATAGGATCAGCCTCGACGCTCATCCAGAGATGGGGATAAACGTGGTATATATACAAAACTGACTTCCTCGTGCATAAAGACCCAAACTGCATAATTTGCAGGAAAATGAATGGAACTTGGGATCATCAAGTAAAATAAAATTAGCCAGACTCAGAAAGGCAAATCTTGTTCTCCCTCTCCCTCGCTCTCCCTCCCTCTCTCTCCCTTCCTTCCTCCCTCTCTTCCTCCCTGTCCCTCCCTCCCTGTCCCTCCCTCCCTTTCCCTCTCTCTCCCTCTCCCTCCATCCCTCTCCCTGTCCCTCTCCCTGTCCCTCCCTCCCTCTCCCTGTCCCTCCCTTCCTCCTTCTCCCTCCCTCTCCCTGTCCCTCCCTTCCTCCTTCTCCCTCCCTCTCCCTCTCCCTCCCTCCCTTTCCCTCACACACATATAAACACACACACACACACACACACACACACACACACGGGGGGGGGGGCAGGGAGAGCTCGAGGATGAAGGCGGAAGGGAAGCATTTTTCATGTTGCTGAGTGGGAGGTGGGGAGGGGGAATATGAGCAAAGCACAATGACGTATTTATATGAAAACCTCTTAAGCCCGCCATGTACACTACAATTTCATGAAATACTGAAATGAACTATTTGCGCATACGTAGAATCTAGGTTTCTGTATCTATGAATGATGTGAAACACGGGGGACAGTTTGAAAGGAGCAGAGAACACTAAGGGGGAGGCAAGTATGTGCAAAGTCGTGTCATTGTGAAATCCATTATTTTGTACAGATTTTCTTAAACATTTTTTTAAGATACAAAGAAAAGGAATTCACCCTGCAATCCTGCAAAACAACCCTGGTAGAAAAACAGTTAAGAATCCATGATCCCTCTACAAGAAGGTACTTTCTAGGCAGCACCAAAGAGGTTGTCGATGCCAACAGGGTAATAGCTTTTCCTCAAAAATCAAAAATGTGCGTGGCACGGGGAAGCTGAACGCTGGGTAGCTGGAGATAAATCCGGGTGCAAGGGACGCAGGGCCTCTGGGTTTCAGCTCATCCTCTCCAGCTAAAAATGCGGTGATTATGACAGTGCTAACCGAGCAGACTGGTCCCCGGGCTGCGCAGCTCACAGTGCCCCCCCCCAACCCCCCACTTCGGTCTTTTTCAATTTTTCTTCTTTTTTTTCAAGTTGCACATCTCCCTAAGACTTGTCCCCGGGCATCCCCTCTCTTCTCTGCCTCTGATTAACGCCCCCAGCAGGGAGCAGAGTCCCCCCCACCCCCACCCCCACCCCCACCCCGCAGCGGGCCCACGAGTCCACCGCGGCGGGTTACAAGTGCGCGGAGCCCGCGAGGACAAAAGTGCGGTTTTGGGACCGAGGACGACCTGGGCAGAGAGCCGGGCCGAGCAGCGACTAGGGTCGGCGGCGGAGGGTGGGCCGCGGAGGCCGCGGGGATGGAGGACAGAGGCCTCCCCCTCCAGGGGGCAGCCCGCGCTCCCCGCCGATCCCGCGCCGCCATCCCCGCGCGGCTCCGCACACCTCGAGCCGGGCTGTGCCGCGAGGCGAGTCCGCCGCGGTGTGGCCCGGAGGCCCCCTCCGGGGATGGGGGCCGGGGGGTGGGGGTGGGGGTGGGGGTCGGGTCCCCGCACGGAAAGCGACGCCCGGGCCAGGTCGCGGTGCGCGCCTTCCCGCGCCAGGCCGCGGTCCGTCCGGGGGGGGAGGGGGAGGGGAGACGACCCCGCGGGGGCCTAAGGGACTCGCGGCCCGCAAAGCCCCAGCCGCCCCCACCCACCCACCCACCAGCTACGCACCTTGCCGCGCGCGGGTCCCACATGGCCGGGACTCGCCGCCGCCGCCTCGGGATGCGCGCAGGTGACACGGAAGCCCCGCGTTCCGAGGAGGCCGGGGCCAGGCGAGAGGTTGCTTCCCGCGGTTCGTGCGGGACAGGCTGCGGGAGCGCAGCGGAGGCCGAGTCCGTGGTCCCGCGCGGCTGCGGGGGCCCGAGGGCCGTCACGTACCGCCGCGCGGCGGGAGAAGAAGGTGTCGCCTTTGCTCCGAGGAGAGTGTCGCGTCCCGCACCGCCGCCGCGCGGGAGAGGCCCGCGGCGTGGCGGCCCGGCCTCCGGGGCCGAAAGCTTCGCGCCGGGCGCGCGGGACCGCGGCATGGGGCCCCGTCTCGAGCTGCGTCTCCTTGGAGGCCAGCGGCGGCCGGCGGTCGTGGAAGCCATCGCTCGGCGAGCTCGCGGCGGCGGCGCGCTCCCCTCGGGCAGCCCGCGTCGTCCCCTCAGACGCCGACGTCGCACTCACCGCGCGCCCGACGCGCCGTCCCCGGAGGTCGGGAGCGGACGGGGCAGCGAAGCTCTGAGCCGCGCGACGCTCGTCGCCTCCGTCATGCCCAGTTCCTGTCACGCGGGCGGGAACCGTCCAGGCGCCTGGCAGGAGGGCCGCGAAGTCGTGAGGCTGCGGAGACGTGGCTCCGAAGCTCTCCGGAACCGGGATGCGCGCTCGCCCCCCTCCGGGTGGTCCTGGCGACTGAGGGGACAGGCGTCACGTTCCCACCCTCCTGGGGCCCCGACCCAATCAGAGGGCTCGGCCGCTGGCACGCTGCCTCCTGGTGGCTCATGGGCCTCCCGGGCCAGCGCCCTGGGCGCGTCGAAGAGCGGAAGATGGGAGCAGGGGGGAGGCGGAGGGCCGAGGCCCAGGAACACCGCGGCCCTTCCCAGCTCCCCCAGGGCAGTCAGCCCTGGCCAGCAGCCGCCTTCTGGCCTTCTCTCCTTTAGCCCCACCCCCACACCAAATATGAGACGCCATTCCCTCTCAAAGACCCTCGGTGGCACCCCATTGCCTATGGCTGGGCCTTTGGGCTCCTCGGTGTTAGCCTAGGGGCCCAGGACACTGCTCACACAAACGCTCAACTCCAGGAACACCCCACCCCGGTAGTACTTTTTTAAAAACGCTGGTACCTGCCTTTTCTTCTGATTTCTTATGGCGGATATCTCAAAAGCGCATTTTTTTAAAGCCTCCTAAGAGATGATATCATGAAATAGAATTTGAGAAGCTTGCTGTCCCCAGACACCGCTAGGACCTTTCATTTTAAAGAGACTTTAAGGCCGGGCGGTGGTGGTGGTGGTGGCGCACGCCTTTAATCCCAGCACTTGGGAGGCAGAGGCAGGCGGATTTCTGAGTTCGAGGCCAGCCTGGTCTACAGAGTGAGTTCCAGGACAGCCAGGGCTACACAGAGAAACCCTGTCTCAAAAAACAAAAAAACAAAAAACAAAACAAAAAAAACAAAAGAGAGAGAGAGAGGGAGAGGGAGAGGTGGGGAACCAGAAAAAGGGAAATGAATGAATTGTAAATATAGAATATATCCAATAAAAAAAGAAAAGGAGAGAGAGAGAGAGAGAGAGACTGACTTTATAAATCCTTCCCAGCTCTAACGTGTTTGGTACACCACCACCACCAGGACCACCCACCCCCACCCCATATTCAACCTCGCCGTTTCCACTTCCCCACTTCCAAAAGGCCTAGTGGGTTTCCTAGGTCAGAGCAAGGCAAGAGATTGTAGAGGCAGTACAAGACTAAAATGTACATCTGTGCTTTTCCGTCCATCTCCATAGCATTCCCCTCTAATATAGGTTATATTCTTCAAAATCGTCACATAAGTAGATCTTGCTTTTCAAAATTACTTCAACTTTTATCAAAAACGAGGCATTGGTACTGTTAAAAAGCAATCCCCTGCTGCCCTCCTATCTAACACCCCTGAAGCAGTCACCTTTGTGTCTTTTAGTGTTTATTTAATTGCTGTGTTCATGTCTGTAACTGGGATGCTTCTTCCCAGTTTTATACACTATCCCTATCTGGAAAATGTTTTGAGACTGCTTACCAAAAGACCTCTATGTTTGCTATTCTAGTTTATCTGGGTATAAAATTCAGGATCAGAAATCATTTATTCCAGTGACTTGTAGCCTTGAGGATTATTGAAACTGCTAGGAACATCCTATTACTGACATCTTTTATTGTTTGCTTTTCTTTAATCTAGAAACCAAAAGAAATTTCCTTTTCTCTTGATGTTTTGAAGTTACACAATGCTTGGCAGAGATGGAGGCCCAGTTGTCCATTCCACTGGCTGCCAGATGTATTGTTTCATTCTTAGTGGTCAAGTTCCCCAATTAACTTGTTGCTTATTTCTTCTCCATTTTCAGTATTTTCTCTTCTTGGATAGCCCTATCATTCAGATATTGGACTCCCAGAATTACCTCTGTAACATAGTTCCTTAATTTCCAAATCATAACTGTCCTTGCTGACTTTTTTTTTGTTTTTTCTTCTCTTATCTGTCTGTGTGAGACAGGGTTTCACTATGTAGCCTAGGCTAGAGCACGCACACACACACACACACACACACACACACACACACCAGGCTGACCTTGAACTCACAGAGATCTGCCTGTCTCTACTCTAGTTTATAAGCAGTGTCCTCAACTTTATTTTTCCAATATATCAGATTTTCCCTTTCCAGGAACTCCTTATATAGTGAGCATTACTGTGACGGCGTTCCATTTTCTCCTCACGTTTGCACAGCTTTCCTTACCTCCCTCTAGAAACCGATGACCGTTCTTTCTCCTCCAGCGGACTCTGTTCTCAGGATCCTCTTTATACTGTGTGCTTTGTTTCATGTTTCCTATGGCCTTTCTACCCATGGCTGTTGCCCATGAGGAGGACTAGGGAGCAGGTGTCCATCAATAGAAAACACGGTGGATAAACCGGTCCATTTGTACCTTGGGGCGCTACGAAGCTGTAGCTTCACATGTATAGCATGCTGCGGTTTTGTAATAGGAGGTGGGTATGTGCACCCGAGTGTAGATGCTCACAGAAGCCAGAAGAGAGGCGCATCAGATCCCTGGACTTACAGCTGGGTGGACTGAAACCTAACCAACAGGGGCGCTTGGAACCAAACTCCAACCCTCTGCAAGAGCAGTACACATTATTATTCTTCTTTTTTTGTTTTTTGTTTTTTCAAGACAGGGTTTTTCTGTGTAGCCCTGGCTGTCCTGGAACTCACTCTGTAGACCAGGCTGGCCTCCAACTCAGAAATCCACCTGCCTCTGCCTCCCAAGTGCTGGGATTACAGGCGTGCGCCACCACGCCCGGCGTTACACTTTTTTTGTTTTGTTTTGTTTTGTTTTTTGTTTTTCGAGACAGGGTTTCTCTGTGTAGCCCTGGCTGTCCTGGAACTCACTCTGTAGACCAGGCTGGCCTCCAACTCAGAAATCCACCTGCCTCTGCCTCCCAAGTGCTGGGATTAAAGGCGTGCGCCACCACCACCACCGGCTTCCAGCTACACATTCTTAACCACTAAGTCATCTCACCATCCCCAGTATGCTACTTTTGGAGCAAGATAAAGAACTGTCTGTCTGTCTGTCTGTCTGTCTGTCTGTCTGAAAGAAACAATATCAAGAAAGCCAAAATCTGTCATGCATGACTACTTTTAAAGAACACTATTGAGGAGAAAGGTAGCAAGGCCTCCTTACAAACACCTTATTTAATATAGTTTTCATTTTGGAGCCATGCAAGCCTTTACCATGATTGAAAAGGTGTATATTAGCCGGGCGTGGTGGCGCACGCCTGTAATCCCAGCACTTGGGAGGCAGAGGCAGGTGGATTTCTGAGTTCGAGGCCAGCCTGGTCTACAGAGTGAGTCCCAGGACAGCCAGGGCTATACAGAAAAACCCTGTCCTAAAAAAAAAAAAAAAAAAAAAAAAAAAAAAAAAAAAGAAAAGGTGTATATTTTAGTTTCTAAAAGTATTTCCAAATGGTGAAGTCCAACAGAGATAACTATAATTAACCATAGTGGAGTGGGTCCCATAACATAGCATGACAGTTACCTGTTGCTTAAAGTCTTCATAAGCACAAGCTCCTGAGAGGCAGGCGCATGAGAGTCACATGAGCCGACACGTTTAAGGCCAGCCTGGTCAAACAGACCTCATTTCAGAAGCAAAGCAAGATCTAAAAGGAGATAACTGTTATATTGAAAAAAAAACTTTAATGGTTTGAGGATTATAACAGTAATTTTCTCTGTAATTCTAACACTTTACACACTGAACAAAATTTTCCTCTGCAGGGGTCTATCAGATTGCCAAGGCAGTCCATGAAACATAAATGGATCTCTCTCTCTCTCTCTCTCTCTCTCTCTCTCTCTCTCTCTCTCTCTCTCGTTAAAAAAAAAAACAAAACAAGAGGCCAGTGAGAAGGCTCAGTGAGTAAAGGTGCTTGCCGCCCAGCCTGAGGAGGTGAGTTCGATCCCTGTAAACAGCTGGTAAATCCCCGGAAGGGCAGGACTGATTCCCGTCAAGACGGAGGGAGACAGATATGGAGAGAAAGGAGAGGGAGAGGATGTAGGGGAGACTCAGAGTAAGAGAGAGTTCAATGGTATGCATAGCAAAACGCCTCTCATTAATCTGGACTCCTGATTCTAACAAGCTCATTGTAAAAGGAAATCTTAAGACAGTCTTAGTAACTGAACACAGTGGTTTTCTTTCTACATAATAAGGAATTATTGTTAGCTGGGTCATATATGATAACCCATTATGGTGATTTTTTAATTAACTTCTTAAAAAAGATTTATTTTTATTATTTTTACTTGCATCTGTCTACATGTGCGGATACCCATGGAGGCTGGAGGCATCAGATCCTCCTAGATCTGAAGTTACAGCTAATTGTGAGCCTCCTGATATATGTGCTCTTAACCACTGAGCCACCTCTCCTGCCCCTCTCGTGATATTTTAAAGGAGTGTTTTGAGCCGGGCAGTGGTGGCGCATGCCTTTCATCCCAGCACTAGGGAGGCAGAGGCAGGGGGATTTCTGAGTTCGAGGCCAGCCTAGTCTACAGAGTGAGTTCCAGGACAAACATAAATATGCTTTTTTCTTTAAAAGTAATGAAATGGTAGTTAGACTGTGTCAAGTATTTTATTTAAAATACTCGAGAGGGCCTTCGAGGGGGCTCGGCAAGTGACAAGCCAGACAACACGAATTCTGTCCTTCTCCCACCTGGTGGGAAAAGAACCAACTGACAGGCTGCCCTCTGACCTCCGCATGTGCTCTCCCGATGAGCAAACATCTAAAATTTCAAGACTGAATCAGAATCGACGAGGCAATGTCAGCTGATGCAGGTAAAGGTCAGAACTGGGTACCGATGGCGGCACCGTGGGTGGATAGTGGATGCCGTAGGCGCCTTCTCCTGAGCCACGGTTTGCCCTGCCATGGATTCAGTCACCCACGACCAACCAAGAAAATGTTAAACGGAAAATTCCAGAGCTAAACTTTCTAAGTTTTAAATTGGGCACCGTTCAGCATGATGAAATCTTGGACCATCCTGTTCCATCCAGCCCGCGCATGAATCATCTCTTTGTCCACACTGTACTCACTGCCCGTCCTTCCTGGTTATCAGACCGACTCTCAAGGCCCTCGGTGCCTGTGCTCAAGGAGCCCTCATTACCCTTAATCACAGCCCAAAGCACAAGCGGAGCGCAGACAAAGCAAAGCCATAAAAGGTTCCCTTTAAAGGAAAAGCTAAATAAATCCTTCACCTAAGAGGAGAGAGAGAGAGAGAGAGAGAGAGAGAGAGAGAGAGAGAGAAATGTCAGAGTTGTTAAAATTGACAGAACAATTTTCTGTGGTTGCAGTTGTGAAGAGAAAAGAAAATTCAAGCTGTTGCTGTAGTCACATCTCAAACCATCAGCGTTGCAGCCACTGTGTACGATAAATAAGTGCAGGAGTTAAGATGGAAAACCCATTAAATCTGTGTGTGGGTGGTTTTCCCAATACCTGCATTTTTCAGACATCTGCTGAGGGTCAGGAGACGTCACTTTCCACTTCTGGTTACTTTTCTTAATTTTTCCCATAATGAAAATATTTTATGCCTGCAGAAAACATTCCGTCCATAGAGTGCTTGCTGCGTACACATAAGGTCTGGACTCAGCGCCCAGAACCCATGGTTTTTGTTTTTGTTTTGTTTTTGTTTGATTTTTCGAGACAGTCTGTGTAGTCCTGGCTGTCCTGGAACTCACTCTGTAGAGCAGGCTGGCCTTGAACTCAGAAATCCGCCTGCCTCTGCCTCCCAAGTGCTGGGATTAAAGGTGTGCGCCACCACCGCCCGACTCAGAACCCATGTTTTAAAAACCCAGTATGGAAATGTACACAGATGATCCCAGAGCTGGGGACAGAGACAGACAGATACCTGAGGCTCACCAACCTGCCAACCTAACCCACGCTGTAAGTTGCAGACCAGTGAGAGGCCCCGATGCTAAAGGGGGTGAGGATGAGACCTGAAGAACATCAGCCCAGCACCCAAGGTTGACCTCTGCTCTCCACACGCATGCTCACCGTACACGTGTGCGTACACACAAAAGAAGAGAGGTTTTCTTGTTTTTGTTATTGTTGTTGTTTTAAGAATGATGGATCTAAAGATAATAGATCAGCACAATCAGAATTATCTAGTGCCCGTGATTGTTTTTAGCCCTGTATGATTCTGTTGTGTAAAATGGGTTAGCCCTAGCCCTCAAACCTCCCTGCTGTCTGCTGGCCAATTATCATCCTCTCTCTCCTGTAACAACTTCCTAAAACACAGGCCTGGCTCCTCTCTGGATATCCTTAGGAATAATTCCTTTACTAGAGGCTGAAAAGTAGGAGGGGCAGGGAGGTAAAACACCCAGGGTGTAAGGGTGAGCTAGAGAGCAGATCCCCGGCAGTGCAGAGCAAAGGAGGGGGCCTGGCTGTAGTCCCGGAGCAGTGCAGACAGACAGCATCCTTACAGCAGCCTGGCTTTTTAGACTGGCGTCATTGATAAGCTCTAGATTCAACGAGAGACCGCCTCAACATACAAGGTGCAGAGCAATCAAGGAGACACCATATACCAGCCTCTGTCCTCCACATATACATGCACACATGTGCAAATACTCATGTACATGCAGACCCATGCTAGCACTCATATACATGCACACGTGTGCAAACACTCATACACATGCAAACACTCATATACATGCTCATGAAAACACATAACATATATGCACACCCACACACATGAAAAAAAATCTAACTAGGAATAGTGGTGTCCACCAGCAATCCCAGCACTTAGGAGGTAGGAGCAGGAAGCTAAGGATTTAAGTGAGTTTGAGATCAGCCTGGCTCTCTGAGAACCTGTCCCAAAAAAAGTGGGGGGAGGGGAGCAAGGGAGCTAGGAAGATATCTCACTTGACAAAGTGCTATGCCTGAGGACCTCAAGTCAAGCCCCAACACCCACATAATAAAAGCCCAGCGTGATGAGATGCATCTATGATTCCAGACAGGTGGATTCCTAAAGCTCACCGGACGTCCAGCCTAGCCTCAGCTTGAGCCCCAGGTCCCAGTAAGAATCCACGATGCTTAAAATCAGATGAGAGGCTCCCGAGGAGACCATACCCAAGACTGATTTCTGGCCTCCACACCCACAGGCACACACATGAAAATGCTTGCACACACACTGACATAAATACACATACATGTACATACACACACAATTTAAAGATGCCTTTATATAGTTCTAATAGGGCATGAAGAGGGAACGGTGCCAGTATCTATGTTCGTTCCATTATTGTGCCCCGTTTCTTTTTCAGTGGTTGGAAGATCTGTCTTTGCTGAAGTATGCTCCGTCACGTCGCTCCTGCCCACCACACACACCTACGCCTGAGCCCAGCCAAGCTCCCGTGCTGGGACATCAAGCATCTCTCTCTGGGCCTTACACTGCAGAGACAAAAAACAAGGGTTGACTCATTGGGGCAGCTGCCCACGTTACTCAGACGGCTGAGAAGCCCGAAACGTTACTGGAAAGCTGACAGGATGGTGATAGCTGTAGCTATCAGACTGCAGGGGTTTTGTGGAAAACTAGAGACAGTGTATGGGAGCACAGAGACAGAACCCCGAGGCTCAGATTCTCTAACCGCAGATGGTTGTCCCCTTCTGCTCGGAGCAGAGGGTCCTGTTGGGTAGAGGGCTCTGCTCACACTGTGCAGAGGCAGGCCAGAGCATCTGAACCCTGTCATAGGAAAATCCTCTAGACTGCAGAAGAGCCACTGACTCCAGCGCTCTTCCTCTCTGACTGTGCTCAGCCTCAGACTGAACAGGCTGAAAGAGACCGTGCATTTGGGGGTCTTTGGAGATGGCTCAGTTGGTAAGGTACTGGCCATGCAAGCATGATGTCTCGAGTTTAGAGCCCCATTTGGGCATGACAAGGCACACTTATAAATCCCAGTGCCAAGGAGGCAGAGATAGCCATGTCACTGGAGCTCAACCGGTCACCCAGCCTACCCGAATTGGCAAGTTCCAGGTCCAGTGAGAAACCCTGTCTCAAAAGATAAGGTGAATAGCCGGGCGGTGGTGGCGCACGCCTGTAATCCCAGCACTTGGGAGGCAGATGCAGGTGGATTTCTGAGTTCCAGGCCAGCCTGGTCTACAGAGTGAATTCCAGGCCAGCCAGGACTACACAGAAAAACCCTGTCTCGAAAAACCAAAATAAATAAATAAATAAATAAATAAATAAATAAATAAAAACCTTGGCAGACTGAAGCAAGGCAGATGATCTTAGGAATGTATATGCAGGTCAAAAACATTGTCAGAAACAAGGAGAGCAAGTAATAACTGAGCCACAACAGCCACCACACCAAGTGACGACAGCAGACCCAAGCCCACGTGTCCAGAGAGCTCACCAAGTACAAAGAAAGACACTTAAGTACATGCTTGGGACCATAGAGCTTGTCTTGTCAGACACCATGTGACAGTGTTTACTTCAGCCAATGGCAATCGGCATTTGCAGTAGCGACCCCATACATTTATTATGGTGCTGCAAAGTTCTAATCCCCTAGTGACAGCATGTCTGTTGTAATGTTAGTCATCATCCACAGGTCTGTGATAATTACATAAACAAACCCATACCCAAAGCCCAGCAATATGCTTCTGTATTTCATATATAAAACTTTACATATATGTAGCCGCCCGCGGCTACAGTCGAACGGGTTACCGGCTCACCTGGAAGGAAAGCTGGGGATGGGAACGGGATGATGAGAGAAACATGGAGTCAAGACAAGATTTCCTGCTCAAGGCTCAAAGCTTATTGGGGTTCTCCAAATATATAGGCGAGAGAAGACCCTTCCCCCAAAGACTGGAAACAGGTCTGTGGACTGGCTAGTGTCTCTCAGGAAGCAGCAGGTCCTTGGGGAACAATGGGCTTCACCTTGGTCTGAGCGCTCCACTCTAGGTGGGAAGCAGTAGCTAGCAGAGTTCTGAAACTCCTGCTCAAAGACTGGGGGGAGGGTACAGTATATATTACATATGCATAAAACGTTATATATTATATATGGCTTTATATATATTAGATATATAAAATTTTATGAGTTTATATGATGTTTAATAAATGTTATTGGAATATGCTGTACTTACGTGCTTTATCATATTTTAGGGCATATGCCTTTCTACAAAACCAAAAAGATTTTCTGTTAAGGAGAATGCTGTATGGTCGTGGCAGACCTCAAACATCTCATAATAAGCACATTTTCTTGATTGTGTCAAGAGACCGTGTGAAGCAACTGACCTACAACACCTGGGTTGGTATACATCCGTTCCATGACGTCAGCACAATGACAAAGTTGCCTAGAGGTGTATGTCTTAGAACATGCCCGCTGTCAGGCCACGCATGGCTGTATGTACTTAAAAGGAGCTAACTGCGTTTAAGGGGAGGAGCTTGCATGATGTCATGGGGAGGAGCTTACGTGATGTCATGCGCAGTAGGAAGCGGTTTAATTTGCATTCAGCATTCCTGTAACCTTCACGATACTTTAAATGCCTGTGATGACGCAAGCGGTTCTCAAAATCACCCTTAACCGAGTAAATTAGCCTCACTTTATAGAAAAGAAACCTAGAGGAACGTAAGGTTAAGTAGTTCGCTGTGCGCCAGTGGTCAGAGAGCTGAGCTCGGGAAAGGGGAGTGCAGTCAGAAGAACAGGTTTGGCTGTGTTTCTTACAGTCTGGACTCAGGCTGTTCTGGATTGTCAGACCGAAGAACGGTTTCACTGTGAGCATTGGATGTTTCGTAGGCTTAGAGATGGGTGGGTCTGTGCAACAGAGAACAGAAACTCTGCACTAGTATAAAGTGTGGTTTTCACACACATTATAGTATATGTGCTGCCGAAGTCAGCACTAAGTCTTGTCTTTCACTTCCTCAGAGCCTGGCTTCTCATCAAGTGTCAACACTGTGACAATGCCAGCCATTCCGGGGTGCGGGACCCGGGGTGTGAGGCAGTCTGTAGCCTGGTTGAAGCAAGACCACTCCAGAGACCCAATAGAAGAACATTCTTCTACGAGGGTTGGAACCCGTGAACTATGCTCCCAGACTGCTGACGCCTCAACTCCATAACCCCGTGACCATCAGTCACGTGTGGCCATGCCCCAGGCCCTAGCTTCTGGCTGGACTCCACCTCTGCAGTCACCCGGCTGCAGCCAGGCTCTCCCCGCCCCTCGCTTACCTGGCAGTTTCCCCTCTCTCTTTCCACGTGGCCATGGCCTTCTCTCATCTCTCTATCTTCTCCTTTTCTCTTTACTTCCCTATCTCCTTTTCTCATTTTACTCTTTTAATAATGAAGTATGAAAACTATGAACTGTCTCTTTTATTAAACCCGCCACGTAAGAGCATGGAACAGGCCTCAGCGTTTCCAGCCGCAAGCGGAAGGATCGAGCTGCCTCTCAGCCAAGCCTCATCACAGCCAACCAAGCTTCATACCAGGTACCTGGGAGGTCCACGAGAAGGCACCGCCTTCTGAGCAAGACCTCCCTTCCCCTCTAGCCAGGAAGTCTCCTGCCCTACAGGCCTTCCGGCGCCTGCTCTCTCTATCGCAGCGTGGCGTGGTCCTCCCGCTGGTGCTCCTCCCATATCCGCCTTCGTAGACTATGCTGCGTGGCAGAGTTCTCTCTTATGCGGGACCTGCCGCCATTGCCCCCACCTTTGTTTTCCTTTATTTTCCCACACCAGGGCTGGCTCTCATCTATCCTGATGGCACAGGAGGAGAAAGGGAGATCACTTAGTCCGGCCCTAAGGCACATACCTATATGTGCCCTCACACATAATAGTAGAAATCCAGCTTAACCTGACTACGCCCATCTTGCCTCCCTGGCGACCGGTAACACATCCCAAACTCCATAAGACAAGAAAGTCATTTAAGATAGCCAGCCAAGCATGTGGCACTGCATTGATGCCCTGGAACTTTCATTACTAGTGTCTGACATGTAAATAGAGCTGTTTTGAAAATATCTTTCTTTTTTCCTTTTTAAAAAAGATTTATTGCTGGGCAGTGGTGATGCACACCTTTAGTCCCAGCCCCCAGGAGACAGAGGCAGGCGGATTTCTGAGTTCCAGGCCAGCCTGGTCTACAGAGTGAGTTCCAGGACACTCAGGGCTACACAGGAAAAAAACCTTGTCTCAAAAGAATAGATTTATTTATTCTTATTATATGTCTATAAATGTTTTGGCTGAATATATGTCTGTGCACAACGTACATGTCTGATAGCTGTGGAGGCCAGAAGAGGTCACTGGATCCTTCAGAACTGGAATTTAATGGTAGTTGATAGCCACCATGTGGGTATTGGGAATCGAACCCAGGTCCTCCACAAAGCCATCTCTCCAGACCCCATGTTAACGGATTTTTGGAGAGCCAAGTACATTCTTGCTGGCCACAGGCTACCACTGCCTGACTTAGCCCTCCCTCCCCTTCAGCGGGCTGAAAGCTTCCTGCCCTGCTGCCTCACTCTTATTAAAACCCCCATCTGGCCTGGCGGTGGTGGTGCGCGCCTTTAATCCCAGCACTTGGGAGGCAGAGGCAGGCAGATTTCTGAGTTCGAGGCCAGCCTGGTCTACAGAGTGAGTTCCAGGACAGCCAGGGCTACACAGAGAAACCCTGTCTCAAAAAACAAAACAAAACAAAAAACAAACAAAACGGAAAAAAAGAAACCCATCTGCCTCAGGCTTCAGTCTTCTCAGGCCTCTCTCCTTCAGCTGATTCTCAGCGTATCAGGAATGGCTTTTTCAGAAACATATCTATAACGGCACAGAGAATTCCACATTCTCAAACACGCTCACGTAAGATAAACAAATGAGTCAGCCACTGCAGGTATTAGTCTGCTCTGTGTGTTGACCTGAGAGGAACAGTTTTCAGGGCAAAGGTATATTCTCATGTGCAGCTGCCTCGCTGTCTCTAGGCAACAGGAAGGCAGAGAGAGCGTCAGAACAAAAGAGCAGGGAGAACAAGTCGTTCCCCTCATGGAAGCCAGGGAACAGAGAGTGGGTCAAGAAGGCGCCAGAGACGGCGTATATTCCGGTGGCCCGCTTGACTCTGCCAGTCCCACTTCCCAATAATAGCATCAAACAATGCATCCATCAATAGATTGACTCAAGCCGGGCGTGGTGGCGCATGTCTGTAATCCCAGCACTTGGGAGGCAGAGGCAGGCGTATTTCTGAGTTCGAGGCCAGCCTGGTCTACAGAGTGAGTTCCAGGACAGCCAGGGCTACACAGAGAAACCCTGTCTCGAAAAACCAAAAAAAAAAAAAAAAATTGATTGACTCACTGACGAGGTCAAACGCCACTCATCCAATGGTCTCTCAATGATAGAATCTCCATCTCTCAGTGGACGTTCGGCAAAGTCTGGAGACACTGTTTATTGCCTGAGTTTTGCAAGAGAGTGTCTGGTTGTTACTGGTCCCTGCTGGGTAGAGGCCAGAGGTGCTGTTAAACCCCCTACAAGGCTCAGGTCAGCCATCCACAGTCAGCAGTTATCCGGCCAAATGTCAGTGGTACCCACAGTCAGGAAAGCTTGTCTTAGAAGCAGTGGATTATCCTTCCCTCAGCTTCCTGCCAAGAAACCACGTGCAGGTGTATCTCCCAAGATGCCCAGGCTTGGTTTGTGTCGTGAGAACCCGACCCCGGGCATAACCACCTATGTTGGGATGAGCACACGCTTAGCTTGGGCCAACCAACGCCCCGACTAGCCAGTTCTCCCTAGTGTGTCGCACTAGGATGAGAGCTGTCCGAGCAGGCGCTGCGGTGGATGTGCTAAACCAAACCACCTCCCTGGCATCTGAACTGGGCATGAGGACGAAGAGGCAGGGAGCTTGATACGGGGAACAGATGATGATGATGAAGAGCGAGGGCGGCTGCAGCGAGGAGAAGGAGGAGGCCCACCGCGTTGTGGCTGGCGGTCGGGAAAGGAGCGGGTGGTGGAGGTGGCCAGCGGACTCTTGGCTGTTAGCAAGAGTCAGCGGGGGACCGGGCAACTCTGGGGAAACCTCTTTTCGTTTCCAGTCTGCAGAAGGCCTGGGTGGAAGGGTATTGCTTTGACTCCCAGTCCTTCTTGCCTTGCTGCCCGACACACTGCTGTGGGTTTGAAACCAGATTCAGTTCACACTGCTAGTCACTTACAGAAGCCAATAAAAGCAGAGACAGAATTAAATCCTCTGTGGGGTTGGGAGTGTGTGTGTGTGTGTGAGAGAGAGAGAGAGAGAGAGAGAGAGAGAGAGAGAGAGAGAGGGAGGGAGAGAGAGAGAGAGAGAGAGAGAGAGAGAGAGAGAGAGAGAGAGAGAGAGAGAGAGAGAGAGAGAGAGAGAGAGAGAGAGAGAGAGAGAGAGAGAGAAAGTCAGAACTTGGTATTACCCTCTTATTTGCCACCTTATTTTCGGACAAGGTCTCTCTGTAAGTCTGGAACTCACCTATTCAGAAAAACTAGCTAGCCAGAAAGGTCCAGGACCCCTCCTGTTCCTGCCTCTCGGGTTCTGGGATCACAGCCCCACCCGTGCCAGCCTCTGCGCGTCGTGCTAGGGACCTGAACTCAACTCCACTCGTTTCAGCAGCAAGCGCTTCAGCAAACAAGCCGTCTCTCTAGTCCAGGAATTGGATCTTAAAACTGTACTTTATCCAGAGAGCTGGCGATCTGAGAAGAAAGCGGCTTCGTACCCTGGTGTCACATTGCTTCTCAAGCAAATTAGACGGGGAGAAGGGGGCTCCCAAAGGCCGGTCATTCTGGTCTTCAGTTTGCCCCTGTGGTCAAGAGGGCAGCCATGTTTTTGAGATGGGGCTATCTGTTTTTTTCTCTACTCTTTCCTTATCCTGGGCTCTGGCTCCATCCTGAAACATTGAATCAAATTAGTTCCTGCTGGTATCTCCCTTGTACTCCTCCTGGGACATCTAACCTCGGAGGGAGGTTAGTTCAGAACAAGGAACGATTGACATTGTGATTTTGCTGACCTAGGCTAAGCTAGTGGACGCAAAGCTACCCATAATGCTCTACAATGTGGAGTACTCGTGTGTCTTTATAGTTCAGAATATACTCACCTTCCTGACCTTTTATTCTGCACGGCCCACAGTACTTCTCAAAAGGTGCGTGCCCCGTGAGCCATGGGATCCTGTCACTGAGCGCCTGGTGGCTTGTCCCCGTGACTTCTACCACTGAAAGAATCCTCTTGCACGTGATCTGCACACCGGGGTACACAGAAAAATGCCCAAATTATGTCTGTGTCTGAAACAAGTATCTTAAGCAGAATAAAAGTAGGAACCAAGGTTAGGCAATATTAGTTAAGTGTCCGGTAAACCGTTGTGCTCCAGTTGCCGGTGGAAGGGCTGACCCAAATGACTCCACTCTGTTGCCGGCTCTGAGATAAAGACCAGGCTGGTCTCAAGTGCGTGACCCTCTCTCACTTTAGCTTGCCAAGTGCCGGGGTGACAGGCAGGCGCAATCATATTCAGAGGGTCTTTAGGCCGAGCCTGACACTACGGTCGGTGGTCTCTGAACAACATTCTTTGGAGATATTGCTCATTGGCCATCTGTTTGATCCTAACTGTCCTTCATTGCCAGGGCCAGGATGAGATCTGTCCTAGCTGGTCTTATCTCTCTCTTTCTCTCTCTCTCTCTCTCTCTCTCTCTCTCTCTATCTATCTCTCTCTCTCTCTTTCTCTCTCTCTCTCTCCATCCCCCCCCCGCCCCTCTGTGTATGTGTGTCTCCTGTAAGTCATATCCAAGCATATCCAAAAGTATAAATAAACAAATAAGTAAATAATGGCTTTTCCCAAGTTTCTGTGAAAGGCTGCTCCCCTGTAGAATGTCAGCCCAAGGGCACCCAGCCCGCTCTTCAAGCAGAGCACAAAAGACAGCTAACAGGAGCAAACACTTAAGGGAAAGCAATGGGAAAAGGGGAGCGGCCCTCCTCAGACGTACACGGGGGTTCCCCCTCGGGTGGTCGGTCTCTGACCCGCTTGTTGACTAGGAGGCATTGTGGAGTGTGGACAGTGTCGGGGTGTGGCTGGTTGTTTCTGCTTAAAGAAAATAAACGGAGTACAATTTGGAGCACGTGAGCACGGACCTGGGGGAGGCTCGCTACTCTGGACTGGGAGGTGCAGGGTTGGTGAAGTGTTTCCTCAATGCTGTATTTTAAAAACTTTCTGTAATATTAGAGGCATAAATACAAATAAAGCACCCAGTACAATTAGAATTACTACACAGAAGAACTATACATAAGTCATACACACACACACACACACACACACACACACACACACGCATACGCGCGCACGCGCATTGATGTGCACACATATATATAGGGTTGATTTTTGGTTGGTTGGTTGGTTGGTTGGTTGGTTGGTTGGTTGGTTTTTCCAGAGTTTCTAGCTCTGGCTGTCCTAGAACTCATCCTGTAGATCAGGCTGGCCTTGAACTCAGTGATCAGCCTCTAGATTGCTAGGATTCAAGGCCTGTGCCATGCCCGGCAATGTGGGGTTGGTTTTTAAAGATTTCTTTCGTATTTTTTTGTTCTTTTCCTCACAAAAGTCAGAGAGTTACATATTTTATGGCCCAGCAAGAGCTGGCAAGACAAGAAAGCTTTCCATGACCTTGGACAGCAAAGTAGCTTGTGTGTTCAAGAAAGCAGCAGGGAGGGAAAACACTCAGGGTGCCAGAAATTTTCATGTTAACCCTGTTTTTGCAGTCAGGACATGAAAACCATTTGCTCTACTAAGAATTAGAGAGAGGGGGAGAGGGAGAGAGACAGAGACAAAGACAGACAGAGACAGAGACAGAGAGACAGAGGCAGAGGAAGAGGAACTAAGAGGAAGAGAGAGGAAACAGGCAGGCAGGTAGACAGAGAGAGACAGGGAGGCCCAGGCAGAGTGTATACCAACAACTGTTTCTTTTCCATAGGGTCACAAGCAAAATTAGGCCATTTTGACAGATCGTGCCTTACCAGGCTGCCTTCGGGAAGAGGGGCTGTGTCCAATGCGAAAGATGGAGCTCTAGAGTAAACCAGACGGAAAGGAGCAGAAGCTTCCTTGAAGTCAGAGGCCAAACAGGCCATACATAACCTGGGAAGCAGAAGGCAACAGAACCGTGCTTTTGAACCAAAGGCCAGACAAGCCTTAGTCCAGGAACCGAACCATAAAACACAGAGATCTGAGGCAATATATTTTGTGAAGCCCCCGTGGGAAGAGCTGAAGTCACGAGGACAAAAGCCTCCAAGTGAAATCACCTGGTGGCTGCTTGGCTCTCCAGCTCGGGACCCCCGTGGAGTTGTAGACAGTCCTTGGAGCCTCCAGGTCAAGTCATTAACTTACTGGAGGCAGTCAGAGCAGTCATAAAGAATGTGAACACTGCTGGTGGTGCGTGCCTTTAATCCAGCACTCTGGAGGTGGAGGCAGGTGGATCTCTGTGAGTTCAAGGGCAGCCTGGTCTACAGAGTAAGCTCTAAGTTAACCAGTGCTATGAAGCAAGACTTTGACACAAACAAACAAACAAAACCTATGAAATGAATTTAGTCTCTCTATCTGTCGCAGAAACCAATAAACAGACAAGAATCAACTGATCTTTTTTTTTTTCTTCATTTTTAAACATAGTTTTTAAAGATTTACTTATTTTTTTGTTTTTTGGTTTTTGGTTTTTTGTTTTGTTTTGTTTCGAGACAGGGTTTCTCTGTATAGCCCTGGCTGTCCTGGAACTCACTCTGTAGATCAGGCTGGTCTTGAACTCAGAAATCCACTTGCCTCTGCCTCCCAAGTGCTGGGATTAAAGGCGTGCGCCACCACTGCCCGGCTCTTATTTTTTATTTTATGTGTAGGAGTGTTTTGGCTACATGTATGTAAGTGCACTACATGCATGCCTGCTACCTTGTAGACCAGAAGAGGGTACTTGACTCCCTGAAACTGTAGTTACAGATGTTTGTAAACTACCCTGTGTGTGATGTGTGATGAGAACCACACCCGGATCCTCTGCAAGAACAAGAGGTCTTAACTGCTGAACCACCTCTCCAGTCTTTTCTCATTTTTTTTTTTAATTCAAAGATCCGATAGCCAGGCAGTGGTGGTGCATGCCTTTACTTCCTGCACTTGGGAGGCAGAAGCAGACAGATCTCTGAGCTCAAGGCCAGCCTGGTCTACAGAGTGAGTTCTAGGACAGCCAGGGCTATACAGAGAAACCCTGTCTTGAAAAACAAATAAACAAAATAATAATTAAAAGATTTATTATATTGGGAGGTAGGGGAGGCAGTGTATGTGCATGCCTCTGTGTGGTGTGTGTGTGTGTGTGTGTGTGTGTGTGTGTGTACATGACAGTGTTCTGAAGGCTAGAGGTGTTGGGTCCCCTGAAGCTGGAATTTCACATGGCTGTCAACCACATCTAAGGCTTGTGCTAAGAATTAAACTGGTGCCCTCTGTGATAGCAGTAAGACCCCTAACCACTGAGCCCACCTCTCTAGCCAGGAACTGACTCTTGAACATGGACTTTACTCAGATGACAGCAATCTGAAGAGACAGCAGACTAATACCTTAGAGCTCTGTCTCATGTCCCATCTCCAGTGAGCAGATTGCATGGGCTGGGGACACAAAGGCAGTCAGCCATTCTGGACTTCGGTCTTGCCCCTCTGCCTTTGAGACATGCGCTGTCTGGATGGCATCTTCATAATCGCTCTTTGTTCTGTGGCTACTTGGCTCCGGGAATGCCTAGAAACTCTGAGTCAAGTTCATTTCTGTTGGTATCAACCTTGTCCTCCTCCAGGGACATCTGGACCGAGGGACTGGGGGGCGTTAACTTTGAACAAACGAAACACTAAGAGTGTTCTTTCTGACTCCTTCTCCTAGACGGGCTACAAATGCATCTTTGTAATGAAAATGTAATAGTGTCCCTGGCTGTCCTTCCTGTCCCCTATCAGGTTGATAATGACCCTCGGTGAAGAATTGCTGAAGTGCTTACCTCAGCACTTCAGAATATGACCATGTTTGGAAACACAGCCATGAGTCGTCCAACGCTGGCGACAGATTCTGAAAAATATGCTACATGGCAATTTCCACTGTGTTTAAACATCCTAGTGAATACTTACACAAGCCTGGATGGTAAAGACTACTACAAAACTAAAATATAATATATAAAAATAGGTACATAAGCCGAGTGGTGGTGGTGCACGCCTGTAATCCCAGCATTGTGGGAGGCAGAGGCAGGCAGATTTCTAAGTTCGAGGCCAGCCTGGTCTACAGAGTGAGTTCCAGGACAGCCAGGGCTATACAGAGAAACCCTGCCTCGAAAAAACAAAAAAACAAACAAACAAAATATCGTGAGTAGATGAGCAGTCACATGATGACCACAGGGAGAGGAGGCCTGTTCACGACAGCACTGAACAGCTGGGCGACTTTATCTTCTTTGGCAGTTGTTTTTTGGTTGGTTGGTTGGTTGGTTGGTTGGTTGGTTGGTTTGGGGGGGGTTGTTTGATTTTGTTTGTTTTTCTGTTGGGGAGGGTTTTTGTTTTGTTTGCTTTTTATTTTTGGTTTTTTTTTTGTTTGTTTGTTTGTTTTTCGAGACAGGGTTTCTCTGTGTAGCCCTGGTTGTCCTGGAACTCACTCTGTAGACCAGGCTGGCCTCGAACTCAGAAATCCGCCTGCCTCTGCCTCCCAAGTGCTGGGATTACAGGCGTGCGCCACCAATGCCCGGCTTTGTTTGCTTTTTATTAATGTATTTATACTTTACATCTCAGTCCCACCTCCCTCCTCTCCTCCCAGTCCCTCCCTCACAGATCCCTCCCCCCACTACTCCTCAGAGAAGAGGAACCTCCCCTTGGGTACATCCAGTCCCAGCAAGATTAAGCGCATCTTTCCCCACTGAGGCCCAACCAGGCAGTCCCGTTAGGTGAAGGGAATCCAATGGCAGACGAGAGTCCAGTGGTTAGGAAACCCACATGAAGCCCAAGCTGCACATCTCCCACAAATGTGTCAGAGGACCTAGGTCCAGGCCAAGCATGCTCTCTGATTGGTGGTTCAGTCTCCGTGAACCCCTAAGGGCCCAGGTTAGTTGACTCTGTAGGTCTTCTTGTGGTATCCTGGAACCGTCCGGCTGCCTCAATTGTATCCCACACTCTCCCACAAGACTCTCCGAGCTCCACCTCATGTTTGTCTGGGAGTCTCTGCTTCAGTTTCAGTCAGCTGCTCCAACGAAGCCTCTCAGGAGACAGTTATGCTAGGCTCTTGTCTGCAAGCGTAGCAGAGTATCATTCACAGTACCAGAGCTCTCCCGCCTGGGATGGGCCTCAAGTTGGGGCAGTCATAGGTTGGCTCTTCCCTCCATCTCTCCGCTTTATTTCTGCACATCTCGTAGGCAGGACACATGCTGGCTTGAAGGTCTTGTAGGTGGGTTGATGTCCCCACTCTCTCTACCGGAAGTCCCATCTGGCTACAGGAGGTGGCCACTTCAGTCTCCATAGCCCTGGCTGGCAGGAGTGTCAGCTAGTGTCATCCCCATGGACTCTCCAGGGCCTCTCCCATCCCAGGTCTCCAGCTAGTCCCCGAGATGCCCCCATCGACTGATTGCCGGTTTCACTTCCAGGCCCCTTCCCCCTCTCCCCAAACCTGATCTGCATCCCCCTTTTCCTCCTCACCCCCTCTCCCACCCAGCTCTCCCTCCATCCACCTCCAGTGTCTATTCTCGTTCCCCTTCTGTGTGAGATCCATCCATCCTCCCTTGGGCACTCCTTGTTTCTTAGTCTCTCTGGGTCAGTGGATTGTAGCATGGTTATCCTGCACTGGGTTGTTGTTGTTGTTGTTGTTGTTGTTGTTGCTGCTGCTGCTGCTGTTGTTGTTTTGTTTAGACAAGGTCTCACTATGTAGTCCTGGCTGTTATGAAACATACTATGAGACCAGGCTGGCCTTGAACTCACAGATATCTGTCTACCTCTGCCTTCTCCCTTCCCAGTTCTGGGATTAAAGACATGCACCACCATACTCAGAAGTTGACTTATTGATCAATTTAGTGTGTGTGTGTGTGTGTGTGTGTGTGTGTGTGTGTGTGTATCTGTGGAGGACAGAGGAACTTCACCAAAAGGGTTCTAGAGATTGAACTCTGGCCATCAGGTTGAATGACAAGCACTTTTTCCTGCTAGGCCAGGCTATGACATCGTAATGACAACCATGTCGCTAATTAGAATTTTCAGCTCCATTATAATTTTTGTTTGTTAGGTTTCTTAGCAACCCCTTGTGTTTTTAGGTGTATTTATTTATTTTGTACACGTGGAAGTGCATGAGTACATGTGTGCCACAGCTCCTATATGGAGGGCAGGGGACAGCCCGAGGAAGTCAGTGTGCTCCAGGGAGAGAACTCATAAAGTGGTCAGTCTTGACAGCAAGCCCCTCTATCTGCTGAGCCATCTCAGCAGCCCCTGGGCGATCTTTAGGGACCAACTATAAATATGTGTGTATGCATATATATGCATATGTGTGTATGTATATACGCACACATATATAACCTATTGTCAAATACATTTGTTATATATTTATGATTGTATTACTACAGAATGAAGCCTGCAGTACTCGGGTATGTTTCTAATTTAATATGGCCTGTGTCCTTATAGGAAGAGAGTCACATGAAGTTATTGTTGTTGTTTTTGTTTGACATATGAGGAGAACACTGTGAAGAAAGAAGTGTCGAAGACTGATACCCTCAGCAGGAGCCAGGAAGGAGGCTCAGCACAGAGCCCCTGGGAGACACTAAACTTACTGGCATCTTACTTTTGCCTTCTGGCCTCCAGAGCTGCGAGGAAATAAGTTTCTGCCCTTTTAAGCCATGGATTTTTGCATTCTTTTGGTGCAGCAGACCTAGCAAATTAAGACAGACACCCTTGATCACAGTAACCTGTCTGTAACCTGTCCGCATGCCTGTGTCCGCCAGCACCTAAGTCCTGGCCCTGGACTGTGGAGATTCCAGAGCTCTGACTCCCTTCTGAGCAGGCCTCTTCTTGGAAAGGGAGGAGTCCACTGGCCCCTGAGGACTGCGACACTCGGAGTCTAAGTCTTCACTGTCTTCCCAGACCAGCAGTTTTCAACCTGAGGGTCACAACTGCTTTATGGGTCACGTATCAGACATTTCCGTTATGACTCACAACGGCAGCAAAATTAGTTATGAAGTAGCAACAACAATAATTTGATGGTCGGGGTGGGGGGTGACCACAGCATGAGGGACTGTCGCAGGGTTAGGAAGGCTGAGACCCACTGCTGTAGGCCATTCTGTCTGTACTAAGAACCTCCTACTTGTTCTAACAATCCGTGAAAGAGCTTCACCAACTCGGGATCTCAAGTCTGTCCTAAAAGAGACGAGGCATCGTAGTGGTACCATTGGCCAAAGGGTGGCAAAGGGGACATCTGCTTCCAGGGCCTTGGGAGCTGGGACAGAACTCCAACCGCAGCTGGAGTGTCCACACGCCCACTTCCTTTAGTCTAGACGGCAGGAGTGAGACCTGGAAGGTGAAGGGGACAGCTAGGTCTCGGGGTCGGGGCCACCATCACACGCTTGCCTTGCAGCTAGCCGTGCACTCCCGCTTTGTGAGTCAGGACTCTGGCCAAGGAGGAGGCGCTGGCCATGCTCACCTTCCCTCAGCAGGCTCGCCCGCCCGCCTCTCCAGTGCACACTCCAGCTGGGCCTAGCGGTCCTCAGCGGCTGCCCAGTTCCCCGGGCTTCCTTCTTCCTTACCACCAGGAAGGAGGTGTGTGTGTGTGTGTGTGTGTGTGTGTGTATGCGTGTATGTGTTTGCGTGTGTATGTGTTTATGTAGTGTGTGCATGTGTGTGTATGTATATGTATGTGTGTATATGTTTGCATGGTGTGTTTGTGTGTATATGTACGTGTATGTGTATGTGTGTGTATGTGTGTATGTGTGATTGTGTGTATGTATGTTTATGTGTGAGTATGTGTGTTTATGTGTTGTGTGCATATGTGTGTGTTTGTGAGTGTATGTGTATATGTATGTGTATGTGTGTATATGTGTGTGAGTGTATGTGTGTGTATATGTGCATATATATGTATGTGTGTATATGTGTGTGTATGTGTGTATATATGTGTGTATGTATATGTGTGTCTGTGTGTGTAAGTATGGCACACATATACATGTGCATGTACAGTCAGTGGTTTCCTATTGGGTATCTTTTTTTAATTTGTTAAATTGTTTTTTGTTTTGTTTTGTTTTGTTTTGTTTTGATTTTGAGACAGGGTTTCTCTGTGTAGCCCTGGTTGTCCTGGAACTCTCTCTGTAGACCAGGCTGGCCTCCAACTCAAGGAGATCTGCCTGCCTCTGCCTCTGCCTCTGCCTCCACCGGCCGGATCTCCACCTTTTCTGTTGAGACAGGGCCTCTCACCAGTCCTTGAGATGGCCAGTTGGGTGATCTGGCTGGACAGTGAGCTTCTGGAGTCTGCCTCTCACCACCTCCCTCCCATCCACAGCGCTGGGCTTACAGACACGGGCCCCGTTGGCCAGCCTTTAATGCGGGTGCTGGGGATATGAACTTGGTCCTGTGCCAGGTAGTTCTCTGTCAACTTTACACAAGCTAAAGTCATCGAGAGGAGGAACCTCAGCTAAGAAAATGCTCGCATAAGATCTGGCTCTAGGCAGTCGGAGGAGTGTTTATTTAATTGGTGATTGAGCTGAATAAACCCTTCCTTCCCCTAGTTGCTTCAACCATGGCGTTTCACACAGCAAGGCAGCCCTAACAGGCCCTCCTGCTTCTGCAGCAGGCACCTTTATGCCAGGCATCCCCTCAGCCTGTGGTTCCTCACAGATCGAGCGGACTCCTGTAACTGGGGCCCTCAAGTCAGAGCTGCCACGTAGGTACTGGGAACTGAGCCTGAGTCCTCCGCAGATGCAGCCAGTGCTCTAAACCACTGAGTCATCCCTTAGGCCCCTGCGCTGTTATTTCTGCAAACTTACAAGCATTTCTACCCTCTTCAGTCTTGCAAATTCCCAGTGTCCCTGTCTCCATGGTAACCTGCTGGGGCCCAGGCAGCCTCTGCATCGCTGCCCTTTCTGGCTCACACTGCTCGCATAGGCAGCTTTTCACAGTTTGCTCTTGGACTGCGGGGTGCAGCTTAGCTCCCCAAAGCCTCAGGTTATTTATGTTCCCAGCCCCCTGACATTTAGCTGACACAGTGCTTGCAGAATGAATAAAAAACAGTGCGTTGGTAATGGATAGGAACATCACAAAACTACTAACGGTAATTCTAAAATAGTATGCATGCCAATAAATATCAATCCCCCAGGGTGGGGGTGGGGGATCAAGTGTAGGACGAAATAATATTCGGCGGGAATATTACATGAAAGGAAATTTACACTAAACTGAGAAACTGATTCTCATGGGAAAAAGAGGAATAACGATATCAAATGTCCCAGGACAGGAAGCCTGAGGCGGCTCCGAGTAGCTGGGCAGACTGAAGGCGGGATTGCGAGGAAAAGGACAAGATGTAAACAGGATATCGGGAAAGGGGTGAGCGTGCTCTGGTGGAGAGGTGACTAGAGTGCGAGGTGATGAGAATAAGAACATGCTGCGGGCGCTGTGCTATGTGTCACCCCGAGCTGTCTTAACCTGAGAAAGTTTTGTGTTTTCCAGATGCTTTGGGAGAGCTTGCGGCCCAGAAGACCCAGTGTGTAGTCTGCTGCCCCCGTGTGGCGGGAGCGCATACTGCAGCGCCTCGCGGAAAGCTTTACCACCAGAGGGCGCAAAGGGCTCAACCTCCCAACAAGACTGTAGACCGATGATGTCATTTGTGTATTTTCCAGAGAGTTCTTTTTACAGATGTGGTGATCAAGCAAATGGCCAGCGATCTCTCAACCAAGCAGGATCCTCTCTTCTGCTTAATCCTATCTGTCCTACGTAGGGTTACTACTGCTGTGATGAAACACCACGACCAAAGCAATTTGGGGAGGAAAGGCTTTATTTCAGCCCTTGCTTCCAGGTACACTTTCAGTGAGGAAAGTCAGGGCGGGAACTCAAGCAGGGTGGCAGGAACCTGGAGGCGGGAGCTGGTGCAGAGGTGGGGGGTGCTGCTATTGTACTTCATAACGTGTTTAATCCCTCCCCCATTAATCACTAATTAAGAAAATGCTTACAGCCAGATTTATGGAGGCATTTTTTCAACTGAGGTTCTGTCCTTTTAAATAATTCTAGCTTGATTTAGACTGGGATTACAGTTGATTTCATTTATATGGCTATCTTCAATATTCCAGAAATTTTGATGTGTTGATTTATGTATGTCTCCCCAAATGAACTCTGTGATTAAAGATGGATATATAAGCAAATATTTCATGCTCCTCATTAATGTCATATTGAAACATTCTATGCATGCAGATTGGATAAAATTTTCTCCTCTCCACACATTACTTTCTTAGTTTGATAATTTGTTTTAAGATTGATTGCTTCTGTGGTTTAAGATTAATTTAAAAATTAATAAACAATTCAAGCCCTTTAAAAAAAATAATTCTAGCTTGATATAAAACTAGCCAGCATGCTTACTACCTTATAAATTGCTAGGTCTGGGGAACCTTATTCAGGACCACAATAACACACACACACACACACACACACACACACACACACACAGAAAGACAGAGACAGAGAGAGACAGAGTGACAGAAAGAGAGGCAGAGAGACAGAGGCAGAGAGAGAGAGAGAGACTGACTCACCCCAGGACCTTGTACGTACATTGCAGTTGCTTAATTTAAATGCCTCCGATTCTTGGATTTATATGAAGATGCCATCTATAAGAAATTTTTAGACCTCCCAAAACATAATCCTAGTGATCCTCCTCCTCCTCCTCCTCCTCCTCCTCCTCCTCCTCCTCCTCCTCGTCCTTCTTCTTGGTTTGGTTTTTCCAGACAGGGTTTCTCTGTGTACCTCTAGCTGTCCTGTAATGCATTCTGTAGACCAGGCTGGTCTCAAACTCAGAGATTGGCCACATTGTCCTTTTTAAAAAATGAAAGTAAAAATATGTTACCTCCAATTCTCTCTCTCAGCCAGGCACTGTTGACGATGAGAAATAAGTCAGAAGCAGTAAACTCCTTCATGTTCTCCGCGGACCATTGGCCATATGGAAGTGCCCGACGTCATATAATAATATGGAAAGAGGTGTAGGGAGGTACTTAATTAATTCCACTTAAGTTGCTTTAGGCTTTTGGTAACAGAGAAGCCAAATCAAATTAGCTTTAAAGGAGGCGGCGCTGGCTCCCGGCTGAGAGGTTCAGAGGTGGTACAGGACGTCTTCCTGCCCTACTAACAACATAGCAGCTAGAGAGATCTCAAGAGCCCAGAGCAAAGTCTCCCTTCGTGACTTTTAGTTCCTCCCCCACATCTTTGCCAATTAAGGCCAGTCTCTTAGCATTTTGTGGCCAAAGCCATCTCAGCCAACCTTGTTCGTTCCTCACTATTAGACGGAAGAGACCCCGCAACTCTGAGGGAAACACGTACCTGAAGGACAAAGGAACACTAACAAAATGACCTCTAAGGAAACAGAGGGGAAAATGTAAACAAAAAACTAAGATCCAGCGAGATGGCTCTGCAGGCCTAGGTGCTTGTTGCTGTTAAAATCAAACAGTCTTAACCAGGGACCCCTGAGTGAACCACGCGGAGATGAAATCGCTGCAAAACGCACGAGGAACTTTATTAAAAAATACTAGCATGCAGGCCGGGCGTGGTGGCGCATGCCTGTAATCCCAGCACTTGGGATGCAGAGGCAGGCGGATTTCTGAGTTCGAGGCCAGTCTGGTCTACAGAGTGAGTTCCAGGACAGCCAGGGCTACACAGAGAAACCCTGTCTTGAAAAAACAAACAAACAAAAAAATACTAGCATGCTAGGGTCACTCTGTATATGAAGAGTGAGTGACCCCCACTGTCTGCACCGAGGGCTTTTTATACAGACCCCAGGGCAGACTTCATTAGGCACAATGTGATTGGCAAAATGGTAATACCCTCAAACAGATTGGTCCACTAGGGGATGAGGTAAATGGCCAGTGGTCAGTACAGTCAGTCCTTTGGAATGTGTCCTCACCCCTAGGTCGGTCTCTCCCTCCCCGTTGTGGTCTGAGGAATGCAACCCAGCCCCGGACCCTTTGTAAGTTTTTGAGTTAACTCTTTCAGTTGCCACGCCTGAGGACTGGGGCTGAACCCCAGAAGTCACACAGTAGAAAGAATTGACCCCAGAAAGTTGTTCTCTGACCTCCACACACATGGCATAACACAAATGTGACATACATACATACACACATACACACACATACACACACACATACATACATACAACTGTAAAGTGGAGGCTGAGTATGGTTGCAAATGCCTTTAGTGCCAGCTGTTTGGAGGCAGCGGCAGGCACATCTCTACTTTACAGAAGAGTCCCTGATAGCAAGCAGAGGAGATGAAGTTTAGAATGCAGAGACAGTAAGCTGAGAATAAGTGTGGATCGAAACCAAAATGAGCAGATTCATAAACTAAACACCATAGAACTAAGAATTATGATGTTTTATCGATCACATATATATATATATATATGATATATATGTGATATATATATGATATATATATATATATATATATATCATATAGCTAGATGCCTAGGAATGTAAAGAAATGGCATTTATAGTGTGAGTTTGGACTCAGGACCTCCATTTCTTGAAGGCAATATCACACTGTCACAGTGTTTTTATTTAAATGTGATAACAGGGCAAATGTCAACTGATAGAGAAATGACTAATTCCCTTCCCCTAAAAAAAACCCACCAGGAGATCATTTCCACAGCGGAAGAGGTGTGGATGTGGTTGGATAGATAGGGGAGGGGGTGAAAAGACTTGACATGGGCTTTTAAAGTCTTGATATAAAATGTATTTCATGGCCTGGACGTTGGCCATGTAGGTGTTTAATTGTAACAGTTTATTAAGATATGCTTATACCAGAGAGATGGTTCAGCAGTTAAAAAGCACTGGCTGCTCTTCCAAATGACCCAGGTTTGATTCCCAACACCAGCATGGCAGCTTAACAACTACCTGGAACTCTATCTCCAGAGGATCTATAAAAGTAACTTTTATTCACCTGACTTAATTGTCATCTCTGAGGCATACTGCCTTATCTGCTAAGCTAGGCCTAGTCCTGGAAGCTTCTAGTCTCTGTTTAATCTAATCTAGGCCTAGAATGTTTTCAGCTTGAGACTTACTGCTGAATAAACTCGTCCTTTCTCATTCTTTCTGTACCCTCACTGCCTGATTCAACTCTAAGCTGAATTGTTCTGGCTCAAACTCCTCTCCAAGTTGACTGATCCAATCTGGCTCTCCCTCTCCCTCTCCCTCTCCCTCTCCCTCTCCCTCTCCCTCTCCCTCTCCCTCTCCCTCTCCCTCTCCCTCTCCCTCTCTCCCTCTCTCTCTCCCTCTCCCCTCTTTCCCTCTCCCTCTCCCCCTCTCCTCCTCTCTCCCTCTCTCCCTCTCTCCCTCTCTCTCCCCTCTCCCTCTCTCCCTCTCTCCCTCTCCTCTCCCCCTTTCCCCCTCTCCCCCTCTCCCCCTTTCCCCTTCTCCCCCTCTTCCCCTCTCTCCCTCTCCCCCTCTCCACCCTCCCTCTCTCCCCCTCTCTCCCCCTCTCCCTCTCCCTTTCCTTCTCCCTCTTCCTCTCCCTCTCCCTCTCTCCCTCTCATGTTTTGTTCTGCTTGGTCTCAAACTAACTCCAGCAATATGATCTAATCCACTGGCTCCTTTTCATTCTCTGACTCATTCTGTCTCCATCTGTATCTAGCTTGTTCTCTCTCTCTTCCACTTGTCTTTGTACCACTGTCCCAACTGCCTCCTCCCTCTTTCTGCACTGCACCCGTAAGTAGCTTCCCTTCCTCTCTTGTGAAACTTGGGCACAGCCTATTCTGTCAAATCTTTCTCTGATTCATCACTTTGTCTGCCCCTCAATTAGACATCACTTAAAAACATGGGTGTTTCCCTCTACAAACTAACTTTACCTTCATGTTTGGGATTAAAGGTGTGAACGAAGGGCCGATCTGTATTCCAGCCAGAGGGATTAAAGATGTGTGCTAAGGGCTGAGCCACACTGTAGTACCAGAGAAATGTTAGTGGTCCCCAGAGAATAGACAGGAGCCAATCTGATGCAACTCACAGCATGGTCTTTATTCTATTCAAGCTAGCTCAGGCCTCCTCCACACACCACCATCACACAGGATGGCTTTGGTGGTCGGGGAGGCTCGAATGTCTATGGGGCAAGGCTTTATAGTAAGCAGCAACCAGGAGGTAAATGTGCAAGCATCTAATTGGAAAGCTACTCTGGCCTTTAACATAATTGGGTAGTGCTGGGAGTCACACCATAAACTTAATTTCTGCTCCCCTCTGTGCTGGTGGTGGTTAGGCAGGGGGTGGGCTTGTAACCTGGGGTGCAGGTTTGTTGGGGGAATAACCTAGAGACTGGTCTTGTTGAGAGTGTAACCTGGAAATGCTGGTCTTGTTGGGGATGAGCCTAGAGACTGGAGCTAGGCTGTGGTTTTGTTGGGGGGCAACTCAGACTAATGCTAGGTACTAGCCTGTTAGTTTGCCTGAGTTCAAACTTAGGTCAGGTACTCTAAAATGGAGTCTGAACTTAAAAGATTTGGCATCTTAACATCGTGACTAGAAACAGGTATTTTTAGTAAATAACACAGTCTTGGGGTTTACAATGCAATGTAGTATCTTGGAACAGGGATCCAATGATTTCTTCTGGCCTCCGGGACCACCACATAACTACATGGTTCCCAGGCACACATGCAGGCAAAATACCCATACCCGCCGGGTGGTGGTGCCGCACGCCTTTAATCCCAGCACTTGGGAGGCAGAGGCAGGAGGATTTCTGAGTTCGAGGCCAGCTTGGTCTTCAGAGTGAGTTCCAGGACAGCCAGGACTACACAGAGAAGAAACCCTGTCTCAAAAAAACCAAAAAAAAAAAAAAAAAAAAAAAAAAAAAAAAAAACAACCCAAAAACAAAACAACAACAAAAAACAAAACAAAACAAAACAAAAAAACCCATACCCACAAAATTTAATTTAAAAAAAGTTAAATCAGAATTCACAGAAACCAAAAAGAGGATTTGGGGCAGGGGGAGATGAAAGCGTCGTGCTGGTGAAAATGGCTAGAATAGAAAAAAAAAAATGAGGTCATTTCAAAATAAAATCCAATGCTGTAAAAGCAACCAACAGAGAGGAAAATCAACTATGAAAATGAGTCTGTGACAAAAGGAAAAAATGAAGAAATGGATGCTTAATGATCAGAACAGGCAGAGACTCCGCAGGCTGGCGGGGTGGCTCAGGGGCTCTAGGCGCTTGCTGCCAAGTCTGGCCACCTGAGTTTGACCCCAGCGTCCACATGATGCAAGGACAGAAACGACTTCCACAAGGCGTCTTCTGGCTCCTACATGTGCACACCCACACACAGTAAATAACTCTAATACACGTAAACGCAACCCATTTTAAAAATGAAAATATAATTCACGATATGCAGATATACACGTGAAGCAAAAATTAAAAAATATTGTAAGAAAATGCGGTGAGTGGCCGTCATCGGGGCACATCAAGGACAGAACAAGGACACACAGGCCTCTTATTATCTCTTTCAGCATTCTGATTTAAAAAAAAAAAAATCACTCAGAGTCTTGTATACACAGACCAAAATGAAATATCATTTGCTGAGGTCTTCCTTCCTGATGTGCTGTTGCTATGGATAAGTTCTTGTCTGCTGCCTGGAGCCAGTCATTAAGTGGATGCCCGTTGCCTGGGAAACCAGATCCGATACCAAAAGCAACACCAAGGCTTACAGCTCACCAGGCGGCCTTTCCGACCTATCTCCTGCTCCTATGTGAAGCTGTCAAGCTGTAGGAAGCTTACGCTGGCCCCCTGACACTGGCTGAGAGGTCACACTACTTATTGGTGACCCGCTCGTCCTCATCTGTGATAAATACGCTCATGGGAAGTGTGGCAGCCGCAGCTTAGTGAATGTCATACCTTGGTGTTGACAAATACCATCTCCTTCCTGTACAGCTTTACATGTACAGTGGGGTGGGTTCCCAATGCAGGTCTGCACTCTTACCCATCTAAGCCTTTACTCTCTCTCTCTCTCTCTCTCTCTCTCTCTCTCTCTCTCTCTCTCTCTCGTGTGTGTGTGTGTGTGTGTGTGTGTGTGTGTGTGTGTTGTGTGTTAGGTTGGTCTGGTGCTGCTGTGTATTCAAAGGCTAAATTCTGTACCCCAAGATCTGGTTGCTCGAAGACAAAGGAGATCCTAACATGTATACCAGCTTTTGTTGTGTAAGCCTTGGTGCGCGCGCGTGCACACACACACACACACCCACCCACCCACACACACACACACCAAAGTTAGCCCTGATTGGTTAATAAAGATGCCCACAACCTGGGCTGGGAGAAGAAAGGGGTGAAATGAAGTTGCCAGGCTTGGGGTTTTAAACAGGGATCATGAGGAGAGAAGAAAGGATGAGGAGGAAGAAGTCGCCACGGGGCAGTCGCCACGGGGTAGGTGGGTCGTGAACACGTGGCCGTGAGGGCTGGCCTGGTGGAGTAGGAGCACAGCGAGCAGGGCAGTATCTCAGGGTCACTGAGAGGGAAGCAGACAAAGTACGGACGGAGAGGGCTGCTGTCTGCCCAGCTCTGGTGCTTTAGAGCTTGTATAAACAGAAAGGTTTGTGTCCTTTATTTGGAAACTAAATGATCTAAGGTGGGGTAGAACCCTCCAAATTACCCACAACGTGTGTGTGTGTGTGTGTGTGTGTGTGTGTGTGTGAATATATGTCTGCCACATATGTATTTGTGTACCCTCAGAGGCCAGGTGAGGACATTGGATCTCCTGAAGCTGTAGTTACAGGAGGTTATAAGCCACCCGGCATGGGTGTGAGGAATCAAACTCCCATCCCCCTAACCCCTGAACTAACCAAACTCCCATCCTCCTAACCCCTGAACTAACCAAACTCCCATCCCCCTAACCCCTGAATTAACCAAACTCCCATCCCCCTAACCCCTGAACTAACCAAACTCCCATCCCCCTAACCCCTGAACTAACCAAACTCCCATCCCCCTAACCCCTGAACTAACCAAACTCCCATCCCCCTAACCCCTGAACTAACCAAACTCCCATCCCCCTAACCCCTGAATTAACCAAACTCCCATCCCCCTAACCCCTGAACTAACCAAACTCCCATCCCCCTAACCCCTGAACTAACCAAACTCCCATCCCCCTAACCCCTGAATTAACCAAACTCCCATCCCCCTAACCCCTGAATTAACCAAACTCCCATCCCCCTAACCCCTGAATTAACCAAACTCCCATCCCCCTAACCCCTGAATTAACCAAACTCCCATCCTCCTAACCCCTGAATCATCCCTCCCATCCCTCCATTCATTAAAAAAAAAAAAAAAAAAATCTATGCCAGGCAGTGGTGGCGCACGCCTTTAATCCCAGCACTTGGGAGGCAGAGGCAGGCGGATTTCTGAGTTCGAGGCCAGCCTGGTCTACAGAGTGAGTTCCAGGACAGCCAGGGCTACACAGAGAAACCCTGTCTCGGAAAAAAAAAAAAAAAAAAAAAAAAAGAACGAAAACAAAAACAAAAAAACAAAAAACAAATCTATTATGAGAATTTCCAAAGGTGATGATTCCCCAGGTGTTTGCTCTCAGACTTCAACCATAGTAACTCCTGACAGCAAATAGGGAAGGGGGTGTTTCCTCTATAGCAGCTAAAAGCAGGGATGAAGACCTATTCAAACTGCCCGTTCAGGGTGGTGTTTGGAAGGTATTCTGTGGGCTATGTGACTAAGCCTGGACTGATGGCCAGTCTTCAGAGATGGACAAGAGTTATGCACTCATCTTAAAGGAGCAGCAAAGAAAGGTCACAATATTTGAACCACAAAAGAATTCTCACCATTGTTTACCTCCTAAAGGGTAGTTTTCATATTATTGTTTTGGTATTTCATTGCTGTTGTTTTATTTTGTTTTGTTTTTTGAGACAGGCTTTCTCTGTTTTCCTGGCTGTCCTGGCAGCCTGGAGACCAGGCTGTCCTCAAGTTCACAGAGATCCGACTGCCTCTGCCTCCTGAAATGAAAGACTTGCACTGACCCCACCCGGACTGTAGTTTTCATATTTCAATTGACAGATTCTTTTTTTTTTTTTTTTTTAATTTCTAGAGGAGACGGAAGCTGTATTTGACTTTGTGGCCTGTGTGATTCATGAGAGGGACACTGAGCGGACACACTCTGGGTAGTCACTGGACAGGAGTAGTAAGTGGGCTGGTGGCCCCCCTACTTACATAGGAAACTTAGAAACCCAAATCAGGGGTGAAAGCCAAGACTGGATTCTCCAGGTCCTTCGCCGGTGACTTTGGCACACTCATGCTGGAAGGAACAGCTAATACCCATCTGCACAGTGACCCTAAAGTAACTCCCTTGATACCTGAACATGTCTCCAAGCACAAACCCAAGCCCTTCCCTTGCCAGGAAACCACAGGCTCAGGAATAACATAATAATTATTCTAAGTATATCTTATATGTTGTAGTCTGAATTTTTTTAAAAAAGATGTATGTATGTATGTATGTATGTATGTATGTATGTGAGTACACCATTGCTCTCTTTAGACACACCAGAAGAGGGCATCGATCCCATTACAGATGGTTGTGAGCCACCATGTGCTTCATGGGAATTGAACTCAGGACCTCTGGAAGAGCAGTTGGTGCTCTTAACCGATGAGTCATCGCTCCAGCCCCATGTTGTATTCTTTTGTTTGTTTGTTTGTTTGTTTGTTTGAGACAGGGTTTCTCTGTGTAGCCCTGACTGTCCTGGAACTCACTCTGTAGACCAGGCTGGCCTCGAACTCGGAGATCCGGCTGCCTCTGCCTCCCAAGTGCTGGGATTAAAGGCGTGTGCCACCACCACCACCCGGCCCCCATGTTGTATAAATTTTTGTTTTTATGGATGTGTCTGTGTGTGTCTGTATGTGCATATGTCATGTGTGTGCAGGTCCCTCAGAGGCCAGAGACGCTCTCGAGAAGCTGAGAACCAAGGTCCTCTACAAGAAGAGCTACTTTGCATAACCAGAGTCATCTCTTCAGCACGCTGTTTTCTGTATTCCTTTTCTTTTAAAATTTTCTTTAAAATCCTTTTTATATCCATAGATGCTCTGCCTTCATGGATATCTGTGTACCATGTGGGTGCCTAGAGCTTTCAGAGGCCAGAAGAGGGCATCACATCCCGTAGAACTGGAGTTACAGATGTTTGTAAGCTGCAATGTGGATGCTGGGACTCGAACCCATGTCCTCTGATAGAGCAGCCAGTGCTTTTAGCTGCTGAGCCACCTCTCCAGTGCTAAACTTGAGATGACCCAGCCTTAGGGGCTTCACTGATCTAAGACTGTCTCTCTTAGCACTCACGTTTCTGGAGATAGCACATTGATTCTGTGAGGGTGTCACTGAATCAATGAAGCACCTGCCTGAAGTCCATATTCTACACCTTCTTATTCTTCTATCTTGCTCTTTCATCACAGGAACAATACTCTGTCCAGGACTGAGAACGTTATCACCAGGTCAGCCTCGTGTGGCAGAGGCCAGTGGAATTATCATTAGTGAGTCCTAAGCGTATTGTCCTGTGTCGCCTGTTCATGCTTCCTCTCACTCCTGGACACTAATGGGTCCTGGTGCTCTAGGTGCATCCCTGTGTGGTGTGTGACATCTATTCTGGTCTTACTTTTCTATTGCTGTGATAAAATTCCATGACTAAGACAACTGATGAAAGTGTTGAATTGGGCTTACAGTTCCAGAAGGCTAATGCTCATGACAGAGCAAAGGCATGGTGACAGGATCAGCCGAGAGCTCCCATCTTAAACCAAAAGCAGGAGGCAGAGAGTGAACTGGGGATGGCTGGAGGCTGCTGAAACCAAGCCCACCCCTGTTGCACACCTTCTCCAACAAGGCCACACCTCCCAATCCTTCCCAAACAGTTCTACCAATTGTGGACCAACCATTCAAGCATATGCACGTATGGGTGCCATCCTCCTTCAAACCACTATGATCTTCTTGGTGCTGTAACAAATTGCTCCCCCTTTTGTCACATATATGGTCTGTGCACACATGATAGCATACATATAGGCACATGCATATGCATGGGGCGGGGTTAGTGTATAAGCCAGAGGTTGATGAGAAGTGTCTTCTTCAATTACTAGGGCAGGGACGCTAACTAAACCTGGACTCAATGATTTAGTCTGTCTAGCTAATCAACTTCTTCAGGGGAATCTTCACCTCTTGGGCCCTGGGATTACTGATGGGTGACCACACTCACGTGACATTTATGTAGATAGTAGGGATCATAGTTATGGTTATTATTGCTGTGATAAAACACCATCACCAAAGCAACTTGGGGAGGAAGGGTTTACTTGGCTTACACTCCCACATCAAAGTCATCACTGAAGGAAGTCAGGGCAGGAACTCAAGCTGGAACACGGAGGCAGGAGCTGGTGCAGAGGCCATGGAGGGGTGCTGCTTACTGGCTTGCTCCTTGTGACTTGATCAGCCTGCTTTCTTATAGAACCCAGGACCAGCCAGGGATGGCACCACCCACAATGGGCTAGCCTCCCCCATCAAATTACTTATCAAGAAAATGTCCTACAGCCTCATCTTATGAAGGCATTTGCTTGAGGTTCTCTCCTCTCAGATGACTCTACCTTGTGTCAACTTGACAGAAAACTCCAGGCTGTGAACTCTGGTCCTCAGGCTTGCATGGCATTTTGAGTCTCAGTTCTTTACAGTGAGCCACTGTCACAGCTCACAAACTGCTCTCTCTCTCTCTCTCTCTCTCTCTCTCTCTCTCTCTCTCTCCTTTTGTTCCTTCCTTCCTTTTTTTCCCTTTTACCTTCTTCTTTTTTAATTTTTGTTTTTGTTTCATTTTCAAGACAGAGTTTCTCTATGTAGCTTTGACTATCCTGGAACTAATTTTGTAAACCAGGCTGGCCTGGAACTCAGAAATCCTCCTGCTTCTTCCTCCCAACTGCCTGGCCTGATTTTTTTTTTTTTAAACTGCTCTTTCAGTGGCAGTCATTTCATCTTTTGCTATCATCATGGTATCTCTTGTGTGTTTTCAATACGTTATTATTATTATTATTTTTTAAAGTTCTCTGCCTCTACCACATGGTCCTGGGGACTAGACTCAAGTTGCCAGGCTTGGCTTATTCGGGTTCACTAAGGCAGGCCGTCTTTGAGCGTGGCAGCCCTCAATGTGATGTGCCTCCCAGAAAGGCCCCTCTTCTACTCCCCCAGCCACAGGCCTGAGGTTACAGCTTCATATGACAGACCCCTTAAGAGAAGTGTCTGCCTTGTCACAACTGTGGTCTACAGAAAAGCAGTAGCGAAAGTCAGTATATGGATGGAATAAAGCAGATGTGTAGATGGGGATCAGACCTATGGGCAAGAAATTTATTTTACATCTACTGATGAAACATCAGTTCCTTGCTCTAGTAGGACATCATTAAATGACTGAGTTTAACTGCCTCACGTCTTTCTTCCATGAGACACTGTGTATTTATCCGATCAGTTCCCCTTACATAGGCTGTAGGCTTGTTTTTTTGTTTTGTTTTGTTTTGTTTTTTATGAGGAAACAGTACAGACACCTCCATAGGCACTATTCAGTCCTCCAAGCATGTGCCTGGTCAGAGGGAAGACTGAATGAGCACAAGTCACTGCCCAAGAAATGGAGTTAGTACCTGAGATCAACCATCGGCATTAGAGAAGGGTGCTTACAGAAGGTTGGCTAGCCTACAGAGTCAACGGTGGTCCTAAGAGACGCCCATTTTGCCATATATAGAATGTCCCCCACTAAATTCTATGTATATGCTATGCATGTGTGCATGCAGGGTATGCAAACACGTGGAGGTCGAAAGTCAACATGGGGTACTTTTCTCTCCACTTGATTTTTTCAAACATGTTCTCTCACTGAACCTGGACTTCACTGACATGGCAAAACAAGCTTGCTAGCGAGCAAGCCCCTGAGTCCTTCCATCTCTCCCCAGCAGTAGGAGTTCACACCACCACACCACCTGGCTTTTTATGTGGCAACTGGGGTTCGAGACTCAGGTACGCCCTCATGCTTTCATGACAAGTACTTTACCAGCTCCAACCCCTGTAAATTCTTGCATTGGAATCTTAACCCTCAACGTTGACAGTACTGCAAGAGTTGGGAGGTATGATGTGAAAATGGGATTGGTTGGTACAGACAAGAAAAGCTCCTCACTGTAGAGAGACTATCTTGTGGATTGTATGGATGCATCTCTTGTCAAGAAAAATCCTATGGCCTATGAAAAGGTTAGAATAGACATTTGGTAGGCAGAAAGGATTCTGGGATAAAGGCAAGCACAGGGCCCTGGGAACCAAAGGAGGACACATGGACCCGATTAGAGGCAACCTGCCTCCTGGCAGGACTTAGATCAGAATAGTTGGGACATTAATTTTATGAGCTAGTCGGAGACTAAGCCAAGGCTCATGGCTAAGGCGTTCGTAAATATATTTTGAGTCTCACAGTCCTTATTCTGAGAACTTGGGGACAATAGGACAAACAGCTTTTATAGCCCTCTATATGAGGGCAACGATAAGCCAGCAGAAGCTTGTTGCCAGTCAGTGGTCATTTGATGTAAATCTGAACTATGACATTGCCCTATTTTTTCCTTAAATTTTCCTTATTACTTGACACTAAATGTATTAAGAATATTTCTTGCTTTTTCATGGTCTTGTGCCCTGATGTTTGTCAATACTAAATCCAATTCTTTAAATATGTCAAGTTTCAAACACTTCAGTTGCACAAGTTATTTTAAAAAAATGTATAGTTAGCCAGGCAGTGGTGGCGCACGCCTTTAATCCCAGCACTTGGGAGGCAGAGGCAGGCGGATCTCTGAGTTCGAGGCCAGCCTGGTCTACAGAGTGAGTTCCAGGACAGCCAGGGCTAAACAGAGAAACCCTGTCTCGAAAAAAACCAAAAAATAAAAAATAAAAAAAAATGTATAGTTTAATTTTTTTTTAGTGTATATGTCTACATATGAGGATGACACTGAAGGACAAAAGTGAGCATCAGAGCCCTTGAAGGAGCAGTATGAGCTCCTACCTGCTGGGCCTTCTCCAGCCCCATAACTAAACGTACATAACCACAAGTTACATAGTTACAGTGTAGTTCATTCCACATTTAAAGAGGCCCTTATGCTGGTACTATTTTTGACTTAATACAAATACTTCTTTTTTAGACAGGGTCTCTCTGTGTAGCCCTGGCTGTCCTGGAACTCATTCTGTAGACCAGGCTGGCCTCGAACTCAGAAATCCACCTGCCTCTGCCTCCCAAGTGCTGGGATTAAAGGCATGCACCACCACTGCCCAGCGTACATACTTCTTTATCCCACTGCCTTTTCACCTCCTTTGCCCTAGCTTCCAGCACCCACCTAGCCCCCATGGACGTAAACTATTGGCAGTAAATTCATCCCATTAACAAACTAACCATAATCTGCAGAACTGTAATACAAGAGCTTAAACATTTCTGAAATCAAGGTGGGTTTTCATTTTTACATACCTTTAACAGTTAAGAATTAGTGCTCAGTGAGATAGTTACCACATCACAAACCAGTTCCAGCTTATGCTGAAACCAGTGGAGCTTCCGCACAGTGGCAGGGCAGTTCACATGCTTAGGGCCCTGCAGTCATTCCCCAGCCTGAAGAAAAAACAAGGTCAAGCTCAAAGCCTCCAAACAAATAACCATTCAAATCACAAAGCATTTAGCTTAACCCCCAAATTTATAAGGACAGCATTCAGTACAGAGTTGAGTAAGGAGCTAAAAACAAAAGATGTTAGAAGAGACACCAAAAAGGTATGTGTGAGTAAAGATGTAGGAACTGACAGACTTCAGCTTTTAATCTGATAGCAAACCACTGGAAGTTTTTGAGTAGGAAAGCGGCATTATCTGGGAGATTTTAAAGTAGAGATCCGTCTGGTTGCTTTGTGGAAAATAACCCAGATAAAGTAAGTAACAGAAGCAAGGTTATCTGCCAAGGAATACACTGAAAGGAAGGGGTAACACATGTTCACTGAAAGACAAACACAAGGCTTTTAACAGCAACTTTATTCATAATGATCATAAACTGGAAACAATCCAAATATTCATCAACATTGAATGGATCAACTTGTACAATGAATGGACTGTGACACAGAAGTGAAAAATGAGCGGTTACAATCCACAACACTGATTCCTACAGTACACAGAGAACAGAAGATACAACGGTGTATTTAATTCCACTTGATATACATTTAAAACAGGCAAAACTAACTGAGAGGCAATACAAGTCAGACCAGCAATTATCTCTCTGTGAGAGGCAAAGGGCACCTACTGAGTAACAGAAATATTTTCTACCTTGATCTGAGAGGTGCATTCACAGGTGAATATAGAAATCCACTGAAGTGGACACTTAATATTTGTTAACTTTTATCTCAATGAAAAAGCAAAGCCATATTCAAAGTGACGTAACTAGGGGAATAGAATGAGGACCAGTAGTGCGATCTTCCCCACAGCTCATCGTCCTCCCACCTGTACAGAAGGGTTTGCACTTGGAATCTGGCGTGGCTATTAGAGAGCCAAACTTTCTCTTCTCTTTTCCCTAAGTGAGCAGTCAACTCCTACTGAGTATATCTGCTTCGTCCCCAGGAGAGGTAGGGACAACTTTAAGCAGGAAACAGCGAACTTTTCCAAGAAGTACTTTAGCTTATGTAGCACAGTGTCACAACTACTCAAGCCTGCGACTGTAGAGGGAAGTAGCCATGACAGTTCAGACAGACATGGACTTGGCCTGTGGGGGTTGTAGTCTGCCAGCTCAGACAAGCTGTCACAGACAAGCTGTTGGGACACTAAATGTTTGTAGTTATTCACCTGCTTATGGCAACCTCACTAATCCTGATGCAGAACTAAAATACTAAACAAACTGCTTAGTGATTGTTTAGGAGGCATTCAGGAAGATTGCTACTGGAAGATAGAACAAAATAATGACACAGGGACAAGTTATATTATAGAGAGGCAAAAGTGCCCCTTGAGATGAACTGGGAGACAGGACATCTACATCTACCCTTTATTAAAGAAAAAAATACTTTGTGGTGGCCATTGGCTGCTTTAGACAAAATGTACAGGACATGAATTCAGTATTTGGCCAGTTTCAAGGCAGAAGTTATAGAGTATTTATAAAGTACTTACAGTGTAGGATGAACCAACTTTTTAAAAAACGAGATAAAAATGGGAAACCCTTAACCTGAAGGTTGACAAAAACCTAGTTTTGCAACAGGATTTGCAACAGACCTCAGAGTAAATTAATTAGTGTGACTTCCTAAAGCTGTAAGTCCAACTAAGAGAATGGTACTAGTTCATCTCTTAACTTGGGCAACATGGCTTAATGAAAGAGACTAATAAGCACCTGGCTTTCCAACTTAAGACTGAAATGTTTCATTTACCAAGAAATGAAATTCAGAAGGATGAAACAAGAAAGAAAGAAAATACAGCAAATCTAAAAGTCATGTTAGCTGGATGTCATCTGGGGGTTTTCTCTTTGGGAGATGATGTGGGAATTCCACGTTAAAAAAAAACAAAAAACAAATGAGCTGAGGATCTTGTAGTCAGAAGGGCTAAGATGCCTATCTCAGATAAACAAGTTTACTTACTTTTAAATTCCAGAAGAGCCAGAAATCATCTGTAAAGGAAAGTAACTACTAAATAGCATGCCATTTCTCCTAGGTTGACCCTACAAAAGGAAAAATGGACATTAACTCTTTGCAGTATTGTCTTTCTCCGGTACTGAAGGCAATTTTTAGATTACTGAACTCAGGTCAATCTAAGCAGTTAGCCAATGTTTTCCCTCTGTATGTAGGTTCCTTTGGAAATTAAAATAAGGACTCTATATAATGAATGTACTTAATGCTAGAGAGTAGATTTGTGAGTACACCTAGTTTGGATCTTGACATTACTACTAGTTTACTAGGGTAAATTACAATCTGTTTTCTTAACAACATTCACATATTTGAACTACATGCTCAGCACTGCACTAAATCCAAGAAACACAGCAATGAGATTCCTAGTCACAAATAAGGTGTTTCACTTCTTAATTTTCAATACATGGCTAAGAACTATTCTGAGAACAGGCAAAATGTCTGTGACAGTCAAATGAAGACTGTGAAGGTGTCATTAAAAAAAAACAAAACCCACACAAATATTTATTTGCCCAAGCATTTGTTCAAATGCCAGGCATTACACTATTCATTAGAGATGAAACAATAGATTAGACTTCTCTGGTCCAGTCTAGCAATGACCAACACAGTAAGAAATGCTAAGTAGAAAGGACAGGGTGTTCAGCACGTGTAGCTGGGAGGATGCCCCTGAAGCTTCTTAGATGATATGAAAATCAAGTTCTGCAAGATGAATAGAAGTTTGTCTTCTATCTACCCTGACAGCAATGAAGGCAGGCAGGGGAGTGGCATGAGTGAGCTGACTGTAAAGCCATCTGCTGAAGGAAAAGGGAGAAGAGCAATTTGGGAGCAAGAGCCAAGATGTGAGAGCGCAGAGCGTTAGCAATATTGGCAACTAGGATTTAGGGGGAAACCTCAGGAGACAGGTGATAACTAACGTCAGAAAGAGATCAGCTAAGGAAGTAATGTAGGGAAATGAGGCAAGGGAGTCTTAAAAGAAAACAAAACAGAACAGCAAACCAACCAACCAGACATACTCAAGAAAGGGGTGACTGCAATGACTGGAGCTGGCGTCTCTGCAATGCTACGATGATTTCAAGGCAAAAATACTGACGAGAACACTGAACTTGAGTGAGCTGACTGGCAATATGGGAGCCTGGGCAAGCAAATATTTGAACTAGTGGGAATGAGAGAAATGAGAAAGGACAGTTAAGGACACAGAGTTGTTGTTTCAAATGGCACTTATTTTAACTATATTCACTGATACCACAGGACCAGTAACAGCTATATATTTAAAAAGGAAGAAGAAAAGAAAAAACTGCCATGCAGCTACAGCTACTTACAGAAATACAAAAAACAGCACAACACCTCAAACCAGCAGTTCTCAACCCACCCACGGGTCTCAACCCCTCTGGGGGGCTGAATATCAGATATCCTGCATATTGGATATTTACAATTCATAACAGTAGCAAAATTACAGTTATGAAATAACAAAGAAATAATTTTATGGCTGGGGGTCACAACCATTGCCTTAAACAAAGAAACAAACAAAAAATAAGACTTGTTACAGCAAACTATTGCTGAGGGTCAATTAAAAAAAAATTCCTTAGTTTATTTATATCTCCTTATATTCACACAGTGGTTACATGATGCAAACTAATTTTATTATCACCTTAAGCAAAACACTTGATAGAACTTGATAGAATGCACAAGATATTAATATTTAGGAAACTAGAAGTAGAAAATAGAAGCAGCTTCCAATCATTCGCTCAAATAATAAAAGTGTTTGAAGTATTTGCTATGAAAGGTAATACACAAAGCTACTGGGAAACTACCAGTAGACTCATTTTTCAGGTACTTAAGCTTATTCTTTGCTAAGCAAAATGTCAATCAGACACTAGCTTTTCTTCTCTGAACTGTTGGAACTAGGCTTCCTTATCAAGTATACACCATCAGCTTCCACTGGAGATTTTCCCTATCCTTTGAAATAAGATGGTGTATACTTGGTGGGGGGAGGTGCTGGCACTTTGGGAGTAATGGATCATTCTTTATGTCATCAGGCTATCTGTATGTACACCATAGGAAGGAGAAATCTTGGCTTACATGCCAGCATAACCCTCCAGTAAATAAGGTAACTACAAAGGTGCCCCTAACACTTCCCAGCACTCTCTGGAAGGAAGGGTTCCTACCTTTGGCTTGGAACCACTGATCTAACTTTGGTTCTTTGACTCCTGTGGCCTAAGCATCAGCTCCTTCCAAATGCTTAGTTGTAGTCAGGTTCCTTGAATGTGCAACACGACGATGTGCTGTAGTATTTAAGACAGATCGTAGCACATCAGCTTGTAAACTATACGAGGATGAGTTACAAACTGGGTGCTGCTTTTAGATCCGGTTTACATGTTGAGCTTTATCTTAAGATTGACTTTTCCACAGTTAATATGCCCGATAACATTATAGCACAAAACTAATGTCTCCAGAAATAGGAATTAATAGTCTGTGGATAAGGGTGCTTCTTGAGATTTAAATATTTTTACTTGTGCACTGTCTTAACTACTCAATGTGTAAGACAGTTCTAGAGTAAATCCATTTCCTGCAGCTAACAAAATCTGCCAAATCATTTCAAAATAAAGTGTCTCCCTTAAGCATAGTTTCTTTATAAAAAACATTAATACCCATGCAGATAAGACAAACAAACTAAAACCTCTCATAACTCCTGATCTTGAAAAGTCTTTTCCCCCTGCTGTTTAGATAGGGTCAAAGTTCTGTCTAGAGCAGGAAAAAAAAAAATTACTGACTGGCAGTGATCAAGATTCCATACTTACCATGGTCCTTTGATAGATGAGCTGAAAAAATTGCTCTGGCTGTGAAAAAATAAGGAGCGAACCACCAATAACTGGTTATTCTTAACTCCTGATAGTAAGAAACCTCCTAAATCAGAAACTTAAAATAATTCCTGCTGCTCCAACCAAACTGATTTCTCCCTCCATCCGTAGTATCACCATCACTTGGGTAGGTGGGGATGGGGGTGTTGTATTTACTTCAGACTCAGAAATAGGCTTTAAAAATTAATCTTAAATTCTGCTAACTAGATAAAATACCTCTACTGTGTATATGCTATTCCTCCTCAGAAACTTAATTTGATATGTGAGTTTCTGTAAACTGACTCGAATACACTTTTAGGAGCTGGTCATTTCAAACTATGTGTCACACTTTCCGCTGTGTCAGGATAAGAGCTGAAACGTTTAGCATGTATCTTTAGACCATTTTAAAACCAGACTTCTGGTTCAACTGACAATATCAATACTAAATTTGTTGAAAATCAGTTATAATAAAAGTCAAAGGCAATGACTTTTCCATTAAACTACGCTTTTTAAAGTGGGTATTCTTATTCAGTCCCGTGTTGCCAAATGAGATGGGGAAAAGGCAACTAGTCAGAAAGAGTTCAATGTTTCTCAGTTTGGACATCTGTAGTAAGTTCAATGCTTTCCCACCATCCAATGAGGAACTGTGAAAGAAAAAGAAATCAAACTAATTTTCCCTTTTCAAATTTGACTTCTTGCACCACAATGGCTTACGGATCGTTTCTTTCTCTCACAAGATCATCCCAGCGAGGATCCATTTCAGTTGTGGCAACTCGAAATAGTGCTTGGAGATGCTCATCCGTCAGCGGCTGGCTCAAAGTGTGCTGGTTTCGAGTTAAATATGCAAAAGCTTTATCACAGATTTGGTTACTATCAAATAAGGACGCCACCTTATAGGCAACCCCTTTGATGATCGGGTAAGTCTCACCAGACAGTCCAGCATAAAACTGTCCCAGGTCTTTGTCTCTGTACTCATTCCACAGGTCAGTGTTCCCCTGCAGTTTGGTTAGCTCCACTCTTACAGAAATCGGCGCGTACTCCGGCTTAAAGCTAAATGGATTTGAGAAAAGTTCTAAGTCTTTTTTAATAAACCTGAGGTCCTTAAAATGTCTCTCAAAATCTTTTTGCAGGCGGGAGATCACCATTTGATACCTGTCAGGATCAAATATTTTTTGATCTTCCTTAAACTGCTGTCTGAGTTCATCCACGATTATGCTGAAGGCAGGGAAGTCTGTCAGATTGACTTCCTCCATGTGTCTCTGAAGGGAGCTCAGCTTATCCTCAAAGGTACAGATGCGGTCAAAGGCGGCGGCCGCGAAGACTTTACTGATTTGCAGTTCTTCACTGATCTCTCGAAGATAGTCCATAATATCTACCAAGAAACCAAAATCGCAAAGCCACTGCTTGTCTGAGAAATGAACTGTTGTTGCCCCCACTGAAACCAAGAACGCCTCGATTTCTTTTCTTAGTGAAAATATCAGTTTTAACGTTTTGCCTCTTCTCAGCCAGTTATTCAAACACCGTCCATTAACTCTTTCGCCATGCTCTGATTCAGACTCAGTTAGTAGAGGCTGAAACTCTGGTCGCCTAACACCTCTGGTCTTAATCATAACTACCCATTCAGATATGGTATTTATGATCTGATTAATATCAACGTCATAAGAACTCAACAGTTCCAAGTGAAGAAATCCCGAATAGTGGATAACGTTCCAACAGTTGGGACTCACAGCCTTTTCTCTCATGTAGGAGACCAGCCCGGAGTTCTCGCCAATCATCCTTAGAGTGTGGGTCGTGGTCAGTCCAACCATTCGCTGTAGGCTGAGCCCTGCTGTCTGCAGGGCCTCCAGAATTGCCGACATGAGAGCCCCAACACTGAAGTGATGAGTCAGGTTGATAATCGTCAGAAGATCTTCTTGCACCTCCAGGTCGCGGCCGACGCCACGGATGAAGACCAGCAGGTAGTTCTCATAGGCCACAAACGCCTGGTCATCCAAAGCAAGGGAATAGGCCTTAAAGTCCCTGGCTCGGTTAAACAGCTGGCTGCGGAGGTTGCTGTCAATGCTCAGAATCCTCTGGCGTGTGATCTCTGGAGACAAGTCAATGCCTTCCAGGACGCCGACGTGATCCGGCAGCACCTCTCTCAGCAGCACCTCCATGCACTGGTGTACGAAGTCACCCTCACCCCAGCCGCGACCCTTCAAGGCCAAGAAGCGGCAGAGGCCGAGGCCTGCCCGCGTCGCTCTCTCCTCCGGAGTGAGCACGGTGGCCAAAGACATGTCACCCTGACGCAGACGCTCCACCAGGGCAGCGCGTTCCTCGTCCCCTACAAACCGTTCATAGAATTCGTGTTCGGCCTCGTAGTGGCGCCTTACGTCGCGTTCCCGAGTAGAGGCGACCAGGCGGCGACACACCAGGCACAGGGCCCCGTCACCCTCCGCAGGCTCCACCACCAGGTAACGCTGGGTCCACTCGGGCCGGAACACCAGAGCCTCGTCGACTTCCATCCTAATCCTCTTGGGCGTCATCCACATTCTGCGGAGGCCACAGAAGAAGGCCGAGCTCTGAGGCCGCAGCAAACGGGGAGGAGCCCGACAAACGCCAAGCACTCCCTAGGTTCTGCGCCAGATCACCCGAGCAGGGATGCACCAGCCTCCGCCAGAGTACCTCCGTTCCTATTGGCTGGAGATTTCGTATTCCCTCAGCTTTCAGAAATGAGCCAATGGGAAGAGTGGACCGTGAACTTTGACGCGCAAGCGCGGTGCCTTCTAGACTGGTGGACGTTCGCTGTTTAAGGCGGGACAGAGGCCTCAGGAAATGACGTATGACAGCGCTTGACTGGCATTCATTCTGACCAATCAGCACTTGCCGCCGGGAAAGCGGCGCAGGACGGCAGTCGGTCGAAGCTGACGGAAGAACTTGAGCGTGAGGAGCCGAAGTGATTGGCTGACGGTGAACTCGGCGCCAATATGGCGTTTGTAGCGGGAGTTATTCGGCGTCTGGATGAGACGGTAGTGAATCGCATAGCGGCGGGGGAGGTCATCCAGCGGCCGGCCAATGCTATCAAAGAGATAATTGAGAACTGGTACGGAGGGAGCGGAGCCGAGTTCCCCTAATGCGAGCCGGGTCGGGCCGACCCACCTGCTGCAGTCGGCCACCGTGCGGGGCGCCTCGGCTTCCCGCCATGCGCACGGCCGAGGGTCCTCACGGCTCCCGTGAGACCTGTTTGGGTCGCAAGTAGGGAAGCACGCGTGGTGTTGGTTTAATGGTACCTTCCCGAGGATGCGCCTCGCCACCACATTACGTACGCAGAAGATGCGCGCCTGACGATGTGTGAATGTTTAAGGGTGGAAGAAACAGTCTTCAGAGTTTGCCCTTTTAGGCTTATCATCCATTCCCGGAATAATCCCTACACGTCCAAGGCACAGTTTCTTTTGAGTTTTATTCAAACGTTATCAGGCCAGTGGACAATGGGGCTTTCTTCTGACTCTCCTCTTGTCAAATTAGTGACCCTAGTTAATGTTCTAGAGGGAGGCATGTGTTGCACCTGAGACTTCGACCAGTCAGGTTGTGGAGGGGAGAAGTTACACGTGTAGAGTTTAACCTCTAAAAGGCTCTGAGAATAATATACCCCCAAATAGACACACCACCAAATAAGTTAAGAAAGGACACTGTATACATAAAGGCTTTGTGCTAATATCAGTTGAAGCTAGTGAAAGCCCATACATTGTTACCGAAAAAAAGGAGACAAATAAATGTTCAGTGAGGAATGGCAGTCTGGTAGAAGTGCACCGAAAAGACAAACCGTTCAGAACGAGGATACTGAAATAAATGACCTCAGGCCCTTTTGGGGGTCCAATGATTTTTATACAGGAGTCACCTAAGACCATCGGGAAAGGGAAAACACAGATATTTACAGTTATGAAGTAACTTTATAAAATAAGTTTATAGTTAAGAGTCACAACATAACAAAGAGTTGCAGCTTTAGGAAGGTTGAGAACCACTACCTCAGGGAGAAAGGAAATGTTAGGAGGTAACCCAAGAAAGGAGCAGGGAGCCTCCAGACGTTTGTTTGGGTGTCAGTAGACTGCCTTAGGGTAGCTTTTGTGCTGTGTTAGGATGAACTGGAGAACTCGAGTCACTTAGTTGTACTATGCCTGGATAATGTACAATAGCATTAAGCTTAAAAGTAGCATAGCAACTTGCATGCAAGCAGAGATTTTGCACAAATTTTACTTAAATATTTAAGTCAAGGCTTTTGCCACAGAAGTGCTAAGAAAAGTTAATTAAGTTTCTTGCTTTTTTGTTTGTTTGTTTGTTTTTTAAATAAAGGATTTTTCATGAGAGAAGTTGGGAACTTCCCCTTTTCATGCAGCCCCAGATCAAATTTGTTTCCTGTGGTAGATATTCTTTGAGTCTAGGCTGCTCTGAAAACACACGAGTTTCGTTCTTTTAAAGATTATTTCCTTTTCTAAATTTGGTTTCTTTTCCTTTCTTGCTTCTGTGATGGGGATTGTGTGTGCAACACACTTGTGGAGGTCAGAGGACAGCTTTGACTGTCTCCTTCCATCATGTGGGTCTCAGAGATTGAGCTCAGATCCTCTGGTTGGAGCCAGGTGCTTTTACCCACTCAGACATTTTATAGATCCTATTGGCATCTTTTTTTATTTTAAATTTTCACTTTATTTGTGTGGATGTTTTGCCTGTGTGTATGTCTGCACCATGTACATGGATTGCTCTTAGAGACTGGAGAGGGTGTCAGGTCCTCTTGAGCTGGAGCTAGAGATACCCCATGGATTCTGGGAATGAGCTCTGGCCCTCTGGATGACTGAGCCATCTCTCCAGGCTCCAGCTCCTTAAGCCTCTTAAAGAAATTTCTGCATGGCAGTTTTTCTTTGCTTCATCATGAATGTGTTTTCTTTATAGGAGTAGAGGGAAGTTGCATTTTTATTGACATTTATTAGAGTCCCTTAGAAACCAGAGACTGATTGGAGTTGTTATAACAGTAAATGTAGTTGAAAAGAGAGTAAGAAACACTTGTACTGAAAGGACTGCCCTACAGGAACAGAAATGTGCTCCGTCCTTGTCACTGGCGCAATGTGTACATTCGTGCACTACCCACATCAAGCTTGTAAGACGAAAGCACGCTAGTCAAGCAATATGTGTGCATCAGAGTAGTTGCAACTGACCATTTTTTCCCTCTGATTTGCCAGTTTAGATGCAAAATCTACAAATATTCAAGTGATTGTTAAAGAAGGAGGCCTGAAGCTAATTCAGATCCAAGACAATGGCACTGGGATCAGGGTAAGCAGGGTGGTGTGTGTGTGTGTGTGTGTGTGTGTGTGTGTGTGTTATGGGCCTCATAGCAAACCTCCAGGAAAATGGAGGACCTCTTCCTAGCCTGGTGACTGTAGTCTTCTTCAGAACGTAATTTAGATTGAAGGCCCAAACACTTACCAATACATTAAATGTATATTGAACATCGTTCAAGGGATATGGCAGTGGACGAAGCGGACAAAAATCCTTTGTTTTCTGTCCCAGTAGTGGGAGTCAGGAGAAAGTGACTAGTGTGCCAGGTGCCATAAAACACTGTTCAGAATACAAGAAGCTGGGGGATGGGGGCAGGATCAGAGGGTGGCAAAGGATTTGACTTCCAGTTCTTCAGGGGGGCTTTAATATGGGTGTGGAATTTATGGAGAAGTGAAAGGAGATCAAGGAGCAGGCTATAGAACTGTGGAAAGGAAGAATGTCTGGGGCAAAAAGAACAGTAAGGACAAGATCATGAAGCAGAAGCTGGAACTCGATGGGACAAGACGTGAGCCCAGGAGGAAACCTCTGGGCATAACAAAACCAGGGGTCTTTTTGGCAACTATGGTGGGATATGACTCAATGATTGTAAGTAAAACAGTATATAATACGGTGGTGAGTTTTATTTGGAACCTTCGAATGGGCCTGCAGTGACGGCCCAGGGGTTAAGAGCACCTTCCACACTTACAGAGGAGCCCAGTCTTGTCTTCAGCAGCGCCCATATCAGGGGTCTGATGAAGCTGGAACTCCAGTTCCAGACGGCCTCCGAGGGCACTTCATGCCTATGGTACTCATACAGTCAGGCACACACACACACACACACACACACACACAATACAATTAAAAATTTTAAAAAGAAGCCGGGGGTTGAGGGTGGCGGCGGTGGCGGTGCACGCTTTTAATCCCAGCACTTGGGAGGCAGAGGCAGGCGGATTTCTGAGTTCGAAGCCAGCCTGGTCTACAGAGTGAGTTCCAGGACAGCCAGGGCTACACAGAGAAACCGTGCCTCGAAAAAACTAAATCCCAAAAAACAAAAACAAAAACAAAAACAAAAAAAGTCTGTGTGTGTGGGGGAGTGTTATGTGTATGTAGGGTGTCTGTGGGTGAGTGTGTAGGTGTGTAGCATGTGTCTGTGTAGGCACTTGTGCCTCTGAGTGCTGGAGCCTATAGAGGCACTGAATTTCCTGGAGCTGGAATTAGAAGAAGCTGTGAGTCACCTGATGTGGGTGTGGCAGCTGAGTTCAGGCCCTCTGGCCACAGAATGTGCTCTTACCACACTGAGGCATTTCTCTAGCCCTGGTTTAAGGCTTTTGAGGCCAGGTCTCTCGATCGCACTGCAGAGCTGTCTTGGCCCTCCTACTTCTATCTACAAAGTGCTAGAATTTCAAGTGTGCCACCATACCCAGCTAAAATGAAAATTGTTATAAGTATTTTTACTGCTTGTAAGATAGTAAAGGTTTTCTTCCTGTAGATTGAAAATAAAGTTTCAATTATTTCTTAACTTAAAAAGAGACAATGAGCCGGTCGGTGGTGGCGCATGCCTTTAATCCCAGCACTTGGGAGGCAGAGGCAGGCGGATTTCTGAGTTGGAGGCCAGCCTGGTCTACAGAGTGAGTTCCAGGACAGCCAGGGTTACACAGAGAAACCCTGTCTGGGGGCCGGGGGGAGTGTTGAAGTGTCCTAGACTATACAATGAGATTGTATCGAAAAAGGATGGGGGGTGGGCAAGGAAGACAGAAATGAGTGCGCACAGGTAGACAAGGGGCCAAGCATGGAGTCCTGATGCTAGGAGGTGGGGCCGGAAGTGAGTGCTGTGCATGACACTGAGGAGACCCAGGAAAGTGAAAATCCAGGTCTCGGGTATTTTGTTTGCCCATAAGGAAGTTGGTATTAATTTAGACCTCTCCTCCTAAGAATTTCTTCTCAGATTAAAGCAATAAAATGAAAATTCAGAAAGATTTGTGAAAACAGAGACATAATTATTTATTCCTCCGCCCCCTTAATCTCCTCTCATGCAGAAGGAAGATCTGGGTATTGTGTGTGAGAGGTTCACTACAAGTAAACTGCAGACTTTTGAGGATTTAGCCAGTATTTCAACATATGGCTTTCGTGGTGAGGTAAGTCAGACTTAAAGAAATGTATAAAAATGCCCTCCTGTGATAATGTTCTCATTTCTCAACAGAGACAAATGCAATTTAATACTTTGTACTTGTTTATCACATGTATCACATGTAAATTTGAATAAATTTAGCTTTCCACAACTGAGAAATTTTGAAACATACTTAATATACTATTTTATCTACAGAGGCAGTGGATATCATGGGTCTTTTTATTGAAGTCCCTAACATTACCTACTGTGGTGGTTTGTATATGGTTGGCCCAGGGAGTGGCAAGTATTAGGGGGTATGGCCTTGCTGGAGTAGGTGTGGCCCTGCTGGAGGAAGTGTGTCACACTAGGGGTGGGCTTTCAGACCCTTCTAGCTGCCTGGAAGACAGTCTTCTGTTTGCCTTTGCGACAATGTGTAGAACTCTCATCTGCTTCTGCACCATGCCTGCTTGGATGCTGCCATGCTTCTTTCTGTGGTGGTAATGGACTGAACTGCTGAACCTGTAAGCCAGCTCCACTTAAATGTCCTTTATAAGACTTGCCTTAAAAAAAAAAAAAAAAAAAAAAAAAGACTTGCCTTGGTCATCAGCAGTACAACCCCAACCTCTAAGATGTCTATAAAGTCTTATCAGAAAACCAAATGTGATTCTGATCAATACTTTCATCTGCTTACAGTGTATTAAAAACATAGGGACATGCAGACATGGCACTGTAAACGGTTACTGGGTTAGAAAATACCATGCATACACCAGGCGGTCAGCGGGTGAACCACAGGACTGAAGATCAGAGAGGGAGCACAGGCCTGTGAACTAGAGGAGACTCAAAGGGCCTCAAAGCCTGTGTGAGTTGAGGCCCAGACTCTTCTCTGCCCGCGGATGCGGACGGAACACTCAGATACTTCTCTAGCCACATGCTTGCCTGCCTGCTGTCGTGTTTCCAGCTGTGATGGCAATGAACTAATAACCTGAAACTGTCAGCCAGCCCCTAGTTAAGTGCTTTCTTTTATAAGAGTTACTATGGTCATGGTATCTCTTTGCAGCAATAGAACAGTGACTAAGACGGGCATAGATTTTATTTAAATTAAAAGACAGCTGATGTGGGAACAGGACTAAGGGTGGGAGGTGAGAGGCAACAGAGCCACTTGATAAATCCCAGGAAATCTGACCCTGGAGACCAGCATCAGGGTGCAGATCTGAGTTTATTGCCCAGCCCATAAACTTATATACAATGTTTGTGCCAATCCCAAGCTCCTAAGTCTTTGGTCAGTCATATCTCACCCTACCATCACTGTGCTCCAATGAAAGCCCTACCTAATGAGCTAACTCAGAAGGGGGTGAGGGAATGGTCACCTGTGAGGACTTCTGTGAAACCCTGGCCTGGGTTCCTTTTTGCTGTCTCACCTGTGTGCTGGGAGCCATCTTACATGTAATGTTGTGTGCGACAGACCAGGAGTCTCTGAGGAGTCCCAGGAGCCTGTGGCACCTCGCCCTCCCTCCCGCATGCTCCTTCACAAGGCTGACTTCCACATGCCCCACAAGCTGTGAGCCATTCTCTATAATTTAGGTAGTGTAGGTCGAACCAGTAGAGTCTCAAGTGCCCTCTGGCTCACAGTAACCTCAAAATTGTTCCCAGTAGATAGTCCGAAAGGCTTAATTTGAAGTTGCCTCTGGTCAAGTTGTAGGAAGGCAGTTTTATCCCAGCTGTAACCCTGAGTCAGTTTCCAAGCCTCTGGCTTCCTGCATCCTTAGTCTGTCTTAGGAGTTACTGTTAACTGGAATCAGAAGGGGGTTTATATTGAGGAATGTCTTTGTGCCAGTGATGTTCCTTTTGTGAATCAGCTCTTCCTTCCAATCCCCACAGCGTAGAGTTACCATCTCCCTGATTCACATGAGGATGTGTAAGAAACCTGATCTGTGCATACTAGACAGTGACAGAGTGGAGGGGTGAATGTAGGCACGCTGACCCCAGAGTCTGCTGAAAAGGCTCCTTCTGAAGCAGCAGGGCTATCTGCTGTATTGTGTATATTGGCCCATTTTCTTCCTAAAAATACATAGGATTGTCTCTTGTGAGCAGCTCTTGCCTTACACAGGTCTCAAGAATCATTTACGTTTTAAATGTATTGAATGGTTTGAATCAGGTCTTTTCCACTGAAGAACTCTTGAACTCCTTATGTAGCCGAGGCTGGTCTTAACACTCCTGGTCTTCCTGCCTTTGCCTCCAAAATACTGGGATTAAGGGTCTGCACTATCACACCCAATTTCTTAAATGTTGAAAATTATAAAAGCCAAGCTAGATGCAATGTTATATGCCTATAATCCCAGTACTCAAGAAGCTGAGACAGGAGGATCCAGAGTTTGAAACCAGCCAGATCTACATAATGAGTCTGAGGCCAACTTGACTACAGAGAGGAAGAGAGAAGGATAGATTATCTGAACCAGGGAAGTGCGGCTCTGACCAAGCAGTCTCTGAGTCTGAAGCATGCCCCTTCTAGTTCATGTTTGTGAGATGAGACTGAGCTCCTCTGCTGATCCCAAACTCCAAGGCTCCGGTGATCCTCTTGCCTCAGACACCCAGGCAGAGTCATGCTTTTTCAGTGAGCCGAAGCTGCCTGCCTCTGGAGTTCAGATGTTATCGCATAGACCTGCTGTAGCAATTTTAAATTCATATTTTTTAAAATATAATTGTTTCTATAAAGCTGTTTTGAGATATCCCATTATTTCTTTCTGAAAGCACATTTTTAATTCCTTGGCAGATACATCACTGAGACTATATTACCCTTTAAATCTGTAATAATCTCTAGATGCCCATGCACTGAAAGTTTGGTCCATGGTTTGTTGTTATTGGAAAATTATTTAAACTAAGTGTAGGACCTAGTACACACTTTAAGTGGGACAGTGAACCCGTCTTGTTCTCGTTGGCTTCTGTGGATGTGAGGTATAAGTGACTTTGGTCTCCATGAACTCTACACCACGATGAGCTTCTTCAGCACAGGACCAAAAGCATCAGCGACTACTGATCATCAAGTGGGTCCTCTAAAACCAGAGCTAACAGAAGCCTGTAGACTATAAGTTGATCATTCCCCGTGCTACAGTAATGGCAACTGCCCGGCACAGTGCCTGTGGTAGCAGCATGAGCTACGGTTACTATGAACACAGGAGGTTTGGTGTGATTCCTTCTGGAGTTTGTAACTTATGCTTTCCCTTATGCTAGGATTACCTATGGATTAGATTTTATCTCTTTCTTAAACAGCATCAGATTGTTCGGTGTTGCCACATTAGTGTAGGTTGGAAGAGGCAAGTTAACTAGCCTTTGCCCTGATATAGCAGCAGTGAGGTTTTCTTTCATCTGGTTCCCTTCCTCCCTAGGCTTTGGCAAGCATAAGCCATGTGGCCCATGTCACTATTACAACCAAAACAGCTGATGGGAAATGTGCATACAGGTATGTGAATACAACCTCACGGTCCACCCGAAACACAAGGGTTACTCCCCAATCCACCGTGGTACTAGTTTTTCTTCCATTCCTATGGATAAAGTATTCACCCACAGGTATGATCATGAGGTGGTACTCTCTTACTTCATTGCTTCTTTTTAAGATTTAAATTAATGTATTTTATGTGTATGGACATTTTGACTGCATTCATATCTGTGTACCATGTGTGTGCCTGGTACCTTTAGAGGCCTGAAGAAGGAATGGGATCTACTGGGACTGGTGTTAGTATGATTGTAAACTGTGAGCACAGCATGTAGGTTCTTGGAATAGAATACAAGTTCTCTGGAAGTTTCTAGGTAATGAGATATTCTGTCTGTCTTTGGCCTCTTCGATATTCTGAAGAGTAGCCAGTGCTTTTAACAGCTGAGCCATCTCTAGCCCCTGAATGGCTTCCTTAGAGATTAGTTGTAATGCGTTAAAAGTACCCAGGAAGGTATCCATTGCACATAGGTTGTCTAAGCACATAGTAGCTGCTCATGTTATTTCTGCCCTTTGTTCTTTGGTAAGGAGGCAGCACTTTGGGCTGGCTACAGGTCGGTGGCTGGTATGCTGGACATTCACAAGTCATTTGCTGGCTCTTGAGCTTCTGGTTCCCTTCGCCTTGGGCCTGTGTGAGCTGGCTTGCTTTCCAGGAAGTACCTGCTGCCTGGCTGTTGTGCTGGCAGTTTCCAGAGGCTTGGAAATGGTCCTGAGACAGAACAAGAATGGGAGTCAAGAAATCACAGTCATGCTTTTGTTTTTGTAAGCGCTGGCTTACGCTGGCTGAGAACTTTAGTCATTCCTAATGAGTGCAGAAAGAAAAAAGAAAAGCATGCAGATGGTTTGTAAATTAAATCAGGACAGTTCTGTGCCCTCAGTCTTCTGAAGACTTAACATGTGATGTAACAGAAGAGAGAGTGCTTCAGAGTATGCAGGCAGGCTGGTGGTAGGAGTCTTGATTCTGGGTGTGAATTCTGGGTGGGCAAACCAGAGACAACTGTGAGTTAAGTTTGTAGGTAGCCTGAGCTGTGTGAGTCCTGTTTCAAGACCTTTTGTTGTTGTTGTTTGTTTTGTTTTTGTTTGTTTGTTTGTTTGTTTTTTAATGCCATACCCAGGGCTTTTATTGACTCCTGTGACAGGATGAAATCCAGAGGTTTCATCTTGGCACCTGGTGCCTTTCTGTGCTGGATAGTTTTATAACATGCTACAGTCATTTAAGAAGAGGGAACCTTAATTGAAACAAATGCTTCCCTAAGATCTGGCTGTAAGACATTTTCTTAATTAGTGATTAATGGGGAAGGTGTCTAGCCCATTGTGGGGGGTTCTATTCTGGGAGCTGGTGGTCCTGGGTTCTGTAAGAAAGCAAGCTGAGCAAGCCAGTAAGCAGCACCCCTCCATGGCCTCAGCATCAGCTCCTGCCTCCAGGTTCCCATCCTACTTGAGTTCCTGTCCTGAGGTGATACAAAAGTGTAAGCTACATAAACCCTTTCCTCCCCAAGTTGAACAAAGGTTCGTGGTGTTTCATTACAGTAATAGTAACACTAAGACACTTCCAAATGTCCTGACCCAGTTTTCAGCCCCTTCTCTCCAAGTGCTATGTGTTCCAAAGCTCCTTGCTCTCTGAGTTTTTTTTTTTTTTTTTTTTCTTTTCCCTCTATTCACTTAAAACTATTTCTTAAAGCCTGGATGAGTTTTCTTCTTTTCTCTGACTACCATCTCCGCAATCATCTACCCCGGCTAAAGGGTAAACATTAATATACACTTGAATAAAAGACTGTGCCTGGGGCAGATCACAAGAGCTGTTTTTCATGGGATATTGTATTTTGATTTGTTTTTGAGACAAAAAGCTCTGGCTGCCTGGAACTTGGCAATGGTCCTCCTACTTTTGCCGCTAGAGAGCTGCTGGGATTACAGGTGTGCCCTACTGTTGCTGGCTAATTTTCTGTATTACCAGGACCTTAGCTGGCAAATGGTTGTGGAATTGCATCAACATTTACAGCTACTGTAGCCCCCCCTTCCCCCAGGCTACATAGGAATGGTTCAGGTTCCCTGGAAGGAGAGCTGGAGGAGAGGAAACGGGTGACAGAGAAACACATGCAGTCGAGACTTGATTTCTTGCTCAAGACTCAAACTTTATTTGGGGGTCTCACAATTTAAAGTTTTGGGGTGAGACCCTCCTCCCAAAGTCAAACGTCTGCTCCAGGGGTGTTTGCTCTGCTGGTCCCACACTGCTCAGCGGGTAGCCTGCCTGATTCTGGAAAGTGTAGGTCCAGCAGATCAAAGGACTTCACCCTGATCCCAGCGCTCCGCCCCAGGCTAGCTCAGGTGTTAGCTAGTGGGCTCTCAGGTATTCACAGGAAGCTGCAGGTTCTTTGGAGAACAATGGCCCAGAACTTTAAAGGCTGAGAAGTAGTAGCTAGCCCCAGGTTCGGACCCCCCCCCCAAGGCTGGGGGAGGGCACAAGCTACCTTAAGCAGTGGCAAAACTGTTAATTAGTAACTCAGAATTTAATAGCTCAGGCAAGACTTGTTATAATAGGGCTTTAAAATAAAATCCAATTAACAATATATAATATAGCTGTGTTATAATGTATGATTGATATAATTTTCAATTTTAAAGTGTAGAAATACGGACTAAATCCAGGTAATGGACATGATTATGAAAGGGATTAGAAAGTTCATTGTTTTACTAGTTCTCTCATAGATAAGTGCATAAAATATACTCCTGAAGGTGTAAAATTTAATGTGAAGCTTCACAGATTAACTTTTCAATGCCTAGTTCATTGAGTTGTATAGACTTTGGGCCTGGTTAATTTTTGGTGTATGATGTTTTATTTATTTGTAAGCTTTTTTCTTTTTCTTTTTTCTTTTTCTTTTCTTTTATTTATTTATTTATTTATTTATTTATTTATTTTGGTTTTTCGAGACAGGGTTTCTCTGTGTAGTCCTGGCTGTCCTGGAACTCACTCTGTAGACCAGGCTGGCCTCGAACTCAGAAATCCGCCTGCCTCTGCCTCCCAAGTGCTGGGATTACAGGCGTGCGCCACCACCGCCTGGCGCTTTTTTCTTTTTAAATAATGAAGTTTGTCATGTTTTACATGTGACATATTGATGTATTTATGTTTTATGTGGCTCAGGAACCTGTAAGGCATTTATGATGTTGGTGTTGCAGACAGAGGCCACTATACTTGTACTATGATTTTTGTTTTTATGCTTTGGATAAGCATCCTGTTAGAAACTAATAATCTTTTATGGTTTCTGACTAGAGCAAGTTACTCCGATGGAAAGCTGCAAGCCCCTCCTAAGCCCTGTGCAGGCAACCAGGGCACCCTGATCACGGTAAGGACAGGACATGGGGACAAAACTGCTGGTAAGCAGCTTCGTGTGCTGAAGTAAAACTAAAATGGCCTCTGAGTTTCTGATGTAAAATCTAATACATTTTGACTTGTTTTTTTTTTTTTTTAAGATTTATTTATTATTATATGTAAGTACACTGTAGCTGTCTTCAGACGCACCAGAAAAGGGCATCAAGTCTCATTACGGATGGTTGTAAACCACCATGTGGTTGCTGGGATTTGAACTCAGGACCTTTGGAAGAGCAGTCAGTGCTCTTAACTGCTAAGCCATCTCTCCAGCCCCCACATTTTGACTTGTAATAGAAGTCCCAAGATACTTATGCTTCTAAGTAAGAAAAATGATTATTGGGTTTTATGGCATGGCAGCCTGCCTACCTTCTAGAGTTTTATGGGGGGCTGGGATGGTAGAAATCAGTGGGAAAAAGTTGACTCCAGAAGACATGTTGGAGCAAGTCACTTAACAGCTCAGAGCTTTAGTTTTCTAATATCTCCAGTGGAACAAAGAATGCCTAACCATCTGCCCTGCCCCAGAGAGTCACGGGTCATGTGAGTGTTGATAGTCGAGAGGAAGCTCGTCATGCAGCCTCCTCATAGCATCTCAGTGTCTTTCCTCACAGTGCTTCACGTCTGGTCCTTTGCCCCTGACCCCAGCTGTAGCACAGAAGGCTTTCCAAGGACCTTCCAAGTCCTGGTGTGATAGGCAGGCAGGAAGCAGAACAAACCTGTGCTTCCCAGTGGTGGCTAGAGCAAGCCTTAGCTACACACGGAGTGTGATTATGGAGAACTCCAAATGACCTCCAGAGTTTTATGATTGTCAGTTTGGAAATTGTCTCTGTGTAATGTAGTAATTGTCTGCAGAGTTACAGTCATATCTTTTTTTTTTTTTCTTTTTTTGGTTTATCGAGACAGGGTTTCTCTATGTAGCCCTGGCTGTCCTGGAACTCACTCTGTAGACCAGGCTGGCCTTGAACTCAGAAATCTGCCTGCCTCTGCCTCCTAAGTGCTGGGATTACAGGCGTGCGCCACCACGCCCGGCTTAACATTCATATCTTACTGAGTTGTCTACTCTCTTGAGCCAGACAGTAATTTAAAATGTCCTCATATTTTAGCAAACAGCCTGCCCTGCAGCCAGCCCTCATCTGAGAAGTGAGTGGGTGTGGGGTTGATGCTCCAGTATTTCTTCCCCTCCTGAGTTAGCACTTAGAACATGTCACGTATTCAGTACTGTAATAGCCACAGTGTGCTGCTTTCCACGTACATCCATGAATTTACAAGACGATGGCTCTTTCTTCAGGTGGAAGACCTTTTTTACAACATAATCACAAGGAGGAAAGCTTTAAAAAATCCAAGTGAAGAGTACGGGAAAATTTTGGAAGTTGTTGGCAGGTACCGTCCAAAATTTGGGAGTGGGTCCTTGAGCTCTGTCTTTAAAGGAATGTGCCCGGTGCTTGTAAACTGAGGGTGCTTGAAAGCTAGGTGCAGACGGCAAGGCTGGCCTGTGTGCTGCTCTGGGCCCAGTTCGCTCATCAGTCCTGAGTCCTGGCTCATCTTGCAGGGCACAGTCCGTCTCTTGCTGGGCCTTTGCTAGCAGGTGAAGCAAACTAATCTTAGACGCCCCGAGCCAAAAGAAAAAACAAATCACTGTTGCTCACTGGGTAGGTGAAGTAAGGTGGGAACCAGGAGACTAGCGACTTCTGCTGTTTCCTTCTGCCTCGGCTCTGGAGTCCTCTCCTGGACAGTGCTGGGATTGGCATTACTAGGATCCATGGCTCTGTGCCCACAGCCCTGGCGAGACTTCCTGGCTGCAGTCTTTACTTAGTGTGCCTTAGGAGGGGTGGGAGGAAAGAAGCTTCCCAAAGTGACTTGGAAGTCTGATCCCTTCAGGCAGGCAACCGCAGACTCACGTACAGGTAAGCATCATCTATTGCTGCCTGTGCTGCAGTGGGGCTTCAACTACATGTCTTAATCATAATAGTGGTGTGTGTCAATAGTTTTAAAATGTATCTGTCCATACAGGAACGGGTTTATGTAATCGGTCCCCTACACTCTCCCCACTGCCACTAGTAAAATTGTATAAAGTAGCATCAAAAATATTCTCAGTGGCTGTTTTGGTTCTAAGTGAGCTAAGGTAGAAACTGGTGTTAATAAATACAGTTCACTAGACAGTTCTTAGTTCATGGAGTTAGTGAGCAGAGGAGAGACAAAGTCTGCTTCAGGAGGGCTGTGGAGATACTGAGATACCGGAGAGGACCAGCTCCAGGGAAAGAGCGGGGATGGGATGGTGTGCTGAGGGAATCAAGTGCAGAGGCGGGTAGGTGTTCAGCATGTCCTGGTGGCAGCCCCGGGTCTGTCACCATGAACATAACCTGCAGGTTCATATTGGCCGAGATCCCATCAGCAGCCTGTAACCCTGGGTGTTTCGTGTGACTTAGTCACATTGGGCGGTGTAATCCCCACGAGTCTCTGTGCTGTGTTTTCCTGTGGGTGATATAGATTGTACCAAGGTATTTTGGTTTGTACATACCTTTGCTTAAATCACCGCTTTCTTATAAATCTACAACTTACTTAGTTAAAAGTAGTTCACTAAGTTTATCATGCATTTGGATACCCTCTGCTTAGCTTTTCCCTTTTCTTTTCAGGTATTCAATCCACAATTCAGGCATTAGTTTCTCAGTTAAAAAAGTAAGTCATGATTTTTTTTTAAAAAAGATACATCCATTTTTGTTTTATGTGTGCAAATTTTTGCCTGCATGTATGTTTGTGTACCATGTGCATGCCTGGTGCCCACAGAGGCCAACAGAGGCCAGCAGATCCCCTGGGACTGGAGTCACAGATGGCTGTGAGTGCTGGAGGCCACAGTTGGAGCCTCTGCAGGAGCAGCAGCCTGTTCCCAGTGGCTGGCCATGCCTTCAGTCCCTAAGTTAGGATTTCTGAAGGACAATTTTGTACTAGGAAAGAAAAGTAGGTTATTTTTAAGAAAAACATTCTTACTTTTTGGGGTTTTCAGATGTCAAGTCACAATGTTGTCTATTGTTTTCAGCAAGGTGAGACAGTATCTGATGTCAGAACACTACCCAATGCCACAACCGTGGACAACATTCGCTCCATCTTTGGAAATGCTGTTAGTCGGTATGTCAGTATCACATATAACAGAATCCTTTGTGTTCCTTCCTCTGATTCATCACCCCCGCTTTTATTGGAGTCTTGCTGACAGTGAAGCTGGAGAGTTGGCATAGTCAGATATCAGACTTGCTCCCGTGCTTCTCAGTGGTTGATAGTGTCATTGTTTCCTGTAGTCAGTGTTCCCTGGGGCGCTCTGTCACCTGGATGCTGTGCCTGTCAGTCAGTCAGCTTGCTCTCTTTAAAGTTTAGAGTTCTCTCTGTCGTTCTTGGATGTTCCTATTCCCTTTTTTCATTGTTATTGGGAGGATTTAACTTGCTTGTCTCTCAACTTTGATTAAGTGCCATTCTTACTTCAAACTGTGTCAGGAGCAAGAGATGTAAAGCTGGATGAAGTTTTCTATTTTTTTTTCTATATTCTTTGTTTACACTCCAAATGCTTTCCCCTTTTCCAATCCCCCCCTCCTCCATAAGTCCCATAAGCCCTGGTCCCTCCGCCCATTCCCCAATCACCCACCCTCCCACTTCTCTGTCCTGGTACTCCCCTACAATGCTGGATCAAGCCTTTTCAGGACCAGGACCCTCTCCTTCCTTCTTCTTGGGAATCATTTGATATGTTAATTGTGTCTTGAGTATTCAGAGATTCTGGGCTAATTAATATCCACTTATCAGTGGCTGCATTCCATGTGTAGATGTCCCTCAATGGAGGAATGGATACAGAAAATGTGGTATATTTACACAATGGAATACTACTCAGGAATTAAAAACAATGAATTCATGAAATTTTTAGGCAGATAGTTGGAACTGGAAAATATCCTAAGTGAGAAGTTTTCTATTCTTAAAGACTACACTTACAGGCATTAGCAGCCTTTTATTTTCAGAGAGGGCCCATGAGGAGAGTCGGATTCTATAATGAGAGCTCTCCTTGTTTGTAAAGCCTACCATTTCCATCACAGGTGCCTTGCTAGGAATGCCCGCTCCGAACTCCCTGACATCCCCCAGTGGCAGTAGTAAGATTGCCCCTGTGGAACCAGTGGGGGCTGCCTTCCCTTGCCCTAAGGTTTCAAACACATTGGCAGTTGTCCTAATACTGGAATTCTACATCCAAGGACAAACTATTCATTCTTTGAGTCAAACCAAGGGAACAAGTAGTTTATTTGTTATCATATTTTTCTTTCTAATTAAATGTAAATGAGTTAATTTTAAAATCTGCATTCCTAGAGCAAAAGAAGATCTCTATATTCTACAGGGTAGCTTTTAAGAGCATTTAGTAAGATTTTAAGACTGAACAGTAGTTGCCATGGAATCCCCATGGGCTGTAAGAGATTAGACATCTTCCCTAGAGAGCATTTCCAGAAGCAGGTTTCCAGTCTGGCCTCCTGAGACATTGGAGGAAGAAGGAGTTTGTGGGTCAGCATGTATGTGTATGCGCAGCCCTGTAGGCTGCATCTCCACCCAGGGACTTGGGCGTGGCCTATTACCACCGCAGCAAAATCTAGTGAGTGCTGTGCCACAATAGGGGTGCAGTAGTGAACAGCTGGGATGATTCTTCTCACAGGACTCTAGTCTGAAGGAAATGAGATAATTATGCCATCCATTAGCAAGATGTGCTGAAAAATAACAGGGCATAAAGGGGAAATGTCTGGAGATGGTGAGGAATATGAAGATTACTAGGAGTTAACTAGCTGCCAGTAGGTTATTCTGAAAATTTAGGAAGAAATAAGTGTGGCTTTTCAGAGACCACCTCTTGTTTACCTATTCTCACAGTAACCACTCTGGGGGGTCCATTATGGTAATAATCAGTATAGTAAGATTTCAGGTCAGCAGAGATGAGTTTAGAGGCTTAAAGGTTTGAGATTTAGTTACGATAACAAAATATTTAAGCAAAGTAAGGACTAGGAGCTTAGAATGATCTTCTCATAGTGCCCAGCACTCAGCACAGGTACTGAGAACACGGAGTGGGTAGCTGGTAGAGAGCTGGAGAGCTGGACAGACAGATATTGAGAAAACTCACAGGGCCTCAGCTGGACCTAGTCGTAGGATTTTTATGGGGCAAAGACGGTTTAATGGAAGGAACCCTGTTTTTTACTACTGTGATTCTTCTCTGACATGTAAGATTTCTTGTGCTTTCAAAGTCTCAAAATTTCTCTTTTCTAAACAGAGAACTGATAGAAGTTGGGTGTGAGGATAAAACCCTAGCTTTCAGAATGAATGGCTATATATCGAATGCAAACTACTCAGTGAAGAAGTGCATTTTCCTACTCTTCATCAACCGTAAGTGAGACAGAACCAAGCGTCTACACAGAGAGCTGTATGGAACCCGAGAGTTACTAACTCCCAGGGTGATCACACATGGGGAGACTTCCTGTCGCAGTTCAGCCTGACTAGGAAGCATCTCTAATTGTTACCCCATCTCTGCTGTTGGCTGGCACTCTCCGGCTCTTTACCTTGAGCAGCGTAGGCAAGCTTGCCTTCCTCTGCCGGCACCGCAGCCTCTCCAAGTAGAACCGATTCCACCTCTAGGTCAGGCTGCTGTTCCACTTTGTATGGCAGAAAATCAAGCCTGAGTATAAGCATTGTCCTGGGGTTTTATGCTGTGAACAGACACCATGACCAAGGCAACTCTTCTAAGGACAACATTTAATTGGGACTGGCTCACAGGTTCAGAGGTTCAGTCCATTATCATCAAGGCGGGAACATGGTAGCGCCCAGGCAGGCATGGTGCCGGAGGAGCTGAGAATTCTACCTCTTCATCTGAAGGCCTCTCTAAGAGAAGACTGGCTCCCACGTGATTAGGGAGAGGGTCTCATTGGCCACCCTCACAGTGACACACTTCTAATAAGGCCATACCTACTCCTAATAGTGCCACTCTGGGGCCAAGCACATTCAAACCTCCTCAGGCATTGTCATTAAAATGCCAAATCCTAAGAACCTTGAGAATTTTCTTTTAAAGAATGAAATGTATTCTTTAAAGGGTATTTAATTTATTAAGGGTAATTCTAGAAATCAAGGAAGGAATTAAATTAGCTTGAAATTCTCTACTAGTTCTTACCTCTCTGGTGACGTGTTATTTACATGATTTTTATTAAGTGAGTACTATTTGACTTTTAGATTTATGTAGCTTAATAGTATATTGCAAGGGTTTGCTGGCGCTAGAGTAACACACCACCCTGCCGTAGCAGTCAGAGCTCAGGGTCCTTTCAGACACGAGAAGCGTCTTTCCACACATTGGACTTTCATAGTCTTATCGTCAGAGTCCTTTTTTTTTTTTTTTTTTTTTTTTTTTTTTTTTTTAAATAAAATTGGAGTTAGTTACTAAGTTTACTAAGAAAAATAGTCTCATAGAGTAGCAATTTCAGATGAGTCCTAAGAGAAGGAGCCAGGGCAGCACACCTAGGAGATGGGCTTAGCTCTTCCGGGAAGCTTCATTTTGGGTTTACTTATCTTACGTGTGTGAATGCTTTGCCTCCCTGTATGTTTGTTCACCATGCCTGTGCCTGATGCTCTTGGAGGCAAGAAGTGGTTGATGCCCTTGAACTAAGGATGGTTGTGAGCCACCATGTGTGTGTTCTGAGACTGACCCAGGCCCTCTGTAGGAGCAACAAATGCTCTTTACTGCTGAGCCATCTCTCCAGCTTACAAAGGATGGTCACCTCTCACAGGTGGTTTTTTGTTTTGTTTTTTCAAGGTATAGATATATTTATTTTGTTTATTAATTTGCATACAAAATAAAATTGCATGGCATTTTCACACATACGTTTTGTCTGTTCGTATTTCTGCTGGGTCTGTGAACCAAAGCATGTGTTAACACTGCCTAACTGTTCAGAATGGCAAGAAAAGGCCAGTTTCCTATTCTGTCCTGTAGATGCTCACCTAGGGACAGTGACAGCATCACTGTGAAAGTCCGCCTCACGGTCAGAGACCTTAGCAGATTTGTCTGTCTTGTTAGGTACACCACCAGGCCTGTGTGGTCAGGAAAGGAATTAGAGAGCACAGTGCGGCATTGTTAAAGGGGCCACTCAGAAAACAAGAGTCTCATCATTGATAAAATCAGCACTCTTGTTAGAAATACAAAGATGGCCGGGCGGTGGTGGTGCATGTCTTTGACCCCAGCACTTGGGAGGCAGAGGCAGGTGGATTTCTGAGTTTGAGGCCAGCCTGGACTACAGAGTGAGTTCCAGGACAGCCAGGGCTATACAGAGAAACCCTTTCTCAAAAAAACAAACAAACAAACAAACAAGAAGAAATACAAAGATGTGACAAAATCTTGGCTACCAGGTTCATAGAACAACAGTTCATTAAGCTATTTGTTAAAATCTGTCTGAGGAGAAAGAATTTTCTGAAAATAGCTCTTCTTCGTCTTTGTCTTCTAGCTCTTCTCCGTACCCTCTGAGCCTGGGTCACTTCAGTCACCTTACCATGACTGAGCTGTGTACACCGCCTGAGGTGCTGGGGAACTGTTCTCAGCCTCGTCATTTAGTGTGGAACCCTCCCCGCACTGTGGCTCACACACATCTGTGTTGTGGGCTGGACACTTGGGCTGGAGTTAGTTTATCCACCATTATGGTTTCTCTCAGCATTTGGCATGTGTGATCGGTAGCTTTGTCTTTGTGGATTGGCATGTTTGGGAGCTGCTGAAGGCCAGTGACAGCCATGCTAATGTGCGTGGGTTCATGGGAGGAAGGCGAGGAGGCCTGTGGGATTGGATATCCTCTCATCTTTTCTGCTGCTTGGGTGAGAGGAAAAACCACAGGCCTGCAGTGAGGTACTGGGAAGTGGTGACAGATAAAGGGGGCTCTCTATCCTGGGCATCCGATAAGGTTGCCACTCAGGGGTGACTTTACAGCCACATATGAGGATGCAGCGGTGACCTCATCTGATGGACAAGTGTGATCTGGTTAACTCTCTTTTTGTTTTTCCAGACCGTCTGGTAGAATCAACTGCCTTGAGAAAAGCCATAGAAACTGTATATGCAGCATATTTGCCCAAAAACACACACCCATTCTTGTACCTCAGGTAATGTAGCAGCAGACACTTCAGTGTTCTGTGAAAGAGGGTGCCTGTCAGTTGTCATCAGGGCGGGTCCTGGGCACTGCTCTGAAGGTCTCCCTGTCCGTCCACAGGGAAATAGCACCTGTCTCACCGTTCACTCTGTGCTTCCTTCTGCTTGGGGCAAGAAACAGCATCCTGCCCTGCAAGGAGTCTTTAAACATTTAAAGGATTCTTTCTCTTTGTTTATTTAATTTAGAGATAAAGGGGTAGGAGCAAGAACGAAGGAGTGAGAGAGAGAGCACAGGGCACAGGACACTGTGTGGAAGTCAGGAGAGAGCGTGGGGCACAGGACAGTGTGGAAGTCAGGAGAGAGAGTGTGGGGCACAGGACACTGTGTGGAAGTCAGGAGAGAGTGTGCGGCACAGGACACTGTGTGGAAGTCAGGAGAGAGCGTGGGGCACAGGACACTGTGGAAGTCAGGAGAGAGCGTGGGGCACAGGACAGTGTGGAAGTCAGGAGAGAGAGTGTGGGGCACAGGACACTGTGTGGAAGTCAGGAGAGAGAGCGTGGGGCACAGGACAGTGTGGAAGTCAGGAGAGAGAGTGTGGGGCACAGGACACTGTGTGGAAGTCAGGAGAGAGTGTGCGGCACAGGACACTGTGTGGAAGTCAGGAGAGAGTGTGGGGCACAGGACACTGTGGAAGTCAGGAGAGAGAGCATGGGGCACAGGACACTGTGGAAGTCAGGAGAGAGCGTGGGGCACAGGACACTGTGGAAGTCAGGAGAGAGAGCGTGGGGCACAGGACACTGTGTGGAAGTCAGGAGAGAGTGTGGGGCACAGGACACTGTGGAAGTCAGGAGAGAGAGTGTGGGGCACAGGACACAGTGTGGAAGTCAGGAGAGAGCGTGTGGGGCACAGGACACTGTGTGGAAGTCAGGGGAGACAGTGTGGGGCACAGGACACTGTGTGGAAGTCAGGAGAGAGCGCGGGGCACAGGACACTGTGGAAGTCAGGAGAGAGCGCGGGGCACAGGACACTGTGGAAGTCAGGAGAGAGCTCAGGGCACAGACACATTGGAAGTCAGGAGAGAGAGTGTGGGGCACAGGACACTGTGTGGAAGTCAGGAGAGAGCGTGTGGGGCACAGGACAGAAGGAACACATATGGAAGTCAGAAGACACATTTCTAGAGTCGATTTTTCTTTCTCTTTACATGGGTTCTGGTGGGCAGGCCTGTGGTAACTGCCCTTACCTGCCTGCCTGCCTGCTTGCAGGGTTCATGCCTTAGCTTGGCTGATGCCCGTGGCTTCCTTAAGTACTGCAGCAGCCATGCTTTGCATCACACATAGTTGAGGGCTTGCCTGATTTAGACCAAAACCCACACGGTCAAGATCTCTTCTTTACGTCTTGTTTGCTTGTCCGAAAAAGCCTCTAAAAATCAGCATGAAGAATGACTGTTCTCTTTGCAACAGAGCTGCCCAAGGCCCAGTTCATGACTGAAATCTTTCAAGTTTGAAGCCTTAGCCTTCTGGCAGAAAAGAGAAAGTCTTTGATCTGATCTCATGTTTCATGTGGTTTTTAGATGAAGTCAGACATTTTATGGCCATGGACAAAAGTCGTTTTTAGATTTAATGTACAGTTGTGACTCCATCATGTTTCCTTGCTGAGTAATCACTCTGCAGTATCATCAGCTTGTTCTGTACCAGGCAGATCTAAATAGAGGTAGAAATCATGCCACAGAACAAGGAAAGCTTAATGAAGAAATTAATAACTGACGTCAGAGAGCAGAGGGTTAAATAGTGAGAGATCAGTGCCAGGGATGAAGATGCAGAGAGCCCCTCCCCAGGGCGGGGTAGGGGTGGAGCTGCTTGCCATTCCCCTGCAGCTGAGATGAGGCCCTGAAGAGAGAATGTGCCTGTGACTTGCTGCACCTGGGAGAAGTGAGGTGAGGTGAGGCCGTCCTCTATATAGCACTACACTGAGGAGCCGCTGTGGGGTGTACTGCCCATAAGAAACTGCTGAGCTCTGTGAGCAAGAAGACTCCTCCTCCACCCTGAGGTGCCCTCTGCTGACAGAGCTTCATATTGCAAAGCTTCAGTTTTAGCAAGTCATGAGAGATGGATGAGGAGTAGGCTAAGAGCTCTGAGCTGACTGGAGAGTCCAGCATCTTCTGGAGAGTGAGGGAAGGGGGCAGTTTGATAGTTACCCTGTCTTCAGAGCTGAGAGGACACTCAGAAACGGTGGCTACTTGCCTGAGGTCACATAATCCAGCACTTGTGCTGACAGCTGACATGCAGTAACTACCACACACACACAAGCAAGATGCCTTGCATGGCCTTGATTTCCACTGTAACTGAAGTTAGGAGCGTGCTGTGTCCAGTGTGTAAATGACGCTAAGGCCGAGGACAGTGATGCAAGTTCCCGAAAGCCACACAGCTCCTGAGGGAGAGCACGCAGTCCCTCTGACTTGATCTTGAGGTGTGAGGCTATGGTGATTTGCCCTTGCCGTGTTGTCTAGTCGGCACACGTCACCACATGTACATTCTGTTCCATCTCTGGTCTTTCTCTCTTTTCATGCTAGTTTGGAAATCAGTCCTCAGAACGTGGATGTCAACGTACACCCCACCAAGCATGAAGTGCACTTTCTCCATGAGGAGAGTATTCTGGAGCGTGTGCAGCAGCACATCGAGAGTAAGCTCTTGGGCTCCAATTCGTCCAGGATGTATTTCACCCAGGTGAGGATGTCTACCTCCACGGTCTTTCTGGGCCTTTGAAATATGTTCCACATCAGGAAAACCCAGATTTTTTTTTTTATAACTTTGAATTGTCTTTATATTTTTTTGATAGTTTTCTTTCAATACCATTTTCTCTGGGATTTATGTATTTGAGTGTGTCTCTGTGTGTTCCATGCACAGAGTCATGTATCCATACACTTGTATGCAGAGGCCAGAGCAGGGTATTCAGTTTGTTCTGTTTCCTTACTGCCTTGAGACTGAATTTCACTGAACTGGTGCCCTCTGAGTGAGGCTAACTGGCAAGTGGCTCTCAAGATCAGCCTGCTTCTACCTCCATGAATTAGGTAATACACAGTTTGCCCAGGCCAGACCGTACTTAAGTGCTGGGCATTTGAACCAGGTCCTGAGGCTCTTACCACTGAGCCAGCTACTCCTCTGGAGTTTGACTGTCTTTCGAGAAAGGTGTTCTGTTTTGTAATAGAGCTGATACTTTGTTTTAATTTTTATGCATTTTCTAAGCACAGATAAAATTAAGTAGTACATATACCTGCTGTCCAGCTTTAATAACATCGGACTTCATTATACATCTAAAAAGTTTCTTATATAACCTTAATATAAATATGATACAACAATAAAATTAATAGCAATAACATCATTTATTATGTAATCTTATTCAAATATCTTAATTATCCTGAGAGTCTGTTTAACAGTAGGTGTGTTCAAATCTGTATCCAGAGAAGTTCAGGTCATAATATTTGGTTGTTACATTTTTTTAAATCTCTTAAGTTGGCTCTCTGTCTGTGTTTATTTTTATTTGAGGGAAAGCAGGGTTTCATAGCCTAGGCTGGCCTTGAATTTTCATATTGCTGAGGAACCTTAAATTTCTGATTCTTCTGCCTCTGCCTCTCAAAAACTGGGGTTCCAGGTGTGTGCACCTGGCCTCCCTTCCTGGAGTCTCCTCAGTCCCTTTGAATTACGTAAAGCCACCTTTCAAATATTTGTGTGTGTGTGCGTGCATGGAGGGTGGTGCAGACATGCACTGTGGCAAGTGTGCGGAGATCAGAAGGTAACATTGATGACTCGGGCGTCTCCTTCTAGTGGTGGTTCCGGGGATTAACTCAGGTTGTCAAGGCTTGGCGACCAGCACTTTCACCCACGGACCCATCTTGCCGGCCCCAGCTCCTTTTTTAAAATTGCTATTCTCATTGGTGTCTCTGTGTTTCTTGTAGCATAAGGTACATTCAGATTGATGGGTTGTTTCTTTGTAGTATTATTTAATTCTCGCTGATCATCTATATTGCTTTAAGTTGGAAATCTAGGGGCATAATTATTCAGACACAAAAACATTATTTTGCCTAGATTTTTTTTTCTTGTAAAAAAAAAAATTTTTTTTTTTTTTTTTGGTTGTTTTCGAGACAGGGTTTCTCTGTGTAGCACTGGCTGTCCTGGAACTCACTTTGTATACCAGGCTGGCCTCGAACTTAGAAATCCGCCTGCCTCTGCCTCCCAAGTGCTGGGATTAAAGGCGTGCGCCACCACTGCCTGGCTTCTTGTAAATTTTATTCCTTCTAGTTTGATCCCTCAAAAAAAAAAAAAAATCCAAGTTCCTATACCTTAGTGTTTTTGCACTGCCAGTAGCTGTAAATTGTCATACTCTAGTCCAAGAGCTGATGTTTGATAATATAAACTATGGTAAAAAAGTCATAACATAGAGTGTGGCATCTGAAGCATTCTAACCACATACACAGTTCAGTGCTAGTAACTGCATTTCCATCACCATTCCATCTGGCTCAGAACTTTCCTGAATCACAACCCACAATCAGTTTGCCAGATGCCTGTCCCCGTGCCCCTCTCATTCATTTCACCCCAGTGGTGCTTTATCTGACGATGTTCTTTGTTGGGTCATTCAGATGTGCCCATCTCACTCCTTTGGTAGTGAGGAGGAAAATGCTGCTCTTGCTTCTGCTGTGGGTTATGGGATGGAGCCAAGGCTTTCTTGTGAGAAGCAGCTGGGGGCAGGGGTGAGAGAGAGCACACAGTGAAACTTAAATGTGAGTGGTGAGTCCCTGTCCACAGCAGCAGCACACCAGGCAGAAGGCCAGGTTGGCTGCATCAGACCTTCCCCCCCTCCCCCGCTGGGCTTTATCCCTGTTCTTCTGTCCTTGTGAGATGTAAGAGCAATCTGTTGTGACATCTGTCACCCCATTGGTCACCAGCTGATCTAGTTGGCTAAGCAGGTGTCCCCCTCCTCACTGCATCCTTCGAAAGCTACATGCTCCTTCCTGAGAAGAGGAGGACCTAGGGGAGGACAAGTCCCTGGTCAAGGGTGCTCCCCTGCTCGAGCCTCCAGTCAAGCTCTCATTCTATCCCAGCGTTTAAATTAGAACACTGGAGCGTCAGGGTGTTTCCCCAACCATCCACCCACTCTTGCTTCCCTACCCTGGCATTCACTGGTGCGTTGAACCTTCACAGAACCAAGGGCTTCTCCTCCCATTTATGCCCCACAAGGCCATCCTCTGCTACATATGTGGCTGGAGCTAGAGCCGTGGGTCCCTCCATGTGTACTCTTTGGTTGGTGATTTAGTCCCTGGGAGCTCTGCGGAGTCTGGTTGGTTGATATTGCTGTTCTTCCTATGGGCTTACAAACCCCTTCAGCTCCTTCAGTTCTTTTTCTAACTCCTTCATTGGGGACCCCATGCTCAGTCCAATGGTTGGCTGCGAGCATCTACCTCTGTATTTGTCAGGCTCTGGCAGAGCCTTTCAGGAGACAGCTATATCAGGCTCCATCAGCAAGCACTTCTTGGCATCTGCAGTAGTGTCTGGGTTTGGTGACTGTATATGGGATGGATCCCCAGGTGTAGCAGCTTCTGGATGGCCTTTTCTTCAGTCTCTGTTCCGCATTTTGTCTCCATATTTCTTCCCGTGAGTATTTTGGTCCCTTTTCTAAGGACCAAAGCACCCATACTTTGATCTTTCTTCTTGAGCTTCATGTGGTCTGTGAATTATATCTTAGGTATTCGGAGCTTTTGGGCTAATACCCACTTATCAGTGAGTGAATGCCATGTGTGTTCTTTTGTGATTGGGTTACCTCACTCAGGATGATATTTTCTAGTTCCATTCATTTGCCTAAGAATTGCCCTGCATTAGTTGTCAGGAATCTTCTGCATAAAACTTTTTCTCATTTGTTAGAACTGTTGTTCCCTCCCTGCTTTCTTTCTTTTCTTGATACTGAGTCACAGCAATTAACAAAGGAACCAAGTTAATCACTTGTAAACATTTGTCTCTTTCCCATTTTCTTGTCCAGTTGAAGTCCCTTTTAGCTGTTCCTTCATCTTTTTGGATCCAGTTCCATTAGGCTTCAAGATTTCTTATGTCTGGCAATGCAAGATTTTGTGGGCAGCCTTGTGCTTCTTTTCCAGGCCCTGCTGGATTGGTTATTTCTTGGAGGTACTCTAGTTTATGTCAGTGGGATTGGTATTTGGTAACCAGAATCCAGAACCTGAGATTTGGGATTTTTACTGTTCCTGGGTAGTCACTGATTTTTAGACTCCGGTGGACAGAATGAAGGAAATAAGTATATTTAAAGGTAGAATTCTAAGTCTACAGCTCAGTGGCAGATGGCTCGTGAGAGTCGTGGGGTCAGTCCCCCAGCAGATTTAAAGACAGCAAGATGATGGTGGCCAGGCCAGGGGTGAAAGGGAATGGGAAGTTAAGTGTGAATTTTGAGGGGTGAAAGTTATAGAGATAAGAGTCACTGCCATAGAATTCTAGATTAAAAATGGATTAAAATGGTTTGTTTCCTGCTGTGTATGTTTTACCATAAAAAATAGAATCTTTTTAGAGTAGAAAAATAGTCAAAAATATAAGAACTTTTCACATTTCATTTTAACCTAATTTTAAGATTATAGGAACTTTGCTTGGGCTAGAGAGGTGGCTCAGAGATTAAGGGCACTGACTGCTCTTCCAGAGGTCCTGAGTTCAAACCCCAGCACCCACATGGTGGCTCACAACTATCTGTAATGGGATCTGATGCATTCTTCTGGTGTGTCTGAAAACAGTGACAGTGTATTCATATACATAAATAAAAAAAAAGAACTTTGCTTAATTCTTGAATTTTATACTTATGAATGTTGTACTGTGATGTAACTGGCTCTGACATCTTTGCCTACTACTCTTCTTTTTTGGGATCTGGACACTTATATACTAAAGACTGGCCCTTTTTACTCTCTTCTCTCTTGAAACAGACCTTGCTTCCAGGACTTGCTGGGCCCTCTGGGGAGGCAGTTAAGGCCACGACAGGTGTGGCTTCTTCATCTACTAGTGGCAGTGGCGACAAGGTCCATGCTTACCAGATGGTCCGCACAGACTCCCGGGACCAGAAGCTTGATGCCTTCCTGCAGCCTGTAAGCAGGCATCTGCCCAGCCAGCCCCAGGACCCTGTCCAAGGGGACAGGACAGAGGGCTCTCCGGAAAAAGCCATGCAGAAGGATGAGGAGATGCTTGAGCTCCCAGCGCCTGCTGAAGCAGCGTATGAAGAGAATAATTTGGAGAGGGAGTCAGTAATAGGGAGTTCAGAAGCGGCACAGACAGCGGCACCCACTTCCAGTCCAGGCAGCTCCAGGTGTGGCCTCCTGTGTTCCTCACTAAAACTCTCCCAGCAGGTTCTCCACAAATCAGTCGCTCCTTCTACTAGCCTGGGGCAGTGCAGTGGCCTTGTTTACTGTCTGCGTTTGACAGTGACTCTCGTGGTTTCCTGTGAGAGTTCTTAAATGTCCACTGTTTATGTTTTAGTTAATATTTAGAAGACATAGAGATGTAGCCTTTGTTTTTAATAAAGCCTTGACAGCAGAGATGACTGAGAGAGAAGCCTAAAATGACTCTTCCATCCTTGCCACAGCTGCTGCTGCTCCTTTCAGAAGCGGCCTAGTTTACAGGATTCCGTCAAGAATACGAGATCGTGGGAAGAGCCGTGAATGGAGCTATAGTCAAAAGACTGTCATTTAACCTTGAACATTTCTGGTGCATGCTCTTCAAGTTCATAGTCCTGAGTCTCTGGGAGACTCAGGAGATGGCCAGGCTTCATTTCCTGAGCTGGTATTGACCTAGTGCTCAATTTAAAATCCTTTGCCAGAGGCATATGTTCTCTTAGAGGCGCTAGCAAGAACCCTGGCACTGAAGTGAACATTGTCCTTAGGCATACTGCCTAACACCAGTTGATTCCTTTATTATCTAAGCCAGGCCGCGTCCAGGCAAGTTTTTCCAGAGAATAAAACGATGCAGGTATTTTTCAAGCATGGGTACTTTATATACATTATCTTATTTAATGCTCTTACCCTGCCAGAGGAATATCTCATTTGTTCATCATTTGGGAAATTAGGTGCTATTTATCACAGAGCAGTCAAAACACTTTAAAGCAATAAGGTTATATTGCTTATACTGAAGACTTTCCAAGGCTTGCCACTGACACGGGATGGTAGCCTGCGTTCTGCTTGCTCCCCGCTTGCCCTCTTTGCAGTACGATAGCCAAATGACTGTGGCTGGTCTGAGTGGCTGGGCTTCCATCCTTTTACTACCCTTGGTGTTCCTCAGCCTAGGAGACACTGGGATCTTGTCATTTATGTCTTAGCTCAAATGTCACCTTTCCCAGTCTTTTGTCACAGTTACTTTTCTATGAAGAGACACAGTGACCAAGGCAACTTATAAAAGAAAGCATTTAAGGGCTTCCATGTAATTTAGGGGATTAGTCCATGATCATCACGGCAGGAAGCATGATGGCAGGCAGGCAGGTACTGGAGCAGTAATTGAGAACCTATATCTGATCTGTCAGTTAGAGGCAGAGAGACATAGACTGTTTTGAGGTTTTGAAACCTCAAAGTCCAACCCTAGTGACACATTTCTTCCACTAAGGCCTTTCCAAATAGTTCTACCAACTAGGGACTGGATACTCACGTATATGAGCCTGTACAGGCCATTCTCATTCAGACCTCGTGTCCTTCAGATAAAAGATCCCTCTCCTCTTACATTCCCAGCAGCCCTGTTATGTGGCCGTGTATTTTCCTACCATCTGCCACTATTAAGAATCTTTTTCTTGGGCTGGAGAGGTGGCTCAGCAGTTAAGGACACTGGCTGCTCCTACAGATGATCCAGGTTTGGTTCCCAATACCTAGAACCTGGTGGGTCACAGCCATCTGTAACCACTCCCAGGAAATTCAATGCCATCTTCTGGTCTGCAGGCACTAAGCCATGAACATGGAACACGGACATACGTTCAGACAAAACAGCCATACACGTAAAATAATTACACATTTAAAATTTGATTTTAAAAATCTTTTTCTGTTGCTAACTTTTCCACTAGAAATTAAGCAAGAGGACTTCTTCTTTCTAACGTGTTCATGTTGTTGGTGCATGTCATTGTGACAATGATGGGTAGACGGACAGACAGATGGAATGATTCATGAATTAGTGAGTTGACAAGGCCAGTTCAGTTGCTCAAAGCCCTTGAGATCTGAGGATTGTCAGATAAGTAATGTGACACCGGACAGCCGCTGGTCTGTCGTGGCATAGCTGTGTAGACAGCCACTGGCAGGGAGAAGCTGCTCCTTTCTCCAAAGCACAACCCTTACACTTAGCTGAGTTGAAAAGATAAAATGGAAGAATAACAACCTGTCAGTTCTTCTCTTCATTGCAGAAAGAGACATCGGGAGGACTCTGATGTGGAAATGGTGGAAAATGATTCTGGGAAGGAAATGACAGCTGCTTGCTACCCCCGGAGAAGGATCATTAACCTCACCAGTGTTTTGAGTCTCCAGGAAGAAATCAGTGAGCGGGGCCATGAGAGTACGTAAGTGCTGAGAGCTGTGTGCACTGAGTGAGGGCTTTGGAAATACAGACAGCACTCAGGTGGTCGGGGGCACAGCCGGATGCTGTAAGGCAAACTGTTTCCCCTTACACAGAAGATCGTTCTCTAGAGGAAGAGAGGGGGGATAATCTGTTGATTGTAAGCAGAATTAATTGGTATTTCCATTAGTGGGAGGGTCCACTATGATGGTCATTGCAGAGGTTTCTGCTTTGTTTCTGTTGTTGCTAAAAGCAGCATTGAGAATGGGCAGCAAAGTCCTTACCCTACCAGACGGGCTGTGCTGAGCTGGGGCTCACAGTCCTGCCGCTGGCTCAGTTCAGATCCTGCACTCCATTTCCTGTGTGGCCTCACACTGCGCCTGACCTACCCTAGAAGATCACCAGACTGATTCGAAGTAACTAATAAGACACTTGTTAAAAACAGGGGATATTTTTATGTTCTGAAGGCTAACAAGTCCCTGTCATCCTCAGAAATAGCTTTTGAGAATAGCTGTGTGCCAGACTTCATCCTAGTCCCTACTAGAAAACTAGCTGAATGCTCATAGGAGGATGGGGGCAGCGGTGTAAGGAGCTGGCCCTCACGGCCAAGCTGTCCACACCCTAGGAGGTACTCATGTTCCGAGTGTAGGGTAGCGTGTAGGCTCCCGGTGGCAGCTCTGCTTGAGTCCGTCGTCTAGCCATGACCTTTCTGTTCTCATCTGTCAGGAATAAGCCCTAACGGCCGCAGCATGGCTCCATGGGTAAAAGCACTCACCACAAGGCTTGACGGCTTGAGCTTGATCCTTGGGACCCACACAGTAGAAAGAGAAAACTAACTCCTGAAAGTTGTCCTCTAATTTCCGCATGTGCCCTGTGGCACATGCATGACCACACACACACACACACAAGCACAGAGGGGGGAATAAGTCAACTTCAATATTTTTATGAAGTATAAATTATGACCATCTGGGTCATAATCATCTTGTTTAAGATGGTCTCATTGTGAGCCTAGGCTGGCCTAAGGGCTCAGGGTAGCCCACGTTAGCCTGGGTTCTCAGCTCTGCTCCCGCCTTCTAAAGCTGGAACTGCAGGGCTCCACCACCACACCTGCCTCCTGGATTCGTTTCTGAAAAGACAGTAAAGCTCAGGAGCAAAGTCGTCCTGTCTGCTCGACCCTGAACCTTCTGAAGTAGCCACTGTCCATCAGCCTCTTCATTTCCTGTCTCAGCCACCATTGTCTGAGCTAACACAGGAAGGCCTGATGTTGTTGTCATAAACTGCTCCAGGTCTGTCTGCCTTTGTCCCGTCACTCTGGCATGTTACATGTAATGCACAACATCTTCTGTGCCTGGGCTTCTGCCCATGTACGTGTTGCCAGTTGGCTTCTGATTTTTATTTCCATGAAGTGTGCTGCAGTTGTTCTTTTCTTGTATTACTTTCCAAGCTGGGAGCTCTTAAAGCGATTTTAAATCCTAAAAGAACGGTGGGGTGTAGCCTGATCTCTGATCTCTGTGGCAGGGCTCCTCCTGATCTCTGTGGCAGGGCTCCTCCTGATCTCTGTGGCAGGGCTCCTCCTGATCTCTGTGGCAGGGCTCCTCCTGATCTCTGTGGCAGGGCTCCTCCTGATCTCTGTGGCAGGGCTCCTCCTGATCTCTGTGGCAGGGCTCCTCCTGATCTCTGTGGCAGGGCTCCTCCTGATCTCTGTGGCAGGGCTCCTCCTGATCTCTGTGGCAGGGCTCCTCCTGATCTCTGTGGCAGGGCTCCTCCTGATCTCTGTGGCAGGGCTCCTCCTGATCTCTGTGGCAGGGCTCCTCCTGATCTCTGTGGCAGGGCTCCTCCTGATCTCTGTGGCAGGGCTCCTCCTGATCTCTGTGGCAGGGCTCCTCCTGATCTCTGTGGCAGGGCTCCTCCTGATCTCTGTGGCAGGGCTCCTGATCTCTGTGACAGGGCTCCTCCTTAGCTGAGCTTTACTTGTTGGTGCTATGTCAGGACCCACAGTCTCGGTGTTGAAGTGGGCGTGCGGTTTAACTTTGATATAAAAGAAGGATTTTGTATATTTTGGTCTTTGTAGAATAGAGGAAAACACAGGAGAAACTGAGGCTAGAGGAGTGTTTCAGGTGGGGTAAAATGCAGTCCGTGAAGTCCTGTGCAAAAGGGCCTGTTCTGGGCCAGCAGACATGGAGTCTGCTTTCCTGCTGGCAGAGTCCCACCCCAGTAGCTAGAGATGGATAGAGCAGGCCATGAGTGCTCCTCTTTGAAACCCTGGCCTCATTTCAGGTGACTCCACGGCTCTTGTCCTCCAGTGGGCCCTTAGATTATTTGACTTCTCCGGCTTTAAAAGTCATCATTTCCACATACATAGAACATCCTGTAAAGACATGGAGTTTCCAGTAGAAAGGGGGAGATGGCTGGTGCTTATTGCATAGATGAGGACAGCAAGCCTCTCTCTGTATGGGACATCGTTACAGAACTTACACAGCAGGGAAAACTCAAGCACATCAGCCACACCAGTGACAAGTCCAGTTCTGTTTTCTCAAATTTACTTTTATTTAAAACTCCAGGTTGATGATGATTTTTCTTGGGTATTGAAGGTAGTACTCTTTTTATGATTTCTACTGTTGAGTATTCAGTCACAAGCCCGCTGACGTTATCTAGTGTGTTGCCTGCTTGTTTTAGCTGCCATCAGGTCTCCATGGTAAGAAGTCCTACCCAGCTTTCTGAGTTCTTTTTTTTTTTTTTTTTTTTTTTTTTCCAAGACAAGGCTTCTCTGTGCAGCCCTAGCTGTCCTGGAACTCACTCTGTAGACCAGGCTGGCCTCGAACTCAGAAATCCACCTGCCTCTGCCTCCCAAGTGCTGGGATTAAAAGCATGCGCCACCACCGCCTGGCTTCTGAGTTCTACTTGGCATTTGCAGTCATGTCTTGCTCAGAAGTAGCTCAGGCCCACCGTGCTCTCACTGTGCTCCCTTCTCTGCTGTGCTCCCACCTGCACACCATTGCAGGTCTTCTGTGCTCGGTTCTGGACTCTGAAACTTGATTCCCTATGTCTCTTTTTATTTATTTATTTATTTATTTATTTATTTATTTATTGGTTTTTTGAGACAGGGTTTCTCTGTGTAGCCCTGGCTGTCCTGGAACTCACTCTGTAGACCAGGTTGGCCTCAAACTCAGAAATCCGCCTGCCTCCGCCTCCCAAGTGCTGGGATTAAAGGCGTGCGCCACCACCGCCCAGCCTATGTCTCTTATAATAATACACACGTACACTCACACCACACACACACCACACACTCACACACAGCTGCTACTCACTAGCACTTATCTTGGGGAATTACTTGGAACCTGCTCTTAGTTTAACCCACAATCTCCAATATAGTTATCAGATAACCGGCCTTTAAACCATTCGAGATCAGCGAGGGCTGTACACTCAGGATGTCAGGTCTTCCCTCCTTTCTTTCCTGTCCGCACAGAGTCGGGTGGCTGAGTAGACGTGGGTCTGGCTTCCGTTTGTGCGAGGAGTGAAGTCCTTGGGGTCTCAGCCCCAACAGTGGGCGTTGGCCTGCCAGGCTCCCCGTCTCACACAGCTCTTGTCCTTTCCACACCGCCACGGCCTGTAAATGCTGGAGTTCCCAACGCTGGAGAAGCCCTTCACTCGGGCAAAGCTGGCTTCTTGTCACAACTCTGCTTCCCTTTGTGCCTTTCATTTTGACCCTTAGCCTTTAGTGTATGTGTATATATATTTTTTATTGTTTACATCCCTATCACAGCCCCCTTCCCTCCTCTCTTCCCAGTCCCACCCTTACAAATCCTTTCCCCCATTGCACCGTCCCCTTGGATACAACCCCACCCTAGAAATTCCAGTCGCAGAACTAGGCACATCCTCTCCCACTGAGGCCCAACAAGGCACTCGAGATAGGGGAAAGGGATTCAATGGCAGGGAACAGAGACTGACAGCCCCTGCCCAACTTGTTAGGTGACCCACATGAAGACCAAATTATACCAATGTATATATTTGCCACAAATACATAGAGGGGTCTAAGTCCATCTTCTGCATGCCCCCTGGTTAGTGGCCCAGGCTCTGTGAGCCCCCATGGTCCTAGGTCAGTTGACTCTGTAGGTCTGGGGTTTCTCTTATATAAACCACTGGGCGGTGGTGGCACACGCCTGTAATCCCAGCACTCTGGGAGGCAGAGGCAGGTGGATTTCTGAGTTCGAGGCCGACTTGGTCTACAGAGTGAGTTCCAGGACAGCCAGGGCTATACAGAGCAACCCTGTCTCGAAAAAACCAAAATCCAAAAAACAAACAAACAAACAGATTATATAAACCTTTCGACTTTCAGCATCTTAAGAGGTGGATTGTGTATCACTCCATATTTGATTTCTTTCAAAAGGAACCTTGTTGATGCATCTTTGCTTGTGTGGGGCTTGAGGTGTGAAGAGGTCTTTAGTACAGTTTCATCACTTACCTGGTGTTGTTTGTTTGTTTGTTTCTAGCTCTCCGGGAGATGCTTCGTAACCATTCCTTTGTGGGCTGTGTGAATCCTCAGTGGGCCTTGGCACAGCACCAGACCAAGCTATACCTCCTCAACACTACCAAGCTCAGGTAAATCTATATGTGAAAGCAGCAGAGCCATCAGAAGAGCAGTCTCTGGGGAGAGGCACCAGTGCTGGAGGGTGGAGGAGCAGGTGAAGTGGCTGGAAAGGATATAGCCTTGAGAGTCCAGATATGAGTTCAAATCCAGGGTTGGCCATTTCCCATTTACATCATGGGAAATTTCTTTTCTATTCTGTATTTCATGTATCTAACTTATACACAGGTTAGTAAGACTCAATTTGATTGGAATTTTGTATCTGATGTCTCATGTGTGTAGCACCGTTGTGGAGAGGCAGAAGGAAGCCCATGCCTCTCCCTGGCATGAGAATGCAGCCACCAAAGTCAGGATATTGCACAATGTAGGAAGGGCAAGCCCAGTAGTGCCATCTACCCTGTTTATACCTGGGGACCTCTTAATTGTTTCCAGGGATTTTAGATTTCTGGCATCTAGAGCTTGTAGTAAATAGATCCTCAAACGGATGATGCATATGGGAGGATGCCGCCGCCTGTGTCCACTGCGTATCCTTTGTCTCCTCTGCGATCTTTCTTTCTTTCTTTCTTTCTTTCTTTCTTTCTTTCTTTCTTTCTTTCTTTCTCTTTCTTTCTTTCCTTTCTCTCTCTCTTTTTCTTTCTTTCTTTTTTTTTTTTTTTGTTGTTGTTTTTGAGTCAGGGTTTCTCTGTGTAGCCCTGGCTGTCCTGGAACTCACTTTGTAGACCAGGCTGGCCTCGAACTCAGAAATCCACCTGCCTCTGCCTCCCAAGTGCTGGGATTACAGGTGTGCACCACCACTGCCCGGCTCCTCTGCGATTTCTAAGTCTTTCTGTAAACTTAAGGTACTCATGTCATTTCCTGAGTTTAGTCCTTTCTCCTCCCCTGATATCTAGCCTTCTTTGTTCTTCTTTGTACATGATAACCTGTACCCACATGTACTTTGTTTACGTATTTATACTATAGGCTAGGATTTGCATATGAGGAAGAGCATGTGGTTTTACTTAGTAATTCAATATCCCTATTTAATAACTATTCTTAGATTATTGTCAGCCAGTGCAACATACTAACTCAAATATCAATACACTTCCAGACATAGGGTGTCTTGGTTAGGGTTTTACTGCTGTGAACAGACACCATGACCAAGGCAACATTATAAGGACAATATTTAATTGGGGCTGGCTCACAGGTTCAGAGGTTCAGTCCAGTATCATCAAGGCAGGAAGGAGCATGGCAGCACCCAGGCAAGCATGGTGCAGGCAGAGCTGAGAGTTCTACATCTTCATCTGAAGGCTGCTGGTGGAAAACTGACTTCCAGTCAGCTAGAGTGAGGGTCTTAAAGTCCATGAACACAGTAACACATCTACTCCAACAAGGCCACACCTCCAAATAGTGCCACTCCCTGAGCCAAGCATATTCAAACCATGACATGGGGCAAATACCTGCAGTCTAGCACTTGTCAAGTGTAGGTAAAGAATGATTGTGAGTTCCAGATTGGGCTACATAGCAAGACCTTTTCTCCTACCCCATATCCCCTACTACCCCCAGTCAATGCAGGATAATTTTGCCTTGGGGTTTATTTTTGATGATTCAGGAAAACACTGCCTTTTCTGTGCTTCATAAACATTTTCACCTACACAGTTTCTGTGGTGCTGAGGGTAGAACCCAGTCCTTCATATGCTAGGCAAACACTCCACCCTATGGTGTTGAGTGGTGAATTGTCAAAAGTGATCTCTAGTGCTCTTCGTTAACTGGGAGAACAATATGCAAACAGCATCTTAAAATTGATTGCCAGTGTCTGAAAACTTGTACAGCTCTAGGGAGGAGATGAGCAGGCCTTAGTAATTGAACTTGTCCAGGAGAGATGGCTGCAGAGTCCTGCAGGAGTGCACACTAGGAAACCCAGTCCTTGGCAGAGAGACGACCTCCTTAGCTGCTCAGCCAGCGACAGCACCTTTGTCCACTGCCCTTGCTGCTCCGCCTCAAGCACACATTCACTTTTCTTAACGTCTTCCATTTCTGTTTCAGTGAAGAGCTCTTCTACCAGATACTCATTTATGATTTTGCCAACTTTGGAGTTCTGAGATTATCAGTAAGTTCCTTTCCTCCTCACTTGTGAAACTGCACCTGGTCATTCCTCAGAATATGAGCTATAGAGTGATATCCTATTTAGCAAAATGTTGACTTTCCAAGGTTTGTTAGGAATATCTGTACCATATTATTTGCAGTGAAGTTTTTGTGGTTGAATCTTTTCAGGTGAATAGTTACTTTATAGCCAGCTTAAATAAATGCTTATTATAGCGGTTACTACATATTTACTTGAAATTAAACATAGAAATATTCTGTAAAATCATGGTCAGAACAGGGGTGGGTGTGTCTGCTTTCTCTTTATCCCGTGGAATGGAGGCTGGCACACACAGCTTTCTCTTTATCCCATGGCATGGTAGCTGGCGCACACAGCTTTCTCTTTATCCCATGGCATGGTAGCTGGCACACACAGCTTTCTCTTTATCCCGTGGAATGGAGGCTGGCGCACAGCTTTCTCTTTATCCCGTGGAATGGTAGCTGGCGCACACAGCTTTCTCTTTATCCCGTGGCATGGTAGCTGGCGCACACAGCTTTCTCTTTATCTCGTGGAATGGTAGCTGGCACACAGCCTGCCGTGGAACTTCACTCTGAACCCCATCAGTTTTAGCCCATTTGTTCCAAATGATTTTGGTGCCTAATTTTAATTTAGCCTTTTGGAAGTTTTATTAGGATTGTATTTCATCTGTAGATCACTTTTGAGAAGAGATATTTTATTAATGTTTCGCCTTTTCATAAGTGCTGTACATAGCAACTTAACAGTTTTAGGTTCCTGATGTTTATTGCTCGATTACAAGTGCACTAACTAAACAGTTAAGCAAAACTGCTAGTTTGGTTAGAGCCTGTGTGGAGTCTGTTTTTCTACATAAATGATTATAATATTGAGATGAAGGCACTTGTCCCTCTTCACACCTAGTTTGGATGCCCACCCACCCTTTGTCTTGAGGGCTTGCTGTCTGGGGCTCACTAAAGTGGCAAGAGTGGAGGCCTTGTCTTGTTCTGACCCTGAGGGATGGATCACATGGTAGTTGTTGAGTATGCTAGTAGCAAGGAGCGAGTTTCTGTGGGCGCCCTTAGGAAGTTGGGGAAATTCTTTTTTACTTTTTAATTTAGTAATAGACATTAAATTTTTTTCAAATGTTTTTTCTTCCTCTAAGATAGGACTTTTAGTTTTTAGACTATTAATATGGTAAAATAATCAACTAGTTTCTATGTTTAGTTAAGCCAATCTTGAACTCCTGATGTGAGCCCTGATTAGTTATGTTACCAGATTTCATTTCCTAACGTTGTATTTATGAGTTTTATGCCTGTGTTCATGAATGTTACTAGTCTGTTGTTTTTGTATTGTATGCATCATTTTAGTAGAAGAAAAAGTGGATCTCAGAGAAATTGTAAGCTCTCCTTTACCATTTTCTGAAAAGGTTTCGTAGGGTTGTTATTATTTATTCATTGTTTAGAACAGTCTGAGTATGAAGGTTTCATGATAGGAAATTTTTATTGAGATTCTAGATCTTGCTGTAAAAGCTTTTTAGGTTGTCTCTTGTTCCTGTGTGGAGGCTGGGGGACAGTGTCAGGCGTTGTTCCCCAGGGACTATCACCTCATCTTGTTTTTTGACACTGTTTTGTTTTTGAGACGGAATGTCTCATTAGGATCTGGAGCTTTCTGAGTAGGCCAGGCTGTTTGTATTTAGATATCCAACATTTGTGGGGAAGTTCTCTTGGAGATGTTCCAGAAACCTATAACTGATCTACTTTAATTTTAGCTTAGTTCAAAGACATTCATGAGTGTCTTTACACTTACTGAGACTTTTTTCATGATCTAAAGCATGTGTTTGGTCAGCTTATGTGGTCCTCTGAAAAAAAATTATGTTCTTACCTTGCTAGGACTGAGTATAAATGTCATATGTATCATACTCATTGTGGTACTTGACTGTCACCATAATGTCTGTCTACTTGTCCTGCTGTTAAGAATTGGGATACTGAAACCAACATTGATGCGGGCCATTCCGTCTCTGATGATACTATCTGACCTGAGTGTGGTCTGACAGGCTCAAGCGTCCCACCTGACCCTATATTCATGCTTCTTCCCAGGAACCAGCGCCACTCTTTGACCTCGCCATGCTGGCCTTAGACAGTCCTGAAAGTGGCTGGACTGAGGAAGATGGCCCTAAGGAAGGACTTGCAGAATACATTGTTGAGTTTCTGAAGAAGAAAGCTGAGATGCTTGCAGACTATTTCTCTGTGGAAATCGATGAGGTGGGTGTGGCCATCTGAATGCCTTTGAGTTATCTTTAAATTGATGAGATGGGTGAGGTCATTTGGAGTTATTTTTCAGATAAGAGTCAAGTCCCTAGGTTGAGACAAAAAGGCAGGCCTCCCCTCAGGAGCAGCATGTATCTGCCACACATGGTATTTCCTCCATTTCTCATTTGCACTGGAGATCACACAGCCATACTGTTCCATCCATCTTGCTGTTCTTATTCCCAGGGTGAAGGACTTTTTCCCGAGGGAAAACTGAATCCTTGTCCTTATAGGCCACAGAGTTAATGAAACTCTTGACGCTCGTTCCATTTCTTCCTCTTACCCTTGTTCTTTGGCTTCCTGTCCTGACATTTGCAGATCCAGAAGTTATTCTCAACCACAGGCTCTTTTTAAATGCTGTCAGCTCAGTTCATCCTACAACCGCTGGGCAAGGCTTGGAGAAGCACCAGAGCAAGGAAGGAAACCTACCAGCCACAGCGCTATTGTGTCTTACCCTCTTTTCTTGGCCTTTTCCCCACAAGCAGGAAGGGAACCTGACTGGATTACCTCTTCTGATTGATAGCTATGTACCACCTTTGGAGGGACTGCCTATCTTCATCCTTCGACTGGCCACTGAGGTACACAGCAGCAGATGCTAAGGAGAGAGAGAGAGAGAGAGAGAGAGAGAGAGAGAGAGAGAGAGAGAGAGAGTGTGTGTGTGTGTGTGTGTGTGTGTACATGTGTGTGTAATGAAGGGATAAGTCCTTCATTTGGAATGGAAAAGATTAAAAAGAAAAAACCCACAGCTGAGGGCCCATCAACCCATTCCCCTAGTTATCCCAGCAATACTTACTAGTCAGGTCTTAGTGCCAGAAAAGCCAAAAAAGTTTCTTTTGACCTGTTAAGTCTGTGAACTGTTTAGAAATGAAATATTAGAGCACTGAATTGAATGCTGGTCTTGTATTGAATTCTGTGGACCAGGTGAATTGGGATGAAGAAAAGGAGTGTTTTGAAAGTCTCAGTAAAGAATGTGCTCTGTTTTACTCCATTCGGAAGCAGTATATTCTGGAGGACTCGACCCTCTCAGGCCAGCAGGTACTGTTGTAATTAATGTACACTGACATGCAGGACTGGGGCAGGTCTCATGTATTTACGATACGGGACTGTCTTAGTCAGGGCTTCTATTCGTGTATAAACATCATGACCAAGAAGCAAGTTGGGGAGGAAAGGGTTTATTGAGCTTATACTTCCACACTGCTGTTCATCACCAAAGGAAGTCAGGACTGGAACTCAAGCAGGTCAGGAAGCAGGAGCTGATACAGAGGCCATGGAGGGATGTTCCTTACTGGCTTGCTTCCCCTGGCTTGCTCAGCCTGCTCTCTTATAGAACCCAGGACTACCAGCCCAGAGATGGTACCACCCACAAGGGGCCCTCCCCCCCTTGACCACTACTTGAGAAAATGCCTTACAGCTGGATCTCATGGAGGCACTTCCCCAACTGCTCCTTTTCCTATGATAACTCCAGCCTGTGTCAAGTTGACACACAAAACCAGCCAGTACAGGGACTTAAATCATGTCTAAAATCCTATTGGCTCACTTTATATTGACAAAGTTCAAACAACAGCCCTCAACTTTTCTTTTTAAGCCCAGGAATTTGCATATAGTTAATGTTGGCTTTGAAGTCTGGCTTGAAGTCTGGCTTCAGCCTCCCAAGTGCTGAGATTATAACATGTACTAGCACACCCAATTTTTTACAGTGGTTGGCTTTTATTCATGAACATTATTTCTTTCTGCTGGACTAGAACATCGACTTCCAGAATGATCTGAGAACCTGTCAGATACACAGTGGTGCCTATGATATCAGAGTGAAAAGGAGACATAAGGCCAGCAGCTCTGTCAGTGTCACTGTTAGCACTTAAACCCAAGTCTTGAGACACTAGGCCTGCCCTCAGTCTGCCTCAGCTGCTCCCTACTTTGCATCTGACTTCTGCCTTCCGTACTAGGAAGTCAGTCTCTATGAACCCTCTCATCGGCCAGCCTGACTCAGAGCCCGGGTTCTACTGCTTGTCACTATTTTTAGTCTGATGGAATGCTCACTCACATTTCAGAAGGAGGGAGAGACTCCAGAGTTGTAAGAGTCGGGGGCCGCTGTGATGCATAGCCACCTTAGTGCTGGTGAAGTCTTAACTGACCAGGACAGTGGGTGTGCTCGGGCTCAGTGCATACCATGGTGAAGAGACAGCAGCCCTGGCTCCCGGCTGAGGCCCCAGGCGAGGCAGGTGAAGCACACAAAGGGGCAGAGCTTACTTGATAGGAACCAGAGGATGGGAAACAACACTCGTACGTGAGGCACCCAAGGCTTACAGAGCAATGGTGAGGCAAGTTTACCCTCCATGGAGTGTCAGAACAGCGCTACTTTAGGACACCCAGGTTGGATGTGGAGCTATGATCCAGGAGCCAGTCTCAGGAATGTTAGACCCACTGAGGTGGAGATAAAAGATAATTGCTTCCTTTGTTTCCTCACAAACCTTGCTGCTTCTGCTCAGACATGTGGGAGCTCAAGTCTGTCCTGCAGAAGATGCTTCCTAAGCTTTAGACAGCATACCCATTGCTCACCACTGAGAGCTTTCCAAGCCCAGTGCCTGTCTTGTCATTATGTGGGGAGATAAGTGACATGTCGTATGTTCTCCAGAGTGGCACGCCTGGCTGCACACCAAAGCCCTGGAAGTGGACTGTGGAACATATTATCTATAAAGCCTTCCGTTCACACCTCCTACCTCCAACGCACTTCACAGAGGACGGCAGTGTCCTACAGCTTGCCAACCTGCCAGATCTATACAAAGTCTTTGAGAGGTGTTAATACAGTCACAGCCACTGCACAGACCGCATGGCCATCCATGGTGAAGCATGCGGGACTCATCTGGTTTCCACGCTCCAGGCCTTCCAGAGCTCACTGTTCCTGCTCTGCACCCCAGTGTTGGTGCTACAACTTACTGTACTTCACTTGCAGACTGACTGCAAATAAACTCAATGTGTTGGTGTGATTTTTTATATAACCATACACTAGAAAACTTTCTAAGATGATTTTTACCTAGTATATACTGGGTAGAGTTGAAGATTTCAAAAAGAAGTTTGAAAGTCCCAGGGCACCGAGGAGGCATTTCTACACACACTCTTAAAAAACTCTTGAAGTTTCCCCAAATCGTGTTCTGATGTTTGTGTTCTGGAAATCTGCTGTCAGATACCAAACTTCATCAGTTCAGATTCCTTTAAAAGAAGCCCTGGAACAGCAATTTTTGAGAAGTCTGTGTCCGTGTCTTAGTTTCTTGCATCTCACCTCTCAAGGTTCAGGCTTAAAACTTTCTTAACTCCAGTTTTACGTTAAAAGAAAAAAAAAATCCCAAGGTCGGCTACTGTGCATGCCTTGATCCCAGCACATGGAAGGCAGAAACAGGTGGATCTGTGTGCTCAAGGCCAGCCAGGGCTACAGAGTGAGTTCCAAGCAAATTGAGACTACATAGTGAGATTCTGCCTCAAACAAACAAACAAACAAAAAAAAAAAAAAAAAAAAAAAAGAAAGAAAAAATTCTAGAGCATGTATGGCGGTCTTGTCAGTTGACTGGACTTAGAGTATCTAAGAAAGATCCAGTCTGTGACTGCTTTCAGAGCAGATAACTGGTTGGGGAAGGCTTATCCTCCAATTGGGCAGCAGGAACCACTTCTAATAGTCTGGGTCTGAGAAGATTCAGGAAAAAGTGAACACCTGTCTGTACCCATCCTGACGCTGCTGTCAGACTCTTACTGTTTTTGCCCTCCAAGGTGGACCTGGTACCAAGGCTCCAGCCAGGTATCTTCCAGGCTTTTGATGCCAGATTAGACGAACTAAGGCATCTAGCTTTGTGGACTGAACAGCTACCAAGTTTTCTACCTTTCCAGCTGGCAAACAGACATCCTTAGACTGCTTAGCCCCTGCTCTGTTAGTCCCTTTTATTATGTCCCATGAATTCTGTTTCTGTGGAGAGCCCTGCCTAAAAGTGACACCCTGTCACTGGTACAGACAGCCAGGGTTGTTGTTGCTCTGGTAAACTTGCCATGTGGCATAAAGGCTTAGAAACAGATCCACAAGAGGGATGTGGACGTCTGGAGTTCTGGCTAGGGCAGCTTTGGAACACTGTAAACGGAACTTAATGGTGGGGTTTAGGAGACATGTAGCCGGTGAGGGCATGGCTCATGTGGGTTGAGAATGAGAACAAGGACCGGAGTGGGATCTGGCCTTTTCTCATTAAGTTGTTTGACAGAGGCAGTTTCAAAACAGCTTAACCTTTGCATGGTGACATGATTATCACTATGTTTATTGAGGTTCATAGTGACAATTCAAATAGAAAAGATGAAAAATATGCAGTCTGGTGAGAAAAAAGCCATGAACAAGGAGGATGAACACATTTAAAATTGCAGAAAAGTGCAGACAAAGATGAATATGGTGTGTGTGTGGGTGAGAGAGAGAGAGAAAGAGAATGAGAGACAGAGACTGAGAGCAAGACCTTAACTGGGCAATGGCAAAGGTGACTTGAAGGTCAAGATTCCTCTCACCAAAGCTTCAGCGTGTAGATAAAACAAATTCACTTGAAGAATGTGACCAGCATGCTAAGAAAGGGTTTTCTGCTTGAAAACCATCTGCCAATCTTGCCCATGAGCTCTGCCATACCTTCTGTCATTCACAGTGGACTTTACTTTTAAATTGTGAGTAGTCAGATCTATCCATCCCAAAGGTACTTGTAAGGTGTTTGGTCAACAATGAGAAAAGTTACAAACTCGGTATGTAAGACTGTTGGTATTGACTGGAGTGAGACTCCATCACTATCAGCAATCAAAGCTAATTACTAGAGACAAAATGAAACCACCCCTGTCCGGTCTTGTAACAGTTAAGCCAGTGCACTACGTGGCTGTAAGTATTTCTAGGTGTTCTTGTTTAGAAGACCCTGGGGAAGTCAAAGAAGTGTCAGTGGCCTCAGCAACCACTCTGTCCTTCACTGTCTGTCTGTCTTTTTTTCCCTCCTGAGTCATTTTGTTTCATAGTTACTTTAGAATTGAGGAATAACAGGACTGATGAGAAATATCTTTATGATGAGGGACCAAAGCTACTCCCAGACAACACTCAGATTATCCCTCAGAATGAGAAACGTTCAACAATGATAAGGCTACACTTAGAGAGGGAGATAATTAAGTCATGGAAACCATCAAGAGATGTCGACAACCCGTTCTTCAGAGCCTTTTATAGGTCCTGAACTTAATTACCTGTCAGATCACTGTCTTGTCCAAGATGACTTACTTCATCAGCAATACATACCTCAGCTGTCTCCTTTGTTCCTTCTTTTGAACCATTAAAACTTGGAAAATTAATTTGGAGTTCTGGAACCTCTTTTTCTTCCAACATGGCCATGTGAAATGAATCTTTGCCTTCACTATCTATCCAACTGTGGTGACTTGCTGGGGTGGGTGGTCAAATCTAGCCCACTGGGAGTTAGCCAGGGTTTTTTCTCTAAAACCAGTAATAAAAATATACATTATTCAGTGCCCAAACAAGCTACCTTAATATCAGTCTTCCTCAGAAATATAACACTCAGCCGAAGGACTAATGCCCAGGATTTTAAAGTAGAATACAGACCACAGGATACAATGAAGAAGGTTCTAAAAACAACTTATCTTAATGAAGAAATAGAGCCATTTCAATTGAAAAGACTAAAACAAGGGCTAGAGCCAAGCAGGGCTGCTCAGAGGGAGCCCAGGAGGGATACAGGCTGAGTGACATCAGCGGAAAGGAAGAGGTGCCTTCTAGGTTTGAAGAGCTGGATGACCTGACTAGCTGATTGTTGCTCCTATTAGAAGATGCACAGGGTCTTCTCAGCTCAGAATGTAGTTTCCATATCTAAAAATGAAGGACTAGTGACTCTAAAGAAGGGACAACTATCATTCACTTTTGAGTTAATTTTATTATCTAGTTCCAAGGCTAGATTTATTAAGAGGCTTTGATTCATTAGATTTTTTCCTCAATATAGTTTCTTTGTAAACACTTTGAGCTACAGTAATCATTCCCATGAAACCACCTTGATTCTGACAAAAGAGAATCACAAACCCTATAAAGTGGTTACAGTAGGGGCAGGGGATCTTGAACTGGGCTCTTTAAAGATGACAGTTCTAATCATTTTATATTCTGGAACCAGGCATGGAAGTACCTGCCTGGAGTCCCAGCACTCAAGAGGCCCAATGAGGATGACTGTGAGGTGGAGACCAGCCTGGGCTACATAGACCCTTTCTCTCAAAAAACTAGAAGGAAGTTCTGTACTCCAGATTATCTCATCCTGATAAAGAAGAGCAAGGCTAGACTAGACTACATGGCAGCCATGTCCAGTCCCAAAGGCTTCTCCAGCGACAGCCTGCCGCCCATCACGATGGCAGGAAGGTGCGTGTTAACAGGTGGAGTCGTGCAGATTGCCTGCCTGCCTGCGCTGTGCCTCCTTATCCCTTGAGCTTGTCTGAGGTTGCATCTCACAAATAAGCAGCAGATGAAAATACACGGAACAGCACAGTAGGTGTGGAGACTGAGGATCCTACTCTTTGGAGTACAGGCTTGGACTTGCACTGCTCCATGCAATAAAGTTTAATATACACTCCCCATACTGTTTTCTAAACTTTTTATATAAATTTAAATATCTTACAAAAAAAAAAAAAAGAGGCTTTTTCCTCCAAACATAAATTTGAGTGAAACACAGACTCTCCACTGCTGAACACATCCTCACTGAAATATAAATGCTCTGGTAAGAGGAGTAGGAATCTTGGCCACTTGGTCTCTGAAGCCTGTATCACACTGTGGAGAAGGCACTTGTGTTTTTGAGGTCTCCAGCAAGTATCTCAGTGCTCAGAGCGGCCGTCCTCCAGAACCCACAGCAAGGCCACCCAAGTGCCGAGTCAGTGAGGCGGCTGGAAGAAGTCGGTGAGAAAACGTGATTCTAGAATGTTGAAAACAACGGCACAGACTAGTTCTCACTATAGAAGTGAACTACAAACACAATCCAAATCCATAACGATTAAACCTGCTTCATTCTTATAAATTATAAAATACAAAGGTGGCTGTTTAATGACAAGACTCAAAACAGTACTTGAAGGGGTTTGTGTCAATGTACAAAAGAGTCACTATCTCCCGGCAAGGCCCTCAGAGCAGCACCGCCTCCTACTGCTGGGCTAGAAGCGCTGTCCTGTTGGCCTTCATCTTCTCTAGCCGCTTAGCCAGGTGGCTGTTGGTCATCTCCATCTCCTCGATCTTGTCCTGTGCTGTCCGTAGCTGGAGACAAAGGGCACAGTCACTTTATGTGGTCAGAAGGAAGCCCAGCAACCCTTTCCACTCTTGCAATGGGAGCTCTAATAGTGAAAGCCATGGAAGGAGTCCCTCGACAGCGGCCGCACCCCTCCAGCCAGCCAGCAGCCCAAGCAGTGGCGTTGAAAACTGCTTAAACCACAACACATGATGCATAAAAGCTGCAAAACCTGATGTCATGTGAAGAAAAATCCAAAAATACATTTTTATTTGCTGCTTCACAAAACTAGTCAGTGGCAGCCACTGTGCAGGTCCGAGGCCTACACAGAGGGCGAGTGGCCCCACGGTGTGTTTGCCAGGTCTGCTTGGATTTGGTTACTTGAGACAAGGATCTCACTATGCAGCCATGGCTGCCCTCAAGCTGACAGAGACAGGCTGGCTCTTGTGCATCCTGAGTGCTGGAATTAAAGCGTGCACCACCATACTTGACTAAAGTTAGATGTCCCCACGGAGTCTGTCTTTTAGGAACGTGTCCCCAGAAGTGTGTTACACAGTACCTCTCGCTGTAGCTTCCTCCTCTCTGCTTTCAGCTCATCTTCGATCTTCTCAGCGTTCTCAGCAGCGGTTTTGTACCTCAGCACCTGCCCCTCCAGGCGGCTGATCTGTAAATATAGCACAGGCCTATAGAGTTTGCCACCCCTGCTGGGCAGCCACGGGTCCCAGGGAGGAGGACAGTTGCAGAGTCATTCACTCTAGGGCCAATTTCCCATGTTAAACCTTTAGACTTATGAAATGACTGTCCTCTATAGAAATATCTACAAAAAAAAAAAACAATGACAGTTGCAAAGTACTATTTTTTTTTAAATCAATATATATATTTACTGTGAGCACACAAGAGGTCTATGCTTCTTTTGTGTCAACTTGAAGAGGAGGGAACCTCAATTTAGAAAATGCTTACATAAGACTGGACTGTCTCAAAAAACCAAAAGCAACCAACCAAAGAAGAACAAGACTGGATTGTGGGCGAGTCTGCAGTGTATTTTCTTAGTTAACGACTGATGAGGACGGCCCGGATGATTGGGTGGGGCCATCCCGGGGCTGCTGGTCCTAGGGTCTAAGAAAGCAGGCTGAGCAAGCCAGAAGGAGGAAGCCAGTGAGCAGTGCCCTCCGTGGCCGCCTCAGCTCCTGCCTCCTGGTTCCTGCCCTGCTTGAGTTCCTGCCTTCACTGCTTCTTGATGATGTATGACCCCACCCTTCACTCCCAAGTTGCATTTGGTCATCGTGTTGCAATACAACAATAGAAACTCTAACTAGGACAGGATAAGAAGAGCACACGTGGGAACCAGTTGCCTCCTGCCGTGTGTGTCTTGGGGATCAAGCTCAGGCCTTTCGCTTTAGCAGCCGAGTGTCTGTGCTGTACCCTCTTGCTGGCTCCGTCCTTTGTCTTTGGAGCAAACACAAAGCTTGTCACCCCACCAGGTGTTCTCTGGGTTCTCAACTGCAACACAGAGCTTTTGAAAAGATGTAGCTGTCAAGCCACCAAAGAAACTCAAAGGTCTAGCCACCTGGATGCAAGAAGCTGAGAGGCATTTGATGGCATTTAGTGGCATTTCAAACACTTGGTACATCCCAGAACTACTTACACTTTGTTCCAAGGTAGCTATGTCTTGTTCTGCTTTCGAAAGCTTGAACTTGTATTCACTAATTTGCCTATTGGCATCTCCTAAAACAGAAGATAAGAGTGAGTCATACTCATCTGCAGAGGACGCTGTGGAGTAGCACAGAGGACACGCGGGTCACATTCTGGATGTTGTGCTGCAGGAGGCTCCTATACTTCTGCTCCGCAGGGTGCTGAAGCCCGGGAGTCAGAAGCAAAGTTCTACTTCCCTCTAGAGCAGCAGTTCCCAACCTACGCTTCTGCCCTTTGGGGGTGGGGTCACATATCAGATATCCTGCATATCAGATATTTACATGACAATTCATAACAGGAACAACATTACAGTTGAGAAATAGCAATAAAATAATTTTCTGGTTGGAGGGTCCCCACAAATGAGGAACTGTATTGAAGGGTTGCAGCATTAGGAAGATTGAGAACTACTGCTCTTGAAAAGAGACCTTTGAGAAAGAGAGCTGGCAGGGTGGCAATGCCGAGCCCCTGCAGCCTCTGGGCCCCCTGCTTCTTTGAACGCAACCCTGTACCTTGCAGTTTCCAGGCAGTGTTTCTACTCTCCAACACACTCTGACTCAGGTCTTCACCAGCCTCAGTAAAATGCACTCACTGTCATGATTATATAGTTGCAAAGTTTATGGGACATAAATCATACCTAACCCATCAAAAGAAATAATTCAAATATCCCAAGAACTGTCCTGTTTTCACATGAACAATACTAGGCCTGCCATGTGGCGCTCAATGCAAGCAGTTTTGCTGTTAGACAGCTGCTATTACCTACAGCAACAGGAACCACAGGAGATAGCACCTACCTATAATCTCAAACCCCAGCACCAGGAGGCCAAAACAGGAGGACCATGAGTTTGAGGCCAGCCTGGCTGCACAATGAGACTGTCTCGGAAAACAGATAAAGCACTATCTCCAAGGCTGCCTCTGGGAGTGGGGAACACCCATCAGGAGGCTCTACAATGGAGGTTACAGTCCCGTTTTTACATTCATATCTCCAACAACTCATTATCAACATGTACAGCTTCTTATCACTTTCAAACACTGATTCCTTCCTGTGTACAAGTCTATTCATTTCATTTGTGTGTGGTTTGAAACCCTACTCATTCTACAGGCCAAGCTGCATTTCAGAGCCAGTAGCTACTCATTCCCTCTTCGGAGGCCAGGACTGGCCTCCAGACAGTGTCTCAGGTCATTCAACTTTCACCTGCAAAGCCCACCAATAGCAGACATTTGGTTCTAGGAAGCAATTACAAATGCTGGCCTGCTCCATTTAAACTTGGGTCCTTTTGAATTTGCTGCTTTAGTGATCTTTCCAAACCTCCTATGCTGTCTGGGACTGCCGACGTCCACTGTCAGGGTCCTCATCCAGCTTCTTACCAAGCCTTCCTACATTCTGTCACATTCCTGACCTGTCACTATACACACTATTCATTAAGGAGTATGAGGGACCTGAGGTCTGAAAGGAAAAGTGATACTAACCACAGAAGTTATTACTAATAAGTTTCAAACTTCCAGACTCCTTCATTCGGCCTAAGTCTAATTGTTAGCCACAGTTTCAAAGTCCATTATCAGAAAAACCACTACAAATTAGAAAACTAAAGGGCCCTATTGTAAGTTACATATCACTACCAATGGGGTAACTGTAATAAAAATGGATGCTAGGACTGGGATGCTAGGACTGCCGGGCAGTGGCACTCACCTGTAATCCCAGCACTCTGGGAGGCAGAGGCAGGCGGATTTCTGAGTTCAAGGCCAGCCTGGTCTACAAAGTGAGTTCCAGGACAGCCAGGGCTATACAGAGAAACCCTGTCTCGAAAAAACCAAATCCAAAAAACCCAACAAAAATGGATGCTAGGACAACTCTTACTATGGCATTTAGTGTGAATACAGAAGTCACTTAAGAATGGGCTGGAGAGCCGGGCGTGGTGGCGCACGCCTGTAATCCCAGCACTTGGGAGGCAGAGGCAGGCGGATTTCTGAGTTCCAGGCCAGCCAGGACTACACAGAGAAACCCTGTCTTGAAAAACAAAACAAAACAAAACAAAAACAAAAAAAAAAAAAAAAAAAAAAAAAACAAGAATGGGCTGGAGAGCCGGGCGTGGTAGCGCACGCCTGTAATCCCAGCACTTGGGAGGCAGAGGCAGGCGGATTTCTGAGTTCAAGGCCAGCCTGGTCTACAGAGTGAGTTCCAGGACAGCCAGGACTACACAGAGAAACCCTGTGTCCAAAAACAAAAAACAAAAACAAAACAACAACAACAACAACAAAAAAACCACACACAAAAAAACAAAACAAAACAAAAGAATGGGCTGGAGAGATGCTCTGCACCTAAGTGGCAGCTCACAACTGTCTGTAATTCCAATACCAAAGGATCTAGCACCCTGGCACAGACACACATCAAGTAAAACATCAGTGCATATAAAAATATGGGCCAAGCACGGTGGCAAACACCTTTAATCCCAGCACTTGAGAGGTAAAGGCAGACAGATGTCTAAATTCTAGTTCAACCTGGTCTCCATAGTGATTTCAGGCCAGTTAGGACTATGTAAAAAGACCCTGTCTCAAACCAATGATATGGAGTTACAAATAGAAAGGAAAAGGAACCATAACTTAAGTAAACAAATTATATTTTGTAGCCTTTTTTTTTAATTTCATGTAATGACGAATTTTTGTTAAAAACTAGGAAATTTTAGAAACAATTCAACATTAATATAAGCTGATCTTAAATCCTCAACTTTCCAAGATGAATTCTAAAGCAAAAGCTTAAATGGAGAAGGTCCCACACAGGAGATCAGAAATCCTACGCAAGCAGTGAGTGGCCTATGCCATCCCTGGGACATAGGTGACCAGAACAACTCCCCTGTGTCCAGCAGCCCATTCCCAGCTCTATTCCAGGGATACATGCTGCATACCAGTGCAGACTGCCTGTCCCCTGGTACCTACTCTGCATCTCGATGAACTGCAAGTCTGAGCCATTCTGCAGTCCCGCCAGGTCCCCGGACATGCCGTCACTCCTGGAACACTTCTGCCGTTCTTCCTCTAACTGCAGTTTCAGTTTTCTAATCTGGAATGGAAGTAAAAGTTACCAGAGAGATCTGTGTGTCTCGCTTTCTTTCTCTCTTTCTTGGGTGTTAGGGCCTCAGGCATGCTGAGCTAACACTGGCTAACATGGAGGTGTAGCCTTAGCCCTGTTTTACTTTGAAATAGGCTCTCACTAAGTAGCCCAGGCTGGGCTTGCATTCACTCTGCAGCCCAGGAAGATCCTGAACTTGGGATTCTCTTTCCTCAGCCCCCAGGTAGTTGGGATTTTAGACTTGTGTCACCAGCCTGGATGGAAGATAAGAGTCTTGAGTTGTTTGGGTGGATACATACATGTTTGCATACATGGAGGCCAGAGGTCTTCATCAGATGCCTTTCTCAATCGTTCTGCGTGTTATTTTGAGATTAGCATCTCTGGCTAAACCTAGAGCTAATCAACTTAGCTGGGCTGGCTGGCCACCGAGCTCCAGAGAGCCTTCTGTGCCCGCCCCCTGGGAGACAGAGCATGCTACGATGCCTACTACTTGGAACTCAAATCCAGGCCATGTGCGTGCACGTCAAGTGCTCCAAGCCCAGCTCTCTCACATGAAGTCCGTGGCCACGTCATAAACAGAGAGACCGACCATCTTACATAGTGAAGCATGCAAATCACCCAAGCACTGTTTTACCTGAGACCAACAGTCCTGGGCATCTGATGTAGACTGATATAAACAGAAATGAGCCTCAGAAACTGTCCCGAACAGGGACTTCTACTCTTTACTACATGTGTGTGTTTACACAAAAGTACTTCGTTTGAATAGTTTTTTGAGTCTTAGTCTCATTAAAGTGAAATTTTTCATGGGTAGTTAGTACTTTGTTAGTTTTTTTGTTTTGGGGTTTTTTGTTTTGGGGTTTTTTGTTTGTTTGTTTGTTTTTGTTTTTGTTTTTTCAGACAGGATTTCTCTGTTTAGCCCTGGCTGTCCTGGAACTCACTCTGTAGACCAGGCTGGCCTTGAACTCAGAAATCCACCTGCCTCTGCCTCCCAAGTGCTGGGATTAAAAGCGTGCGCCACCACTGCCCAGCTACTTTGTTAGTTTTTAAAAGACCTTTAAATATACAAAAATAACTGGAAGTACCAGTGGCTCGTTTCCCAAGTGGCCTCAACCCCGCTGCCAGGGATGGAGAGGAGGCTGGGCACTAGCTTTGCCATTGCCCAGTGGGAAGGGCAAGTGCTGATTTCAGACTCAATGAATGCATGTCTGCCAGATACCCCTGCCCTTTACACACATACGCACGCACGCACACACTCACACGGGGTTGCCTTGAGAGAATCTTGTTATTATCCCATCATTCTATCACACCTAAAAGGGGCACCCCTCTTCCTCTTCTTCAGCCCTTGTCCCCCAGAGGCCCTGGCCAGCCTGACCTCACCCTACAAACTTCTCCAGTGCCTCTGGAAGCTTCAGCTTGTACTAGCTAATGCTCCTGCCGCAGCCCCGTCTCAGAGCGTCACAGAGTCCAGCCACTCCTGTAGCCCCACTAAGTGCTGCTACTTATGTCTTCACACGTCCTACCTCAGCCTGGAAATGCACGAGTGCTCTCGGGCTTTCCTTGCTGTTGCTGAGCTAGCCCAGGCTCACTCCCTGGAGTCTCTGTTCTTAATCTCATCTGTTAATAATATCTAAGTACCTCATATCTTTACTGATGCGCTGTGCCTCATGTTAACTACTGACTTGCACTCCCCAAACTACCCCTATCTTAAGTCTTTGGCATTTCAGTGTACTCCCAGAGTAGTGGCAGGCTTCCATGATGTACCTCCATTTCTGAACCCCTGCCCGTCAAGGATCCTGCCATCTACCTCTTTTTCCCTTGGCCATGTAACTGACCACATTGGATAGCCATACTCCCTAGATTGTTTAGGTCCACGCCCTGTGACTACTCACCTCCCAGTCCATCTCTCTGGACCCTAACCCTAACATCCTCAGCCATAGTCACCTGATCTCTACTTAGAAGTCCTCTCAACACTGGTCATCTAGCTTCACTTCTAGGTCCAACGTGACCATCATGGTCTTATACATCCTTTGCCCTGGTGAAGTCTAACTCTTTCTTGACTACATGCCTATATCATATAGCTGAATAGAGCTAGAGAAACACATAATAACTGTTCACAGAAACTTTTCAGATACAATACGGCTTCTAAATCTTACTGATTGACCTCTTTCTACTAAGGCCTTCTAGGGCATGGGTTTTTCAGATAAACCCACAGCAATCTGTTCATCTAAACTTCCTACATGCCATGATTATATATCAAACCATGGAGTATCACTCGCTATTCCCTTACTGACTGAATAGGAATAAAATCACTCAGGTTTTTCAACTCAGAACTAGGAGTTTCTAGAATCTACAAGAGCTATTATAATGCTTGAAAACTTCTGAACACATCCACTGTGAGATTTCAAGATACTAGAAAGAGAAAAGGCCAGGGGAAAGCAAAAACACGATCAAGGAGAGATCAGATATCAAAGTGTGTGTGTGTGTGTGTGTGTGTGTGTGTGTGTGTGTGTGCGCGTGCGCGCACTCACTCACACACACACCTCTGGGGTCAGTGCTCGCCTCCTATCTTACACGGATTAAGGACTGGACTCAGGCCATATGACATGCACACCACACACTTTACTCGCTGAGCCACCTCATCGGCCTTCACAGTTTTGCACAACTATCCTCCAAGACAGGACAATGAAGAAACAGGCCTTTGGAAATGCTTAAGGAAAATGACTTTCATATGCCTTTGAGGGTATGGGAATTTTTTTTACCAGCGCACATGGTCTTTCCCAGGAAACTCCTGGAATACATACCAGCAATAGGGTGAAGGAAGGAGGAGGGTGGGAGGACTGGGGGAGGAGCAGCCATCACAGCACAGAAGGGCGAGCACACCAGGAGTGAGGAAGCCTCTACAGTCCAGGATGGGTTAAGTTAGAGGTTCAAGATGGAACCCTGGTGTATCAGAAAAACCCCAAGTGGGCTTAAACTACTGTTTAAAACACAAGCTAACTTTGTGATAAACACAAGAAAATAGGAATATGGCCCCCAAAAAGAGAAGTCAGCTTGAATATAGGGTGGCTCCCTGGGAGCCAACATTCAGAGTCCTGCCCATGGAAACAGACTGGCCTTTAAGAGGTGACAGGAATTTGCACGTGTGGCCCAGGCTTGTCTTCCACAGAGGAATGTCAACAGCTGGTCCTTTAAGAACCAGCATCATCCAGTCAGTGGCTCACACTGTGGGACGGTCAGGCCCAGGGTGGGAGGGCCGGGCAGCAAGCTTTGGATCATCTGATACATTCGTTTTTGAGACACAAGACATGAATTAGCTTTTCTTACTTTGTCACTTGAGTACCAAAGTTAGAAATATATTTCTAACTTTTTCTTTCAGTTTTTTATGTGTTGGTTTTCAAGACAGGGTCTTACTATAGTTCTGACTGTCCGGGAACTCACTCTGTAGACCAGGCTACCCTTGAACGCACAGAGATCCACCTGCCTCTGCCTTCTGAGTGCTGAGATTAAAGACATGCGCCACTACTATGCCCAGCTATTGCTAGTTTCTAATGAGCATTCTAATTTCTTAGCATTTTATTGCCTACCTTAGATGAACTAATAATCTCAGATGAGTAGACGCCTCACCTGTGACAGGAGCTCGTCCTTTTCCCCAGCAAGCTTCCGCAGCCTCACGTCTGGAACAAGGGGGAAGGCTGTAAACGCACTTGTAAAGGTGTTCACAGAGAGCCAACGTCTAATAAATTACATTATTTACAATCAACATGAAAAGACACAAAGGCTTTAATTGCAATAGAAAGAATACTTCATTCATACTCCCAGCCAGTGATAGTTACAATTATCAAGTAAAATATCTGTTCCCAGAGCACTGACTTTCTGCCTAGAGACAAACTGGGGTCCAGAGGAAACCAGGTGGAGGTGGTGGTGGTGGCATTGCATAAATGTGCAAGCTTTTCCCAGCTGTCTCTGGAGGCTCCCACTCTTGGTAGGACTAGGAAGCGAGAGCGGGCCCAGGAGTGTGGAGCAGGTGCCAGTGGGCTAATGGCTAAGTGGGAGCAGGAGTGAGGTACACTAGACCTCAGGGTGAAACAAAGAGCCTGGTGGATCAGAAAACCCGGAGTGGACTTAAGCTGATATTTACACCCGTGGCTGACTTACTGATGAACACAAGAAGATCAAGCATACAGAACTTGGGCTCCAGCCTGGGGCAGATGCCCAGGGCAGCTTCTTCCTGGGCAGGAACAGACCCCATGTGCTGAGGACACACTAGTTCAGCTAAGGCAGCCATTCATAGCCGGCCAATGAACCCATAATAAGTGAGGGTGGCCATGTCAGTCCCAGTCCCCAAAGGCAGAGGAACACCAGAGCGCATTGCGGTCTGCAGCTCTCTGCAGTGTCAGGCCATGAACAGTATACATGGGAACAAAACTGTAAACTGGCTTAAAAGATTTCTGGTTTGCTTTGGTTGTTTTAACTTGAGTGGTTCTGGGGTGTGGGCTTGTAATTGGCAATGTCCTGTTAGGTATCAAAGGCGAGCAGGCCAGAGGATCTCTCCTTCAGCTCACCTGCATCCTTATCACGGTGCTCAACAGTTAACCACGTTTCTAGGATTCTACATGAGACGATATGCCTACTAACTTTAAAGTACCTCAGCCTATGTTGTTCTTACAGTGCCTCACATTCCCTTAAGAAAACTGTACACACAAAAACAAGGGAGAAAAAATTCAATGTAAACTGACGACACCGTACCTATCTGTGCTATTTTTACCCCTAGTGTAGATTTACCGTAGGGTGACATTTGGGTTGGACCCCTTTGTGGCTTCCTGGAGAGAAGCTGTCGTTCTATTCTCCAGGGTTGCTCTCAGCAGGACTGCAAGCCCTGCTCTGGAAGTTACAGGCCGTTCAGGATGGGCTTTTCCACCATCAATCTCTCCTTATGAAAAGTGGTGGCAAAGAGCTGCGGAGTCCTAGGATAAGCTTAGAATCTAAATCCATGTGGGCCAGGAAGAGGCTAGGCATATGCTGAGACATCCTATCAGCCCCGTTCTGCCCATGGGATGGGCACCTGGGACTCTGCACAAAGTCTATTTTAAGTAAAAGGAGATGTGTATAAACCTTCAGTGCTTCCCTCATGATTTCCCAAGATTAAGAATGTCTAAGGACAATGAGTCTAGATTCCTTCTTGGCACCTACCCAGCTGGAAGCCCACCATCAACCCAAGACTAAATAACAAGCAGTGTCTCACCTAGTGGCCCTTCTCCTGCTGATTCCAAGACCTGAGCAGCTTCCTGAGACACCGCAGTAATGGCTCCAACCACAGGCTCATGATTGACATCCCCATTGGGAGTACTGTCTGGGATTATAACTAAGCCATGTTTCTGTGGAGAAGAAAAACTTAGTATCAGAATGATAACCTGCACAGCAACTAAGTTCTACTGCAGCATCTCTGCGACAATGTTTGTTTGCCATGGGTAAAAGCTAGTGAGAAATCAGTTATGTGATATACCTCTGTGGAGGAAACAGCTCAACCAACCATCATCGAGGCTGTTGTTTATAGTCAGAAAAGAAACAAAGCTAGAGGAGGGGAGAAGGCGGAGGCTGACATACCTCTGCTGTCTTCAGGGTCTGCTGCAGGTCAGCCAGCTCCTCTCTGAGCACATCTCGCTCATTCCTGAGGCAGGCCATGTGTTCTTTCTGTTTCTCTAGGGCCTGGTTTTAGGCAGGGTAGCAAGGGCAAGAACAGCATAGAAAAAGAGCAAGAGAAAGGTGACTAATCCAATAAGCAGGAAGGCCTACAAGCAGGAGGTTAGAAGCATGGGAGCAGCGGCCAGGCAGTGGGGAACAGCCTGTGTGCACAGCTGTGGAAGAGTTTAAACAGAAGAGTGCTCATGCATGAACTTGGCAAGACATGCTTGTCACATGAAAACCATCTTTACACACACAAATTTCCTGCTTTACTTCCTCAGTATGTTTTCATTTGGTAAACAAACAAACAAACAAACAAACCACACATTTCATTTCATGTTAAATAAGAGTAGTTTAGTTATTAATATGCTTGTTTTTTTAAAGATGAAATTAGTTTGGGAAGAAAAGCAAATCTGGATAAATTATTTTAAATATTGGCTGTCTGTTTGTTCTCCAAGCGTTAGAGCAAAGTACTCAGACATCACCTAGTCTCCACAACCTGCTTATGTTAACTTAATTATACATGAGTATGATTCGTTTGTTTTTCTGATACACTGATAAATAAGAAAACAAAACAAAACACAAAATGAACACTAGCCTAGCTGGGTAAGAGGTCAGGGATTTCAAATCTAGCCTTGGGGACCTGACATAACCATATCTAACACACTGGACAAACAGAAGGCCTAACAGCAGCACCTCAGAGGCATGGTAGCCTAGAGCACTGCTTGCACTTGGCAAGTTACACAGCTTGGGAAAGGTGGGTGGCTCTGGAACCGTGCTCGGGCTCGAGGAGGAAGCAGGGAGGGAGGGGCCCGGCCCGAGCACTGTTTTTGTTTCTTTTTTTGTTTTGTTTTGTTTTTTTCCGAGACAGGGTTTCTCTGTGTAGTCCTGGCTGTCCTGGAACTCACTCTGTAGACCAGGCTGGCCTCGAACTCAGAAATCCGCCTGCCTCTGCCTCCCAAGTGCTGGGATTACAGGCGTGCGCCACCATGCCCGGCCCGAGCACTGTTTTTAAAGAACCTTCTACTACATATTCTTCCTGCATTTAATGTCTTCTCCTATCACCAGGTCAAAAGTGGTCAACTGCTTAGTTACTTGGTGCCTAAAAAGTGTTTCCTGGTTGTTCCTGTTTCTGAACAGAAGGTCTCCTATTGCCTAGGCTGGCTTTGAACTTGCTATGTAGTCCTGGGCCTCCAGTGTCTACCAACAGTGGGATACCAGGCATGTGTCAATCAGCACGCCTGCCTCTGACAGTACTTTACAGAGGGCCCTCCTGGTGCTAGTCTGTGAGCACCAGCACTGCGCGGCACTGGCTGCAGCGGTGGATAGATGACCTCGTGGTCACACTCTCCCTTCTGTCCTCTGATGCACCACTCATCTCCCTGCCCAACGTAGCCACCAAGGGAGAAGATAAATGCAGTGCCCTCTGGTTCTAAAGCCCTCTCACATGGTTTCATAGCTCAGCGTAGAGAGCCTGCATTCTCTTCTTGCTGTTAATCCCGCATGATGCTGTGGAAGTGACCCTTAGACAAGCCCTTCCTTCTTTTTCATATTGCACTGTCAGTCTCTAACTTCTTCCCATAAATGGTGGAAATTCCCACGTCTGCTCTATCTGCGGTTACCTGTAAAGTGATGTGAGACTAAATTCTGAAGCCTTTAACATCTGCTGCTGGTGTCGAGACCCTTAACAACAAACGGAACATTAGAACGAGCACAGGACACTTCCTGTCTGAACCGTGCGGGTTAGATGTGTGTTGGAGACGCAGCAGTCCCTCACCACAGGTTAGATGTGTGTGACAAACGCCTGGCATGCAGTTGGGCTGTTAGCATGACATGTAGCCGAGGAGGTGGTCACTTTCACAATACGCTTCTCAATAATCCCACTGACTACAAAAGACCTCAGGAACAGACCAATCTCAAGAATTCCAGCAAACACCAGTACTTGGCTTTTGTACCTCCATCTACAATTATGGTACTGGGTTTTGTTTTACTTTTACATTTTAAAATTTCCTCTTCCCATAATTACAGATAGGAAAATAAAATATATCCTGTGTATTTGTTCATTTCACCACAAAACTTGAAAGCTACTGGAATACCTTATAATTGGGTCAAATGTATTTGTTCTAGATCTGAAATTCTCTGTACTGCCTGACCACATAACCACCGCCCTGTGACTGCAGGCAGCCATTGCCTCTGTCAACAGATCAAAGTACAGAGTTCATCTTCGCAGAGATCTAAGTAATTCTTTGTCAAAGATCTGACATCTAATTTTAGCAACAAAAAGCCAGAGATGTAGAACAGGCTGTATAGTATGCAACCAGTTAAATCACTGCAGTTACTGAAAATGAGAATTAACTGGATTGAGGTGGCCAAGAGCTCAGAGGCCCTTTTACGTTTATGTGCACTACTCTAGTCTGGCTGAGAACTTGTGAGATCTGTACACCAGTGCCGAGAGGACTGGTGGCACCACAGGAAGGCAGGAGAGAAGGCCTCCTCCTCCTCCTCCTCCTCCTCCTCTTACTCCTCCTCCTCCTCCTTAATTTTCTATATTCTTTGTTTACATTCCAAATGATTTCCCCTTTCCCCGTTCCTGCCTCCCCATAAGTCCTCTTCCCTCCGCCTGTTCCCCAATCAACCCCCTCCCACTTCTCTGTCCTGGTAATCCCCTACATAGCTACATCAAGCCTTTCCAGGACCAGGGCCCTCTCCTTCCTTCTTCTTGGGAATCATTTGATATGTGAATTGTGCTTTGGGTATTCAGAGCGTCTGGGCTAATATCCACTTATCAGTGACTGTATTCCATGTGTGTTCTTTTGTGATTGGGTTACCTCACTTAGGATGATATTTTCTACTTCCAACCATTTGCCAAAGAATCTCATGAATTCATTGTTTTTAATTGCTGAGTAGTATTCCACTGTGTAAATATACTACATTTTCTGTATCCATTCCTCCATTGAGGGATTCACCTCACACCAGTCAGAACGGCTAAGATTAAAAACTCAGGGGGCAGCAGGTGTTGGCGAGGATGTGGAGAAAGAGGAACACTCCTCTAGTGCTGGTGGGATTGCAAGCTGGTACAACCATCTGGAAAGCAGTCTGGCGGTTCCTCAGCGGAGACGGCGGCATGACACGTCCGGAGGACCCTGCTATGACACTCCTGGGCATGTACCCAGAAGGCCTGCTTCTTGATGAAGTCCCTGGAGCTTACTCTGGTGCTCCGGGTGCTGGCGTGAATATAAAGGAGGCTGGATGTGTGCATTCAGCCTGGTCTACACAGGCTCTGTCTCAAAAAGAAAAAGCCCATGTCTAGAGAGAGAGCTCGGAGGAAGAGCCTTTGCCTATCAGGAGCGAGTGCCTGCGTCCATTCCGCAGACTAGAAAGAGCAAAAAGTGAGTGCAGATGACGGGACAACTCCAGACAGAAAAGTGACAAGTGTTGGTGAAGAAATGGAGAAAGCCCATCCGTGCTCACTGCTCTGGGGAATGTGGAAGCGCAGCATGCTGTGGACTACAGACTGGCTCTAGGCCTCCCAAAACTAAACAGTTGTTAAATGACGTGGGGATATACCCAAAATACTGAGAGCAGAGCACCAAAGAGATGTCTGCACCACATGTCCACAGCAGGCAGAGACGGAGGCTGCTGCCCTGGTCACATGAGGAGGGGATCCCATTCAGTTTCAGAAATAAAGAACATTTGCTGAGTGTGGGTGAAGGGTGCCTGGAGCCCCAGCACTCAGAAGGGAAAGTCAGCCTCAATTACATAGCTACATAGTAAAATTACACAAACATACAGAGAGGGGAAAGCACAGAAGGGAGGGAGGAGAGAGAGGGGGGAGAGAGAGAGAGAGAGAGAGAGAGAGAGAGAGAGAGAGAGAGAGAGGGGAGAGAGAGAGAGATTGAGATTCATTCATTCATTCATTCATTCATTAATCCTCACATGTTCTGCACTGCTGACGGAGCTTTAGGATCTCATGCAATCAAGCAGCCCATGAACAGGCAAGCGCTCTATGACTGCATCTCAATGAGGAGCCTGAGTGGTTAACTAGGAGACAGGGTGGAGCAGTGGCTGGCAGGGGTGGGGCATTATGGGTACAGACTGTAAGCTGGAGAGGACAGGGACAGTGTGCACTGATATTTCCAATGGTTAAGATGGGAAATCATTCTCTGTAATAAGCACAATGTAAAGAAAAGCTAAGACAGAGTAAACTACTGTCACAACTGGATGGACTTTCTGAGTTATGTTGAAGGGAAGAAATCTATGTCCAAAAATGTTACATACAGTAGGTTTCTATTTTTACAACATTCTTAAAATGACAAAATTACAGAGTGGCTCTCAGGACTGAAGGGCAGTGATAGATGCATGTCTATAAAAAGGACAAAGGGAGGTGGCTCTGCCTTCACTGTTCCAGGCATGTCCTGGCTGTGACACTGTACTACAGCTCTGCAAGACGTGACTGACATTCGTGAGCAAAGGGGACACAGGCTTACCTTGGTATCATTTCTTACACTTGAACATGAATCCTAATTTTACTCAATTTAAAAACATTTACATTTTCAACAAAGCATTTACCATTGTATATATGGTGTGTGTGTGTGTGTGTGTGTGTGTGTGTGTGTGTATGGTGTGTGAGTTGGCACACACACCACAGAGATCAGAGGAGCACTTTGGGGTCTTCCCTCCTTCTACCTTCTGGTGGGTTCTGGAGACCAACGCCATGGCATCACGTGTGCCAGGCAAGCACTGTACCCCCGAGCTATCCCAGCAGCCTACCAAAGTTTACTTTTTAAAAAGTTAAACACGGCGGTGGTGGTGCACGCCTTTAATCTTCTTTCTTCTTTTTTTGTCTTTTTGAGACAGGTCATACTGTGTAGCCCTAGCTGGTGTAGAGCTTGCTATATAGACCAGGCTAGCCTTGAATTCATGCGATCCACCTGCCTGCCTCTTCCTCCAAGTGCTGAGGTCAAAGGCATGTCTTTTTAGTAGGAAAACAAGATCTGTTTCAGTGAGCTACTTTATGGACTGTGTGGTTTTACTCTAGCCAGTCAGCGCCTGTTCCAAGATAATCAGTTTAAAACACTAAGAAAATCATGCAAAGAAGAAGCCCTGGGACGCCTGGCCCGTGAGACGGCCATCCTGGACAGGGTGTGCATTTGAACTTTTTCTCTATCAACTGCCAACTGTGCACACGGCCCACACTTCACTCTCCCTACTCTGTGCACACGGCCCACACTTCACTCTCCCTACTCTGTGCACGCGGCCCACACTTCACTCTCCCTACTCTGTGCACACGGCCCACACTTCACTCTCCCTACTCTGTGCACGCGGCCCACACTTCACTCTCCCTACTCTGTGCACACGGCCCACACTTCACTCTCCCTACTCTGTGCACCCGGCCCACACTTCACTCTCCCTACTCTGTGCACACGGCCCACACTTCACTCTCCCTACTCTGTGCACACGGCCCACACTTCACTCTCCCTACTCTGTGCACGCGGCCCACACTTTACTCTCCCTACTCTGTGCACGCGGCCCACACTTCACTCTCCCTACTCTGTGCACGCGGCCCACACTTTACTTCACTCTCCCTACTCTGTGCACGCGGCCCACACTTCACTCTCCCTACTCTGTGCATGCGGCCCACACTTCACTCTCCCTACTCTGTGCACGCGGCCCACACTTTACTTCACTCTCCCTACTCTGTGCACGCGGCCCACACTTCACTCTCCCTACTCTGTGCACGCGGCCCACACTTCACTCTCCCTACTCTGTGCACCCGGCCCACACTTTACTCTCCCTACTCTGTGCACCCGGCCCACACTTTACTTCACTCTCCCTACTCTGCGCACGCGGCCCACACTTTACTTCACTCTCCATACTCTGTGAACGCGGCCCACACTTCACTCTCCCTACTCTGTGCACATGGCCCACACTTCACTCTCCCTACTCTGTGCACGCGGCCCATACTTCACTTTCCCAAGGACACATTTATAAAGTAATTCACAATTGCAATGTCCCTTGGGAAGATTTTCTAGGTTTTGATGGAATTTTGGAGACTGGATAACTTAAGCTTCAAAAAAAATTATATATAAAAGCTCAAAAAATTATATAAAAGTATCTTCTCTTCTTTAAATCTCTACCCCACAGAAGTAGGGCTGTGGCTGACCGTGCTATCCTGCAGCACACTTGGTGTGTGCCCACAGCACCACACAGAGTAATGAGGCCAGGCCCCTTGCCAGGCCCCCCTGGGCCTGCAGGGTTGTAATTAGAGCTGTATCACAGTCTGGCAGCCCTAGGATCTGACATTCCCATCCATTTCCATAATTAAACTCATTTGTAATCCCTTCCTATTTTATTCACCAACAATTTATAAGCTAGCATGCCCCCTCCGCCCCATCTTCTTTTTCAATCCATATTTTATAATATAAGCATATCTAACCGCCCACCGATTTTGAATTAGACGTCTGTGGCTGCTGTGGGGTAAGAATCCATATTATATGAGGAATGAAGGACACTTCTGTTAAAGGTTTCTATTTGCAAGTTTCACAAACATGGAGTCTGCAAAGAGAGGTTCTTTCTAGGCACAGTACCAGCATTTCCAGAGAAGTTATTATCTGTCTTGTGTTTATCTATACTGTCTAACATGTAATAATAGAAGGATGGTTTTCTGGCCACCTCTGAGTTACATTCTCTTGGTCTCTCCCTCAGGAATGAGCTTCCCCAAAGCCCCACCTCCTCTCATACCCCAATTGTTTTATCTTTCCAGAGCAGGGTCTCTTGGAGGTCAAACACCTCTTTTGTCATGGTGTCTATTTTCTGCTGGAGGCGCTGATTCTCCTGAAGAAGAGGGAGAGGAAAATAATAAAAGCAGAAAGAAAAAGGCAAGGGAGTTAGAAGAAGGAAAACAGAAGGAGGTGGGTGACTCCTCGCAGGGAGGAGGGAAGTCTCGGATCCACAGAGAAGGGAAAGGTGGCGTCCACTGTCCCCCTGCTGGGCCCCACAGTCAGCAAGGGAAGACAAGACGCAGCCAAGCATGTGCTGTGTGTGAGGACCTGGGGCAAATGTCAGACGGTCTGAGAGCGGCTGGTCCATGCGCAGCTCTGCGGCAGCCATCGCCTTCATCCCCACAGAACACACTCCTGCAGTTCATCCTGTGACAACTGCCCTTCCACCCAAACATGAGGAAACCTGATCAACAGATAATCCTTTACCAGAGAGGAAACTGTAGCTTTGAATGTTACTTGGTAAAGCAGAACTAGAAAAAAGACAGACATAACTCTGCTTGATCATTTTGATTTCTGTTGGCAAAAACTATAATATCAAGAATATCAGAAAGTATAAAAAAATTAGTTTTTAGAAAGATGGGATTTTAACACTTAGCTGTTCTCAAGCAAGTCTTCTGGGAAGCAATGCTGTCCTAGTCAGCACTAACATGGCCTAGAATGCCCTGGGGGAAAGTCTCAGGTGCACATAAGCGGCATTATCAGGTCAGTCTGTAGGCATGTCTGTGAGACTGTCTTGACTGCTAACTGATGTGCGAGGGCCATCCCCCCGGTGGGCAGCTGGCCTGGCTGTATAAGGAAACTACAGTGAGGAGTATAATAAGCTCCCGCCAGCCAGGGAGCTGGCCAGGATGGCACACAGCGCGCTGCATGGTTCACGGTGTACTTCCTCGGCTGTGAGTGAGTTCCCTGGTTGGAGAGGATGCTGTGTGGAGCAGCAAACAGTCCTGCCTTCAGGTTCTTGCCCTGACTTCCCTCAGTGATAGCAAGATGAATAACCCCCCCTCCCCTCCCTCCCCCGGCCTAGCTGCTTTTGGCTATCACAGCAACAGAAAGGCAACCAGAGCGAGTGCTTCTCCCAGCCTCTGCCTACGTTCCCAGGCATCACCAATCAGCGACCAGCATCGCTGCCCTACTCACACACTCCTACTCACACACTCCACTTGACTCTGCAGACCTTCATTCTCCAGACCTAAAGGCATTACATGTGATGCCCAGGTTTCAGTTGTGCATGATCAATAGATACCGACATCCAAAAGACAGGAACTGAGAACATACAAAGACTAAGGCTTCCAAGTCTGAATCCAGCACCCTGGGCTTATTATCCAAGAAACTGGTGACAAATAACAAAAATCAAGCCTGACTATCTTCATATGGGATTCTTAATAAAAACCAAAACACTTCAGCGCAGCGGGGATGGCAGTGGATGAATGCCTTGAACACGGGCTGGGGCCACCGTCCTTTGCACAGGGATGCTCCCCTCAGTGTGGCAGGCACGGGGTTCCTCCACAGTGAGGCACTGAAGCCCTGCAGTGTCAGTTACAGGTCTTGACAACCCCCTCCTTCTCTCCAGCTACCTCAAGCACATCACCCTGAGCAAAGGGTAAATAAACTCTCGCTCAGGAGTCATGTCCTGTAGCATGGCATGCACTGGGACCCACAGAATGTGTGACTCTGCAGGGCTTCCCTTTCCAACTTCCTATGGAATCTTCAGGAAAAAGTGCTTAAGAGTAAAAGGCATTGGCCAAAACTCCTCCTGTTAAAGCAGGAATTTTAAAGAGCTGTTAGACACTCACTTTTTATGCTTGCCTTCATATTTCATTTTCAATAAACTGAGAGAGCCAATGTTAACACAAGTAAACTGTATATCAGCAGTTCTCAACATGTATGTCATGATCCCTTTAATGGACAACCAACCTGTTCACAGGTCACCTAAGACTATCAGGAAACACAGATAATTATTACTATTATACATTAGTATTCATAACAGTAGCAAAATTATAGTTATGAAGTAGCATCAGAAATAATTTCATGGTTGGAGGTCACAGGCCACAACGTAAGGGACACGTTAGGACAGCTGAGACCACTGCTTTACAGGACTTTAACAGTCTTCCAACACACACACCAGCATCCTATCCGACGCAGCTTTCAGACCAAGCCTGTGACCGGTGCAGCACATACCTCTATGAGCTCGTCCCTCTGCCGCAGGCCTTCTTTGAGTTCATCCATCTTATGCTGCAGCACGCTGCACATGTGCTTCTGCCTTTCCAACTCCTGCCAGTAAGAAGATGCTGCTGTTAGAGCTCCTGGGATAGACACAAAGCTGAGCCTGTGTAAGTTAACAGAGAGGTCCCACGTGACTTCCAGAATCATACCTAGATGGCTGACTTGCATGAAGTGTCAAACATTAAATCTCCATCTTGTATGATGAAGGAAGAAAAGCACCAAAAGGGAAAGCAAATGTAGGGATGATTTTAAACTGAGTTAACGGTAAAGTGGGGTTCCAATATGCAAAAATAATAAAGGGAAAGCAGCACAAGAGAATAACTAAAGTTGTTAGAATAGCAAAAGCTACCACAGAGTAAAGATAAGACTAACAAGCTACCCAAGAAATTGTAATTTCAAAGTCAAAGATTTATTATGCTTTTTTCATCTGGAGAACTTCTAAAATAACAACAGTAACAACAACCTCATGGAGAACAAGGAAAACCAGGCTAAAGCCTAGGAAACAAGATGGGAACAGCCCTGATAGGACACATGCTCAGAGGAAGAGAAACACAGCAGCTCTGTGTGTCCGCACACACAGCTCTGCAGAATGACTTCTGGACGGAAACATTGCAAACAGCATGCATGTGCACACTGGGGTGACTGCAGCAGGGAAATCAGCGAAGACCCGTGTGCACAAGCAGAGCAGCAGTGGCTGGGTACTGCTGATCTCTAAGGGAGGAGCACAGACGGATATGTTTCCATCTACCTCAAATGTTGTAACTCCTTCTTAATCAAATTGGGTGACATATCTTTTTGTCTTATGGAAGGAAAGACAGATCACTAAACGTAAGAAGAGTCCTCCAGGGGTGGAGAGACGGCTCAGCAGGTAAGAGCACTTGCTGTTCTTGCAGAGGACCTGAGTGTGGTTCCCAGCACCCATGTGGTGGCTCGCAGCCATCTCTAGGTGTAGTTCCAGAAGATCTAATTCCCTCTTCTGTCCCACACAAGCGCCAGGCATGCATATGGTGCACAGACGTAGAATATATACAACAAAATGAATGAAATCTCTGAAAAAAATAGAAATAAAATGAAAAGAATTCCCCGGAAGAAAGAGGAAAACAAGAATGAAAGACAAATAAAATTGAAATCCATGTGCTTTGTTGGACTTCAGATCTACCTATCTTTACATAGGTCAGAGTACAATTAAAGTGTAACTCCACGGGCTGGAGAGACGGCTCAGCGGGTTAGAGCACTAACTGCTCTCCCAGAAGTCCTGAGTTCAACTCCCAGTAACCACATGATGGCTCACGACCATCTGTAATGATCTGATGCCCTCTTCTGGTGTGTCTGAAGACAGCTACAGTGTACTTACACATAATAAATAAATCTTTAAAAAAAAAAAAAGTGTAAGTCCAGGTAGAAGAAACAGCCTATGTCCTGGCAAATGAGACTGGTGGGGTGAATGTGGCACAGATGGGGACAGTGACCAGCCTGTGAAAGAAGCCCCATGCTGAGTGCTGTAAGTCAGGACGTCACTGATCGGGCAGGCTGATCAGGCAGGATGGAAGCCTGGGCGAGGGAGGGAAAGGGGCAAACAGCTCTAGTAACTGGATTTGTTTAGCGTTTACCTTTGCACAGATTTCACAGATGACAGTATACAAAATGCTTCTGATCTACACTCTTGAAAATGGCTAAAATGGTCATTTTATTGTGGTATGTCTTTACCATACAAAAAAATGTTTTTAGAAATCTATTTTGAGTAACTTTTAAAGAACAGGACTTTGGCTATGCACAGCCCACTGTCCCAAAGTAAAGGCCAAGTGGAGCACTGTGGCTGCTTTCTATAACTACACCAGTGTCACCATGGCCTCACTTGCTGAGTGACGTGGGACACAGCAGTAAAGATTAGGGCAGAAGAGACCGAGAACATCAGGGACTGGCACATCCCTACGATCATGCATGTAAACTTGAACCAACACAGCACACATGAGCCCACATACATATTTTGACGGAAGGGTCATGAAGTGACTGACTGAGCATCAGGAGTAGCCCTGGCCTGCAGGAGAGCATGGAGCCATCCAAAGTACTTGGGAATCAACAGAAAAGGGGCCCACAATAGCCAGCGGTGGGACAATCTGAGCATCAAAAGGAACAAAAGCTGAAAAGGACACCACACAAATTCATAAAGACTTCATAAGGATGACTGGTCACTGTGAGAGTTTAACTCCTAATTTTGAAACTATAAAAGGAAAGGAATCTTTATCCTGACTTTCAAAATTATGCAAGTTGTCTCATCTAAAAAATGAAGATCCTCTCTAGAGATGGACATGATAAAAGATAATAAGGCCACAAAGCATAAGGAGGTTAAAAAGAAATACAAAACTGCGAGAAGACAGCTACAAACCATTCATCTGTTATGTAACCTATATCTGAAATATAGTCTTAACAAAAATAAAAATTGAAAAATGAGCAATTTCAAAAGAGAAACCAGAAGCCCATGAAAAGATACTGAAAACCAGCTTTATCAGAGAAATGCAAACCAGAGCTGCATCCACTAGACGACTAGACAGGAAAGGCCACACACTAGCAAACAGTGGAGAGGATATTGGTAAAGAACACAGACAGTAACACTGGCTGAAATGCCAACAGTGCTTTAGAAAGTCTGCCGCTCCTCACTCTGTCTGTGCAGCTGCCCAACAACCCAACAATCCCACTTCTCAGTAATCAAAGGGATGATGACTAAAGAACATTCAGGTTCTACTTGAGAGAATGTCAATATTTTTGGGTGACATGTGCACCTTTATGTGAATACACTAAACTCCACTGAATCATAGACTTTAAATGGGAAGTGAGATATGAATTGAATCATTTTGTAATTTTTGTGTGTGTCTGGGTGCTTACTTGCATGTATGACTGTGCATCACTCTCTTGCCTGGTGACCATGAAAGCCAGAAGAGGGTATCAGATTCCCTGGAACTGGATCTAAGCTCTAAACATCCAGCTACAGCATGAGAAGACAGCCACTACCTGGGCTCTGTAAAAAGGACCATGCCACTTCTGAGGCAGGCTTGCAAAAAAGGGCTCCAGTTACATTTAGTGACACCTCTACACCTGACAGCCTGTTCACAGGAACTGAGGAGGACAGTTCCTGCAGGCATGAAAAAAGAACATATTTAAGAACAGCAAGCTCTTAGGACAGGCAAACGTGTTTCCTCAGATCTCAACTGTACTGGGGAGAGGTGGAAAGGGAACCGATAGCTAAGAGTCTCCACACAGCATTGGGACCCCACCCGGGAGGGTGTGGCTGGAAGAGGGTTGACTGGGGTGTGGTAGGGATGATACAAGATCTCAGGGTCTCACTGGACAGTCCTGGCTGGCCTCAGACTCACAGACCATCCTCTTTACTCTAATTCCTCCATACTATGCTCAAAGATGCATGCTACCACACCAGCCTGGTTCTGTTTTGGTTTGAGAAAAGGTCTCAGTGTAATCCTGGTGGCCATCAATCCATCGCCCTCTTGCCTCAGCTTCTCAAGGGCTGGGGCTATGGGCACAACCATGGCTAGTTTCTCATTTCGTTCTTAGCATAAACAAGGAAAACTGGGTATGGCACTTTGAAAGTACTAAAATTTTAATATATACGAATTGGTATTAATTTTTCAAGTATTACTTGGTTTTTTGTATAAGCATGTGTGTGCATGTATGTCTGTGGGTGTCAGATAGTCATGCGTGGAGGCCAAGGCTTAAGCCAGGGATGCATTCTCTCCCCTTTCATGTTAAGGCAGAGACTCTTGGTGAACCCAGACTCAGTGATTCGTCCTGTCTCCCCAGCTTACTCCAGGAAGCCCGTCTCTGCCATGCTGTGGAAGTTACACAGGCACTGGAGTCCAAACCTTGTCCTTACGCTTATATGACAAGTGCTTTATCTGCTCCCCTGAAATGTTTTTGTAATACACTTTTTAAAGGAAGAACGTGTAGTCTGTTCAGATTAATTATTAAAATTAGATGCCTAGAATTTGTTTTAAATACAGAGTAGAAAAGGACAGGGCTGGGCTAACTATGGGTTAATGGCAACAAGAGGAAGCTGATGGACTCATTAGATTCTACATTCTTTTTCTATGTTTAAAATCAATATAAATTTTAAAGACCTATTTTCTTTTATGTGTCTATGTGAATATCTACATGCATGCATGTGTGCCATAAGTATGCCAGACCCTGCAGAGGCCAGCAGCATGGGTCAGGTCCTGTGGAACAGGAGTTCCAGCAGCTGTGAGCTACCTGCTGTAGGTGCTGGTAACTAAAGCTGGGTCCCCTGACGAACAGCCAGTGTGCTTAGCCACCAAGTCATTCCTTCATAACAGACCCTAATACCATGTTTTTAAATGCCAGATAAGCTGGTTTCTTACTAAAGCATTATAACGACTTCGGTTTTCTTTTTATTTCTATATTGGCAATATAGTAGTAACTGATTTCTAGCAATAATATCCACTTATTCTCTACTCAGAAACCAACACTAAAATGTCCAGGTCCAATAAACTTTTAGTACAACCCAGTGTCTTTGCTGCAGCCGCGGGGGCTCTGGCCCTTAGACTGGTGGGTTCTCCTCAGCTGTGACTTCTGAAGCAAGCTCCTGCCAGCCGCTGACATGCATCTTTGAGCTGCTGCGTCTCAGCGACTGCTTATGTGGTGTGGAGCCCCTGAAGTACTTAGACGCTCACAGAAAAATTGGCCTGTCTCCCTGAGAGCCTCCAAACTGCGCCATTCTGTTTAAAATGGAGACAAAGAACCAACTTAATGTCATTTTCGCAGTTAAAAGAATAAATATTTGAGTTTACAATCTAGTTTTTTAAAGCCTAAAAAAGTATAGACGTTTTTCCTTCAAAAAAAGTTGTTTTAAAAATTGATCGGGGTTATTTGGTTCTTTGGGGTCTAACTTCTTGAGTTCTTTGTATATATTGGATATTAGCCCTTTGTCGGATGTGGGGTTGGTGAAGATCTTTTCCCAATTTGTTGGTTGTTGTTTTGTCTTTCTGACAGTGTCTTTTGCCTTACAGAAGCTTTGTAGTTTTAAGAGGTCCTATTTGTCAATTCTTGATCTTAGAGCATAAGCTATTGGTGTTCTTTCAGGAACTTTCCCCCTGTGCCCATGTCCTCCAGGGTCTTCCCCAGTTTCTTTTCTATTAGTTTCAGTGTGTCTGGTTTTATGTAGAGGTCCTTGAGTTAGACCCCAAAGAACCAAATAACCCTATTAAAAAATGGGGTACAGAGCTAAACAAGGAATTTTCACCAGAAGAAATTCGGATGGCTGAGAAGCACCTTAAGAGATGTTCAACATCATTTGTCATCAGGGAAATGCAAATCAAAACAATCCTGAGATTCCACCTCACACCAGTCAGAATGGCTAAGATTAAAAACTCAAGAGACAACAGGTGCTGGCGAGGATGTGGAGAAAGAGGATCACTCCTCCACTGTTGGTGGGATTGCAAGATGGTACAACCACTCTGGAAATCAGTATGGTGGTTCCTCAGAAAATTGGGCATGACACTTCCAGAGGACCCTGTCATACCACTCCTGGGCATATACCCAGAGCATTCCCCTGCATGCAATAAAGACACATGCTCCACTATGTTCATAGCAGCCTTATTTATAATAGCCAGAAGCTGGAAAGAACCCAGATGTCCCTCAACGGAGGAATGGATACAGAAAATGTGGTATATTTATACAATGGAATACTACTCAGCAATTAAAAATAATGAATTCATGCAATTTGTAGGCAAATGGTTGGATCTGGAAAATATCATCCTAAGTGAGTCAACCCAATCACAAAAGAATACACATGAATTGCAATCACTGATAAGTGGATATAAATGAGCCCAGAAGCTCTGAATAATCAAGACACAATTAGCTAAGCAAAAGACTCCCAAGAAAAGGGATGGAGAGGACCCTGGTCCGGAAAAGACTTAATCCGGTTTTGTAAGAGAGTACCAGAACAGAGAAATGGTGGCGGTGGTGGTGGTGGTGGTGGTGGTGGTGGTGGTGGTGGTGGTGGTGGTGATTGGGGAATGGGGGGGCGGGGAGAGGACTTATGGTACATATGGTGAGGGGGGGAATGAAAGCCTTTGGAATGTAAACAAAGAATATAGAAAATAATTTTAAAAAGGGGGGGGATAAAGGCAAAAAAAAAAAATTGATCCGGCACTGGCTGACTTCTCAGAGCACTGGGTTCTGGCTGCAGCTCCCACCAGTCCCACAGCAGGCTCTGACTTTCTGCCCCCAAGACAGAGGTATACGAAATGAGCACCTACCTTAGATTTCTCTTCGTTTTCTCTGTAAAACTCTGCCATCTGCTCCTCCTGCTCTTCGATGACGTCCTTGAGGGTGTCCACCTGGTAGATGAGATTGTTCTTCTCGTTGTCCAGCTGTGCATTGGACACCATGGCTTTCTTGTATTTCTCTTCTACTTCAGACAGAGACTCCTAAATAACGAAAACCCATCAGCTTGGCATCTACAACGTGGCGGCTGCCCATGAGTGACACACAGCAGTGTGGCCTAGCACACACACAGAAGCATCCAACGCAACGCAACACAATGCAATGCAACGCAAGCAGGCGAGGCACTCCTTGTTCAGCAGCGTGCACGGGTAGCAGAGACGGGAAGACACTCATGCCTCTCCGAGAAGCGGTCTCACTGCATGCCAAGAACGCAACATCAAGCAGCAAAGAAAAAGTGTGGAGAAAACATTTTTTATGAAACAGAAAATGTACAACAAATAATAGTTTCAAAAGTTTCTCTTGTAGTTTTTAACAAGCAAATGTCTGATGTTCAAAACGCAGCAGTTTGAGAGAGCACAGCCTCTCTGCACAACCACACACTACTCTGAATGTTGCCACTTTTGGGATTCTGTTTTCAGTCTTTCCTCAGTGTGCATAATGCTAATGTTAGTGGGGTGGGCATTCCTCCTAGCAATTATCCATCTTTGAGTTATAACTAAATAAATACAAAAACCACTTAAAAGCTATTACACAGTGCCTGATTTATATAATGCTAAATGCTAAATTTATATAATGCTATACTGATTTATATAATGCTAAAGCTTTTACCTAAGATATTGTATACATATTTTAAAACAATAAGGAACTTGATAATTGCAATTGCCTATTGACTTATTAAAAGATAAAAAGAAAAACTCATTTAGAAAAGCAACTATTTTTGGAGATTTAAAAAAAATGCAAATGTTTAACAAACCAAAATCAGTGAAACAGGCTTAGGACTTGGTAGAGAGAATTCTGGAATTTTAGTTTCTTTTAAAAGCACAGGAATATGATAAGAATATGTTTTCTTTTTAATCCCAGGTGTGGGATATGTGACTACTTCAGACTCTACACAGCAGATGACTATGATTTGCCTCGTACTCTAGCAGGGGCAAGATTTTGTCAGCTGCAAATGGTTTCTACAATAGTGTGGCATTTGGATTTCTAGGGACTTTTCAGAAGGTATATAAATGCTAGGGCCCCCGAAAGGCGGTGTGGGTTGTTGGTTGGTTGTTGTGTCTGAGGTTCTTTAAGTAGTTGTGAACAAAAAAGAAAAAGGAAAAATTAGATATCCCGAGATCCCCTAATCAGCAGGAAACAGTCTAATGATAATGTCTTCCCCTTCTGACCCCTGACTTTCTTCAGGGATATCTTTCCACTTTATCCTTTTTTCTCTCTTATCTAGTGTTAGGGGGTGGAAAGGGCAGAAGAAAGAACAACCCACAAAGTAGCCAAAGATAGCTACAGGACTCTAGAAACTTATAGTAAGAATTTTGGTTTCCTTTAAAACCCAGTTATGCCGCCACAGTTTTGCTTTAATCCCAGGTGTGGGATATGGAGCTGCTTCAGCTTGTCCACAGCTGCTATCTATGACTGTCTCATGCTCTAGGAGGGGTGTGGTTTTTCTCAGAAACAGTTTTTTGGGGACTCTGGAGAGGGTACAAATTCAGAACCCCAGAGGGTCTGTGGCAGCTGCGGTCTACCTGCTGCTGGTTCATCCTGAGGCTGTTTGCTATTACAGGATTGCTGGATAGTCTGACAGTGAAGATTGGACTTGCTCCTAGGAACTCGACACCCTTAATCAATAGGAAGTAGTCTAAAAAGGTCTATGTTCTCCTTCCCTTCCAACCTTCTTTCTCTCCTACAAAGTGTTGGGGAGTTGGAAGGGATTAGGGTGGAATGAAGGTTGGAGGGAGGAAGAGGTGTAAGAACCGAGTAAAGTAGTAAAGGAGTCGATGAGAACCCTCATCTTTGACAACAAAGCTGTCCACTCACTCCAAAGGGAAGAGAATGAATGGTGCTGAACAATTCACTGTTTAAAGAATGAAGACGGAGCCGGGCGTGGTGGCGCACGCCTGTAATCCCAGCACTGGGAGGCAGAGGCAGGAGGATTTCTGAGTTCGAGGCCAGCCTGGGCTATACAGAGAAACCCTGTCTCGAAAAACCAAAAAAAAAAAAAAAAAAAAAAGAATGCCCAACACCACTCACAAAAGTTAGCTCAGGATGAACCGACCATCTAAATGCAAAGCTAACAACATAAAAACTCTGAGGAAATACAGAGTTTATGGCCATGGGTAGGTAAAAGCACTATGAGCCAAAGAGAAAAAGGGGACCTTTATTAAAAATTAAAACTTTACTCAGCGAATGGCAACTCACAATTCTGGTAACTGACTTCATCCCCGACCTACAGAGTCAACAACAGGCTCAAAACTCAAAATGATGACTGCACGAGTAGGCAGGTCCCAAAGAGGGGTTAGGACAGATGTCCAAAGAGGACACGAGCATGCTCAGCCTCGCTCCTCACCAGAGAACGCACACCCAACCACAGTGTGATCCAACTACTAAGACAGCTAGAATCCATAATCAAGGCATCAGGCTGAGGGGAAATGCTCAGGAGAAGAGACCCCCACCTCAATCCCTAGCAAGCCCTTTCCTCCGAAAAGAAAGATGGATTAGGGAGGTATGGAAACAGTTTGGCAGTTGCTCAGATGCCCAATACTCTAACTAGCAATTCTATGCCTCACAAACCAGAACTAAATACAAAATAGCATTGAAAACATTTAGCTAAAAGCATATTTTAAAATTTCAACTATAGGAAGGTCCAAATTCAACGATATCTATTCATATAATACCAAATTTCATCCAAGAGGCTCAGAGAAAAAAAAATCTTCATCATTTTAGGGTGTGACTCCATGTTTAACAAAATCCAAGGAAGCTCAGAACTAAGACACATGGACAAAATACATAATGCAGAAAGTCCATGTAAGTTCTGTGCAACATGATTTCCTATAAAAAGCATATAACAGATTTTTAAAGTGGGGCTGGAGAGATGGCTCAGTGGTTAAGAGCACTTGCACTCTTCCAAAGGACCCAAGTTTGATTTGTGGCACCCACTACAGACAGTCACAATCTCCAGCTCTAAGAGATCTGATGTCTTCTGGCCTCTGTGGGAAACCGTGCATGTACACAAACATAAATAAAATATATTTTTAAGAAAGACTTTAAAGTGCCAAGGTGGAAAATGTTCTTTTTTTTTTTTTTTTTGGTTTTCCAGATAGGGTTTCTCTGTGTAGTCCTGGCTGTCCTGGAACTCACTCTGTAGACCAGGCTAGCCTCAAACTCAGAAATCCGCCTGCCTCTGCCTCTGCCTCCCAAGTGCTGGGATTACAGGCGTGTGCCACCAACGCCCGGCAGAAAATGTTCTGATCTAACTCACATAGTGATAGTCATTTTGAGTCAGTTTTATGAAAACTCAGTGGTTAAGAGCATTGACTGCTCTTCCAGAGGTCCTGAGTTCAATTCCCAGCAACCACATGGTGGCTCACAACCATCTATGACCTCTTCTGGTGTGTCACACTGTAAATAAATAAATAAGTAAATAAATTAGTACTCTTGTAGATAATTGCTGGTGTCTGGCTTAAAACAAACAAGCAAGCAAGCAAACTCCACTTTAGTTTCTTCATCATATCCAGCCTGAACTTAGTACTGAGACATGGAGGGGGTGGACATAATCAAATGCTATTTACAACCAAATGTCTCCCTACACATGTACAGAGGCAAGTACAGACATCCTTGCTGGGAATAAACAAAATTGGCCTCCAAATTTTTTTTTAAAGATTAGATCTCTTAAATTATTTACATTCCATGTAGCATTGCCTGCGGGCACACACACATACGTGGAGAGCAGAGGACAACCTGTGGGTGTCCGCTCAAGCCTTCTACCATGTGCGTTTCCGGATCCAACCCAGGACACCAGGCTTGGCGGCAAGCTACTGTACTCACTGAGACATCTTGCCAGCTCCAAGTTCACTAAGCCACTAAGCACGGCACCCTTCTTAGCTCACAGACAGGCAAGCAAGGAAGCAGTGTGACCGCTTCAGGCCCCTCCTTCTCATGGGGCGGAGCAATGCTTCCTCCTCCCACTCTAACAGGATGGACTTGGTGACAGAATCAGGCAATGTTTTTACTGTGCTGGGAAGAATTTCAAGGTCCAGTTCTCAATAAAATATCTTTAGAATATCTGTAGGTGTTTGTCTAATGTTATATGGGTTAGACCCAACAGACAAATAAATATCTACAAGTAGTAAAATTTGTACATAGCTGAGTGTGTCAGCTCCAGGCAAAAACAGGACGACCATAACCTTAAGACCAGCCTGGGCTACATAGATTCCCTGTCTCAAAACAACGAAAAAATACAAGTTACAACATCTTCTGCTCAGCATACCTCCCGCAAACCCCACAGTAAGCATTCACTGCAAGCCTCCCTCAAGTGTGCTGTGCAGGTTAAGCACATGCTTAAGGACAGACACTGTTAGTAAAGCTATGAGCAGTGCTTAGGAGGACGCTGGAGCCACCATTACCGACACTTCCGCCACAGAGCATGCATGGGCTGCAGCGGAGCCTGTACCTTCAGTTCCTTAAGGCCCTGCATGTATCTCCCTTCTACATCATGTATCTGGTCCTTCAGGTCATAGATGTCCTGCAGGACACAGGAAGGAACCATCGCACGAAAATATCTCAAAACTCAGAAGAATCACATGAAGACACAACTTAGTTCATCTAAAACTAGACAAATTAAGTATAAAAATATAAACATCCACCACTCTCAAACCAACACAGGAGACAAATTCTTGTGACGACAGCAGAACTGGAGAAATTGGCTAGGATCAGTACTTTTTTGGCACTGAATTTTTTTTAAAGACGGCATTAGAAAACAGAAGCCAGGATGTATTTTTAAGATGTATATCAATTTTAACATTTTTAAATTTTATAAATGATAAACATTTTAGTATAACACTTCATTTGCGACTAAATAAACTACATAGTAAAATTAATTTGAAGCAAATTTTAGTCTTCATGCATAAGTTTCAAAAAACATAATATAGTATATGTAAGAACTCAAGTCACATAAATTACATAGGCACTCAGCACACTGATTGGGAAAAGAGGGAAGTTACACACAATGCAAGCATTTCCAGTGAGAGATCCCATCCTGAGACACATCCAAGGGGCGACACGAGCATCTGCCCAAAGGTTTCCATAGTATTTTTTAAATAGGCCACATTTTAAATGGAAAATATGTCTTGCATCCAACCATGTCACGTAACATGGAGGTGGGCTCCGAGTGCAGCAAGGGCAGCAAGTGGGCAGTCGGAGAGCATCCTGCCCTGTGCTTGCCCTGCCTGTCTCATTCCCTCTCGGATGGAGGTGCTAGTCTTGTACTCATTGATTCATTCAACAACCACTTTGCTAGGGGGCCAGCCCATCAGGAGTCAGGCACTAGGACTTAAAACCACCTCTTCCTCAAAAGCTATTTTTCAAGGGAAAAAAACTACACAAATGCCAAGAACTCTACAGGAGCTGCCTAAGTACAAGGCTAGAATAGCTTGTCTCAAGTGTCCTTCTGTCCCATGGGAATGAAGCCCCTAAAGGCAAGCCTTTTCCTTATGTAAACTCTCCTCCCTGCTACTGTCTTGCAATTTCACAAGCCAGGCACCTGCCCCAGTCCACAGAACTTCTTCTGCTACTCGGCAGTGGAAAGGCTTGGCCAGGCCCTCCTGGGAGCCTGCGCACTCTCCTGCCTCCGACACTGCTGTCAGCTGTTGCCTCCTCTCCCTCCACACAGCCTCCCTTCCCACCTGCTCAAGCCAACTCACGGAAATATAAGCAACCTCACTTTCACAAAAAAACGGAAAGGACAAAAGGCAGCTTTCTGATACTCCATCTCCAGACTTATGCCCACCCTAATCTTGGCATTACAAACTAACTTCAGGGTCAGTTTCTTACATCTTCTCCCCTGAAAGTCATCATCTGCCCACTTCACCCTCACTCTCAAGCCCTGGGCGACACTCTTCTTCAGGACTGTGGCTAGAGTTAGAGGTACTTTTAAGGATCCAAATCAGGGACTGGAGAGATGGCTCAGTGGTTAAGAGCATTGACTGCCCTTCCAGAGGTCCTGAGTTCAATTCCCAGCAGCCACATGGTGGCTCACAATCATCTATGACCTCTTCTGGTGTGTCACACTGTAAATAAATAAATAAGTAAGTAGATCAACTCATCCTGCTCTCCTATGCACTAGAGCAGCTGTGGTCTGTACCCTCACCTCCAAACTGCCCGACCCCCCCTCGCCCCCACTCTCCTGCTTTCTTTCACCAGCAATCCCCTCTTCCTTATCCTCTGGCAAGTGTTCTAGACCAGTGACCTTAAAGTTCCCTGAACTCATTCAAGAGACTCTCCTCCACCTTCTATGCTTTATTCATTTTTATTCTTCCTTCAAGCCTTAGCTCCTCGGAGCTTGCTTCTCTGAAAAGCCTTTGCTTTTTTTCCCTAGTCTTATGCGATGCCTTTCTAAACTACTTTATCCTGCATTCTATGAGTTGGTTCAACCGATGCGAATCGGTTTGTCTTTTCAAAGGACAGTGATCTCCTGAAGGCCAGATCATGACTGGCTGACCACATGTGCCCTGGCAAGTGTTCAAAAACTGTCTGAGTGAGTGAGTGAGTAGGTGAGTGAGTGAGTGAGTGAGTGAGTAGGTGAGTGAGTGAGTGAGCGAGCGAGTGAGTGAGTGAGTGAGTGAGCAAGTGAGTGAGTGAGCGAGTGGGCGAGTGAGTGAGTGAGTAGGTGAGTAAGTGAGTGAGTACGTGAGTGAGTGAGTACGTGAGTGAGTGAGTGAGTGAGTAGGTGAGTGAGCGAGTGAGTGAGTGAGTACGTGAGTGAGTGAGTACGTGAGTGAGTGAGTGAGTGAGTGAGTACGTGAGTGAGTGAGTGAGTGAGTAGGTGATTGAGCGAGTGAGTGAGTGAGTAAGCGAGTGAGTGAGTGAGTAGGTGAGTGAGCGAGCGAGTGAGTGAGTGAGCGAGCGAGCGAGCGAGTGAGTAGGTGAGTGAGCGAGTGAGTGAGTGAGTGAGTAGGTGAGTGAGTGAGTGAGTGAACGAGTGAGAGAGTGAGCAAAGGAACGTAACTGTTCTCTAGTCCATTCTTCAGAGAACAGCTTCAGCAAACACGGCGTTCAAAAATAAATGTTTGGTACATCCTCATCTTCAAAATAAAATGGTTAATAAATATGGAGACTCAACTGATGGATCAAACTTCCCACTAGTTTTTCTGTTATCCAAATATACTTGTATTACGATGAAATAGGACCTGTATTCACGTATCTAATATGATAATGACTCAAAAGGCTAGTAATTCCTTCTCGTAGTCTGTTGTTCTTTGTAAATCCAAATATTTTCCACTCAAAACATGGCAAGGTCATTCTTTTTTTTGTTTTGTTTTGATTTTTTTGTTTTGTTTTGTTTTGGTTTTTGGTTTTTTGGATTTGGATTTTTCGAGACAGGGTTTCTCTGTGTAGTCCTGACTGTCCTGGAACTCACTCTGTAGACCAGGTTGGCCTCAAACTCAGAAATCCGCCTGCCTCTGCCTCCCAGAGTGCTGGGATTACAGGCGTGCGCCACCACTGCCCAGCGACAAGGTCATTCTTAACGAATTACTATCATGTAGATCACATAACTGTTTGGCACTAGCAGAACCCATTACAATGCCATCAAATCTTCAGAAGAGAGAACTGAAGAAAGAATAATCTAATCTGCTCCTCTCAGCTCTGAAATATCCAGGTAAGATTTCTGAGCTCTGATGACCATGTCTTTACCAAAACCCTACTTTGTTCCTCACAAGTCACATGAAGTATTAAAAGCTCCTTGGACTACCAAAAACAACCCACAGCTGTTTCCCAAGGCAGACACACTGCGGCTTACCCGAAGCTCGCTTAACGAGGTGTCTGGGTCTATTAAGCTGCTGGTGTCCCCGCTACCCCGTCTGGAAGAGTTTCCGCTCAGAGGCGTTGTTGCTGAGGCAGAATTTCGAGATGAAGGCTGAAAAAGAGAAGAAAAAACAAAAAACAAAACACCTGTGAGCTGTGTCTTCAAATACTCACTGTGAAGCAGCAGCAAGGGGCAGAGCAGTGGGGGCAGTTAAGAGCCTTGGAGGAACACTCTAATAATGCAGTCAGCAGGGACCACTGCAACCCATGATGGTCTCAAACAGCATGGGCTGCCAGGCTGCCAGCTGCCTCAGAACTGATGTCTAATCAGTACTTCCCTACCTTGGTGCCTAACAGTGCTTCAGCATTTCACTTTTGCTAGGAAAGATGAACTACTATCTTTGGCTAAGAGCAAGAACATGGTACACTGCTATCAATTTAGACTGCTCCTCCCCAAGCCACACTGTTGACTAATAAATAGCAGGAAACTCGAAGACTTGTCAAGAGCCATGTGAAAGCACTTGGAATGTAGTTGATTCCAATGAGATGTAAGTGTAAAATATACACCCGACTTTGAAGGCTTTCTGCAGATAAAACAATGGACGAAGTGCGCCACCGTCGTCGTGGTAGAGCGCCACTGGCTGCTGCAATGACCTAAGCCAGCAATTGGCTGAGGCAGAGGCCAGGCCAGCCCAGGTTACAGCCGAAGACCCTGACTCAAACATCACAGAACAAAACATTTTTGTTGATTGAAATATGTTCGTTATTTGGGTTAAATATTATTTAAATTGATTTTGATTTTTTCCTAGAGTGTGGCTGAAAAAATTAAAGTCACATAGGCTTATAGTTCTGCTTTGCATCATAACATTTATTACAGCACAACGTTTTCTCTGACTTCCTAAAAATGTTTAGAAGCTGGATGTTGGTGGCATATGACTTTAATCCTAGCACTTAAGAGGCAGAGGCAGGCTGAGCTCAATGAATCTGAGGCCAGCCGGGTCTACAGAGCAAGTTCCTAACACAGAGAAACCCTGTCTCAAAAACAAAAAACAAAAAACAAAAAACAAAAACAAAAACAAACAAAAAAAACCCAACCAAAAAAAACTAAAACACCATCAACAACAACCAAAAAAAAAATGTTTAGAAAAAAGGCCCTTCACTGCAGAGGCACTCTTCCACGGAAGCTACCCTAGCTTCCTTAGAGAAGCGATTCAGCTATAAGAAGAAAAATCAAGAGTATGAGTTTGTTGGTCCATTCCTAGACACTTGGTTTCTGTGTTTAATGGCTTCTCAATGTCAGTTTTCAGAGACTGCAAATCAAAGCAGTAGCCAAGAACTTTAGGATGACATCCAGTGCAATAAACGCACTCTTCTCTCCTCACAGGACTTTCACATGATCTAAGGCTGCCGGAATTCGAGGGGTCAGAGACAGGAAATAGATGATGGGAAGAACCACTGGCGGCCAACTGTGCTGAACAGAGTGAGGGAGCCCCAGGAAGCAGGGTGCTGACTGCGAGAGCTCCATCATCAAGAATTTTATACTCACTCTTGTATAATTTTCAGCATACTGTTTGTCAGATTTTTCATCCAACTAGAAAAAAAAATAGAGATAAAAGTCAAGAAGATGCTCGGCACTGTCGACTTGTTCTGGGGGAGAGGAGCAATCTCGATGCCAGCTCTAAGTTCAGTGGTGTGTGGAGCCAAAGTGAACACATTAAACCTGAATAAAAGCTATGACAAAGCGTCAAGAACTTTTAGTTCACATCCTAAAGACAATAGGCAGAAATCAAGCAGCATAGATTCAGAATTTTAGATTGTTTAGACATTTATCTTTTCATTATATAATGTATTTAAAATACATTAAAGAAAACCACATATAAACCTCAGTGTGAACACTGCAAACATCAATACAAAATGTAAACATTATTAAGATACAGAATAATGCATAAAACTATTTAATGACAAAAGGGGTTATGTAAACTTTTTCTTTTTACACAGCAAACTCGAAGAATAAAAAGAGTATAAAAATTGGCCCTTCTCACCACCAAGCCCTGCTCTACAATGGACAATCAACCCAAGTCTCTCAAGATCTTAGCAACAAGGTGGCAGACACATTCTCTAGCTCCTCTTGCCCCCACTTCACTTTTCTTCATAGAATGTCTTATTTCCCACACCATTACACTGATCCGTTTGTTTGCTGTCTGATCTCTGTCAAGCAAGTCTTATGTCTACATAGACTGTCTGTACTTAAAGAACTCGGACCAGCACCTAGTGTGTAAGGGCTCAGAAACACTACACCCATCTGTCCTCACAAGACTTCTCTTGTTTTAGTAGCAAGAAGTGGCAGGTCATCTCAACATGTGACACACCAGTCAGACTAACCTGTCTTCTGCTGCTAAGCCTCACTTTCTCTGGCTTCCCTGACCTGCTGCAAGAAGGAAAGTTCCTTTTAGACCTATTCCAAAATTCCAACTTTAGCCAAAGGAACAAATTCAGAGGATCTGAATGTGTCTCATGAACCACAGCGTGCACACTTGCTTGCATAAACTATGACCACAGTGAAAAGGTAACAGCAACTTTAAAAGAAAATAGAATATCCCCAGCCCTGAATTCTGAGGTCAGTCTTCCCAGCCCATCTAGAAAGGGGATTTGAAAACTTCCAGGAAACATCATTATACTTGCTTTTGCTGATGACTTTACTGCAACCTCCTCACATTTGAAAGGTTTTAACAGATTTTTTATTAGTCAGTTATCATGTTTAATAAAATACAAAAGCTGGAGTTTGATGTTTTATTTGTGGGACCACTCCTTGCTGTAATATTTTCAAAGGGAAATCATTTAATTTATTTGATTTATTTAAAAATAACATCAAATGTTATACAATAAGCAGGTGATGACACCTGGACTTTTAATACTGCCTCTGCTCTACATGAGGAAATCCCCTCGCAATCTGCTCTGGTGAAAAGCACTGCCCAACAGTGAATACCATTCAAAGTCAAGAAGGGTATCTTCATAAACTGCCTTACTTTTCAAATTCATTTCTGCTAATATATTAATGAGAAAAGAAATATTCAAAGTTAAAATAGTCTAGTCCATCTGAAATCCTTCTTCATATCACCTTTTTTATAAAAATGACCCCCAAACTCATCCCCTTTTACCAGACCATCACTGTGGAATAATCATACACTTCAGAGGCTGCGTCACTGAAGCAGCACCACACTGACTAGAGTGCCCACTGTATTCTGACAAAGCACTGTGTCGCAAGGCAAAATGATCCCGGGCCAAGGCTGAGGGAGCGCTAAGCCAGCACACAGTGGCCACGCCTCAGGCCAAGTACTCGGGCTGCAGCGACTGAGCTAGAGGCCCCTCTGGGGCTCACACTGTAAAGGTTCCGGAGTCTATGAAGGTGGACTGCAATGACAAGCAATGGTTACTTCAGTGAAGACTGAAAGGGCCTGGCAAACCCTGAAATGGTTTTTAAATGTAATAAAATTTACTTATGCTCAAGGTATAAAAGTACACTCTAAATAAAATGCTTACAGTATGTGTGTTAAGTGTACTCACTGAATCACAATTACCCATTAACTTCTAATAAATGTTCTTCATTTGAAATACTTGGGGGGGAAAAGTGTTTCAAATTTAGAATTTTTTTTCAATTGTGGAAATAATTTTATTTTTTAGAGATGGTACCCAAATCTAAACATAGAATACACCTGTGTTTCCCACTTCATATATGATAATAAAAGTTAATTTTATATATTACTTTTAGTGTAACTGAAGTTTGACTGCAACCCAGCTTATAAAAGACCATGCCAATATTCAACAACTTTTAGATTTTTACAAAAAAGTGATTTTTTGAGTTTTTCTACTAAGAATACTCAACCTAAAGCTAAGGTTATCTAAAAGTTGTTTAAAGGAAAAAAAAAAAAAAAAAGGAGCCAGCCAGTGGAGCTGATCCCATGCCCACAGGAGGAAGTGAGCAAGAGCGCACTCATCTGAACCGAGCCTGGCTAAGGACTGCATTCAAACCAGGCGATGAATAATAAGTCAGCACACTTATACTCTTTTTATTTTCCTTTATTCTAGCCTGACCCACAGTGCAAGACAAGACGTTACAACACATGACCCCTGTAGTTTTGTGGAACCTTTTCCAACATCTCCTGGGCCCAAGGTTATCATCCTGTGAGCATACAGTGTGCACACATAGTAGCTGGAAAGCATCTTTCAAAGGCAGAGCTGGGACAGAGAAAATGGATCAACATATAAATCCCCTTTCATCTGCTTCAATGAGGTGAACTGAAGCATGCACTTTTTAAATTAGAGAGAGTTGCTTCTTTAGAGGACACCATCAAAAGACAAAAGTAATTGTATTTTATAGGCACTTAAAAATACAAAATGCAATGGCTCACAGGCTATAAAATAACAAGAATACTTGGAAAGCCCTGTCCTAGACAATCTTTTACTTACATTAAAGAGTTATTTAATTAACAGAGGCAGGAAGAGACAAATTGTAAAGTTCTTCATTTCTACATAATTACTAAAGCAAATTGCAAGAACTGAATATACAGGGGATCTAACCACTAATTCAGGTTTCATAAACTGAGAGACGGGCAGAAATGAAGGTATCGAGAGAACAGGTGCGAAGAGTAAATTCAATTATATTTAAGGGGGGCGAGAAGCAGGTGCCGGCGGGCCAGTGGCACAGCTCGCTCATCAGGCAGGCGGGCGGGCGAATGGGCGACACTGAGCACCGTGATGTGAGTACAGTCCCCAGGACTCCATGAAAGGAGAACAACTCCTCTGACCCACACATGTGCTCCATGCCAATGCTCACACGAACACACATACACAAAATAAGTTAAAATCTTCTCAAAATTAAAACGAGGTTACCAAGCAGACTAATAAAATGGATATCATCCCAGAGAATAACTGGGAAACCACCTTTTAATTTCATATGTGGACAAAATCCTCAGTTCAATCCACAGCAAGATGAGACTGCTGTGCAGCCAGATTTAAGAACTAGTAATGTGAAATAACTAGGACTGCAATTAAAATAATTGAAATTATTTTCTAGGATTAAAATAGTTTAGAAATAGCTACTTCATACCATAAGTGAAGTGCTAACAAAAACCAATCTTTTCATTTCCAGAAGAACTGCTACCTCTCACCCCCTCAAAAGTGCTGGGCAATTACAACAGGGCTTGTTGTGTGGTGAGTGCCCAGGGTCGCCATGGACACTTCGCTTCTGCGCCGTCCGCACCGCCTCAGACCAGCACCAGAGTCCATTTTAAAACTGAAATCAGTGGCATTTTACTAAGTACCATTTTATTATTCAGCTTTTAAGGTCTAACTATCATTTTATAGCTTTACCAAAACCAAGAAGGGGGTAGGGAGTGATGCAGAAGCATCTGAATATGGGCAGAGCATGAGGGGGTATTAGCAAAGTACTTATTCCTCAGGAATGGTCTGTTAGGTGTGCATATCAAACTTCCTATTAGGAAATGGCATGATGTAAATGGGTTGGCGCAGGAATAAAAACACCCCAAACACAGTAAGCACTGACATCTGGGCTCACGGGACATGCTGAGGAGCCTGGGGGGGGGCCTCCACAGGGGGAGAGGAAAAGGGTTGTTTTTAAACACATTTTAACAAACATATCCCAAAATACTTAATTTCATGGTAATATGCTCAAGTAAATGTCTAAGGAGTTAATTCAATTCCTTACTTTAAAAATAACGACTCCAGAAGCTGTTAGTCACGTGCCTGCAACCACACAATGCACCCATGCAGTACACTCACACTGGTCAAGTCTGAGATGCCGATGCCATCCACCTCAGAGACAACGCTTCCCCTGCGATTGGAGCGACTAAAGTAATCGGCAGTGGAAACCTTTCAGTCAGAGAAAATGAAACACTTTAAAGTCAGAAAGGAAGAAAGAACACTAGCTAAAACTGGGAATTTGTGCACTTGTTTTAATATGATGTTTAATGAAGTATTGTGAAATGAGAAAACTTTTACAATTAACTTATTTCAAAAATCAAAAAAGAAGAGGTACCTAAGTGAAGTCAGAGCTCCTAAAAGAAGCCTTTTGCAGCACCAAGTGCAGTTCTGTGATACAGAGACCATTCTCTGCCTGAGGTCATGAGAAGCAAGCCTTGCACGCTGAAGGGCCTGGGAACCTTTGACTGGGGAGGACAGTATTCCAGGCTATTATCAGACCTCTACTATAGCTACCAACTCTGGCAATACTCAGTTTCCACAATTCCTTTTTCACATGTCATTACATCAGGAATTGTTGGACAAAATGAGGAGGACTGGCCTGGAAAGTCCCTTCTCTTGCTCTTCTAACAGCTGAGTCTCTTGTCTGAGAAGCCGCTGTCTCTGAAGACTCTTCTGAGGTCACTCTCACATATCCACCCCCCAGGTGCTCCATCACATGCACCTGCCTGCTCCTCCCACCGTGAGCTGTCTTCCCTCTCTGTTCCTTCTTCACTAGTTTATCTCTATGTCTTCAATGGGAGATAAGTTCAGAGATCTGAGCTCCTCGATCTGACACATGGCTTCTAGCACTCAACACAGCGCCTCGGGCATAACAGACACTCCATTAACGCCTATCGACCACCCATCCCCATCCCAGGTACAGTTTGATTGATTGTCTGTTTCCCTGGCTGTCCTGGAACTCACTCTATAGATAAAGCTGGCCTTGAACTCAGAGATATGGCTACCTCTGCCTCCCCAGTGCTGGCATAAAAGGCGTGCGTCACTGCCGGGCTTCATCAGTTATCCTTAAGTTGTTTGCCTTGTTTTAAAACTCCCCACCAAGAAGTGAATTCAGAAACCCATCCACAGGGACAAAATGGCCTTAAAGTGTGAAGTCTGCTAGAGGCCAACAAGATCAAGCAATGGTGTTTTTATTCCTTAAGATAGTATTACAACTTGATTTACATATACTAATATTTATTAGCACCTAATACCTTAGATGTTTGTAAGTTGTGTTCCATAGTTATTCACTGAATACATATATTAAGCCTAACAACAAAGTAGACTGCCATTAGCTCTCCACTGTGCAGTAACGACTGAGAGGGTGCTGGGGTGGAGGCGGCGCAGCAGCGGCTCTGGACAGTCCCCCTTCCTCCCATTCCTCTGCTTCCACGGTGCCTTCAGCTGCTCTGACTGCTACTTCTAGTTCACACATGAGAGGGAGCATTCCAGGCTTGCTGAGGGACCACAACTGCTTTGATTAGACGAATTTATCTCACATAAACATGCGGTGCTCCCTTTTCTAGAGAGCTGTGGGATTATAATCATCCACATTAATTCATCTTGCACTAAGTAGACTACTTTTCTGGAAGGAATTACAGTTTCGTAGGCTTCTTTATTCTAGCTCCAAGCTGACAAACCATCTTCCACTCTATAATTTCCACATCATTTCCTTATAGAGAACAAAAATGTCATTCAGGACATTTTCCAAATTCTTTAAAGAATAACATGAAGCTACTACAGCATCTAGTTAGGTAAATGTCTGAACTGATGTTCTAAAATCTTGCCATCAATAGACAGCAAAGGTCACAGTCTTAAGAACTGGACATGCACTGGCTCAACTTACATACAAGAAGCAACAGGTGCCCCCCCCTGCACCCCCCCATTCCAGTTACAAGTACCATATGACAGCCGGGCGTGGTGGCGCATGCCTGTAATCCCAGCACTTGGGAGGCAGAGGCAGGTGGATTTCTGAGTTCGAGTCCAGCCTGGTCTACAGAGTGAGTTCCAGGACAGCCAAGGCTACACAGAGAAACCCTGTCTCGAAAAACCAAAAAAAAAAAAAAACCAAAAAAAAAAACAAAAAAACCAAAAACCAAAAACCAAAAAAACAAAAAAACCAAGTACCATATGACAGTACAAATGTGACGCTCATTTGAGAGGCTTGTTTTGGAGAATAAAGAGATAAATAGGTATATATAAGGAAACAAAAAATAAAATGAAAGGTTTTCAATAAAGGATTTGTACATAAAGCACATGAATCTATGACTCATTCTCAAGACTACTTTACAAAGCAAGCTGTCCACACAAGCTGTAAGGAAATACTCTCTGTCAAATGCACTTTGACTCTGCAGCACACTCCCATAACCATGCACTGTTGCCATGGAAGCGCTGTGTTTGTTTGCATGCAGACCGTGCTCACCACACTCTCCCTTCGCCCACGGCTGGCTCGATCAGAAGACACAATGCTTGCGGTGTCATCATCGAAGGGCTACAGAAAGTAAAACAGATTCGGGTTTTCTCTGGGTCTCGCAGACTGTAAACACGCGGGACAGTCAGGAGGCCGCTCCACAGCTGGCAGGGGCCGCCGTGCGGTGTTAGGAGACACGCTGCTCTAGGGCAGACTGGACTATCCTTAAAAAACCAAGCTGCTTCCCACAGCACAACGAATTGAGTAAAACCCCATCTTTTATTCAAGTTTAATGATGGTGAGGGTATGAGTAAACTAAACAAAAACAGCTAGGGAAGGCTTGCAGATCTGTGTGGTCCCGTGAGAAGTCAATAAATACACTTAAGATTTCAGTTTGGGAAAGAAAAAAAAATGATGTTTTAAAATGAAATAGCATATGTCAAAGAGGTTCCTACCAGCAGGGCTCTGAGGCAGTGACTCATTTCCTGGCTCTCATTCCTATGCAGCTAGCAGTGACGGTACCGTTGTCCCCTTCCCAGGGCTGTGTTCTTCCCACTGCATTAGCAGAACTCATCTTTGGTTCAGTAAGTAGCCCATCTATCTCCATTCTGATGTCACTAAGATGCCATTCTGGCGTCACTATGGTAGAAATTCTGAACCCAAATTGCAAATGAAAGAGAATCTAGCCAGCTCACAAGAACAAGGGTCTACACTAATTTGTTTTTAAAAGTGTGCCATCAAATATTTTTTGCAGGCAGGAAAGGCTACTGCATTTGGCATATTAAAAATGGCACCAGATCTGAAAACCTCCAAGAAGAATCTGAGTATAAAATGGGTTAAAAGGAAACGTCTATCTTTTGTGAAAGATTCCTTATCCCCTAAACACACACACACACACACACACACACACACACACACACACGTTTTTATTACATACAGGAGTGGCATCTCTGAGAACTGCAACTCAGATGGCCATAACTACAAATATAAACATAAAAGATAGCCCAGAAAACTCATGTTTTACCTACTATAAAGTAATCTTAATGATTATTAATAATAATTTCTCCAATTTGGGATAATCTGTAAGGATAACAATATAATATACCTAAAGAAATCATTTCCTTTGGGAATGTAAATTAGTATAGTCTTTTAAGTTGTCAATATATGGGCATAGATAGCAAACAAAATGCATATGCTCTGAGCACTGTGGCCCACACTTTCAGTTCCAGCACTAGGGAGGCAGAGGCCAGTGGACTTCTGAGTTTGAGGCCACTTTAGTCTACATGGTGAGCTCCAGACCATCCAGAGCTGCACAGAGAGACCCCACCTCAGACAGTGTGAGGGCTGGAGAGCTGGCTCAGCAGTTAAGATCACTTGCTGTTCTTGCAAGGGACCGGGGTTTCATTCCCAACAGCCACATGGGCGCTCACGATTTCCTGTAAGTACAGTTCCAGAGGATATCCTCTTCTAGCTTCCAAGTGCACAGGCATGCACATGGTATACACACATATATGTAGGCAAAACATTTATACACATAAAACAAAAATAAATACTTTTTAAACAATGTATATGCTCTTAAATTTCTATTACTTCCTGATATAAGTAATTATACAAACACTCTGTGTTTGTGCACGTGTGTGCATGTACAAGGGAAAGAAGGTAAAAGACAGGCAAAGAGTCAATGTATGTTCATCAGAGGGCTGGGAGTTGGCTCAGTAGGTACAATGTCTGCTCTGTAAGCATGGGGGCCTTAATTTGGTCTCCTAGAATCCATGTCAAAGTGAGGGTGGAACTATGTGCTCTGGGGACAGTGGCTCTCGGGCTCACTGGCCAGGCAGTCTAGCCAAAACAGTGAACTCCAGTGTGATGGTTTGTATATGATTGGCCCAGGAAGTGACCCTATTAAGAAGTGTGGCCTTGTTGGAGTAGGTGTGTCACTGTGGGTGTGGGCTTAAAACCCTCACGCTCGTTGCCTGGAAGTCAGTCTTCCACTAGTAGCCTTCAGATGAAGATGTAGAACTCTCAGCTCCTCCTGCACCATATACTTGATACTGCCATGTTTCTGCATTGATGACAACGGACCGAAACTCTGAGTCTGTAAGCCAGTCCCAATTAAATGCTGTCTTTTATAGAACTTGCATTGGTCATGGTGTCTGTTCACAGCAGTAAAACTCTAACTAAGACATCCAGGTTCAGTGAAACTCCACCTAAACAAAGAATGTAGAGTAACTGACATAGATACCTGACACTGACCTCTGACCTCTGTATGTAAATGCACAGTTCATATGTACACACAGATAAGGTCTGACCATTTAAATGACCATCAATATTAAAATGATCTTTAAAATAATACCTATGCCTTTGTGGAATAGTACACTGACATTAAAAAGATTTAATAATATGTAACTATCTCAAAGTGGTAATAATTGAAAAGGGTCATAACTTACTGTTAAAAATAATTATGTCAATAAGAGGACACTATAAATCTGTATGCACTGACACAGGATACCTTAGGAAACAGAGGACTAACAGATACTGGAAAGGAAGCCACCTGTGGGCACGCATGGCCGAAACCTCTCGACAGTGAACATGTGAGCAGGCTCCATGCTACTCTGGATTTGCTAACATACTTACTCATGAACTACAAAATCAATTTAACATTCCACAAAGAGCAGCACACCCAACAGGAATATCAATACGTGAAAGACAAAGTGTTTCTCATGAATGGCAATACAAAAACTTTAAGGCTTCTCAATGGCCTCAGTTCTAGACTCAGTTAAGCACTCACTGGGGTTCACACAGAAACAGTCAGCACATTGTTAGTACTTGATTTGTATGGACTTAGGATAGACTCAGTTAAGCACTCACTGGGGTTCACACAGAAACAGTCAGTTAGCACATGTTAGTACCTGACTTGTATGGACTTAGGAGTACATAATCCGTGCATAAGATGGTGAAACACATCACTCCAACCCAAAGTGTGAGTGCGGAGCAACTAAGCATTCCTGAGCATGCAGACGTGAGCTCACCACAGGACTGCTCCTGGAGGAACTTGCTCTGGACGAGTAGCAACTGTATTCAGACGGCTATAAAGTTTCCAAGAAGAAAGGCTTTACAACAATGGCTTGCTCAGTTTCTCTGCTGGGAGTAGTGACCCTACTCTTAACTCTTGATGCCCAAGGTAAAAATAGCTGCTTTTCCTTGGTCTGACACCCACCTCACACCCACCCTTCAATGAGGAAGAAATGCCCTGGTTTCTCTATGGATTCCCCTCATATGTTACCTCAGAACTTCTAGGAGTCACCTTCTCACAACTGGCTGAATGACTGGGTCACGACTTGTAGTACAGGGCCTGTCCCCTCCTGGATCCCTCCCCGCCCTTCCCCATTTAGACTTACAGTTCGAGAACCATAAGGGTTATACAATCCACCATCATACAATGATGCCTGAAGAACAAAAGAATATTACTTATCTATTTAGCACTGGAGTTGTTTTGAAAATATCTTTGTTATTTTGGAACTTCATAATTCAAAAAATGTATAAGGGATAGTGTCATATTCACATACATACACGATTCACTGTATCAGTTTTGTTACAACTTCATCAATATACTTGGTTAGAAAAAACACTGCCCTGAGGTTACAACAGGAGGAAGCAAACAGGTCTAAGCACTTCTGGGTTCCAGTCTGAAGCTGGCCACACAACAACAAAGGCCAGAAGCCCCGACAACTGGCGTGCACACGGCTATTGGTTATGCTTTGACTTCACTTGCTTAACCGAGTTTTGACTGTCAGAAAACTCTGGGAGTGTAGCAGGGCCCGGGCCAGTCCAGCTCCTTAACAGAAACAGATTCTAAACACGAGCTACCAGAAGTAGCTCTACATCAGATTGTTTTTCATGCCCTAAGTGTTGTATCCTAAGCACAGGCAGCATACACTGCGGGGCACCTGACAGTGGCCCTACTGCAGAGCACACACTGGAAGAAGGAAATACAAACCAGACTGGTACTTCTCAGCAGACCAGAAGTTACAGTAGGGGAGGCCTATGAAAAAGGCACACTAATTAAACTAAAGAAAGGCAAGGGGAGCTGGGACAGCACGGCGTCCTTGGAAAGTACTGACCCTGCTCTGACTCTTGGATGTCCCCATCGGCTCACTGCACAGGGAAGAGGACTGTAAGAGAGGCAGAACAACAGGAATAAGCAAAAACAAAGGCAGGAGAAGGCACTCCCCATCACATAAGCAGAAGGCACTCCCCATCACATAAGCAGAAGACTTTTAGTTTATGATTTTTGATTCCATAACTTAAGTCGGCCCCAAGCACTTAAAGTAGTGTAAAAACATATGAAATAAGAAAAAAGTCACTAAAACCCTTTTGAATGCTAACTGTTAAAGGTAACAAAGAAAATCACCTCTAACAGTTGTCCATCAATATGTCTATAACCTTTTGGTATCATAACATTATCGGCAGGGTGGGAGAAAAGGACCCAGGAAGGCAGTGAAGAAAAGGGGGCCCTAGCACTAGGACTGTATCAAATGGTGGCCTCAGAGCTGTCACCAGTAGCTCCTGAGGCATTGTCAATGCTTTTGTGACAGATTCCCAGTGGGCCTGGCCAGATTATAAGGGACTCAAATAAGTGAGCCCTCAGTTACTGCTATCACTACCTTTTCTCAGACAGAGCTGAAAGCCTGTCTTTCCAAACATACATGGACACAGAATGCTAGTTAACCAGAAAAGCTGCACTCACCAGCTGAGTTCACTCACTAAAAACACTCTTTATAAAGAAATTACATCTCTCTCCCTGCTGTTGCTTAAGACACAATTTTCAGTTCTTTCCCTCTAAAACTAGACAAACAAGAATAGTGAAAGAAACTGCTTGTGTAGGCAAGGTTTTAAGTCGATAGCACTTTCAGTGCTCGAAATTGAGTCCAGAGCCTTGCATGTGCTAATGAATTATTCCATCATAAGATTTGCTCCCATTCCTCAATACTTTTAAATGTACTAGGTACCACACATTAAAGTATGCTTTAAATGTTAAATGCCAGGCAGATTTTGGCACAGTCTTTAGTCCCAGCACTTGAGAGGCAGAGTTAGGCAGATTTGTGACTCAAGGCTACCCTGGTCTACAGAGTGAGTTCCAGGACAGCCAGAGCTACACAGAGAAACTCTGCCTTGAAAACCCATTTAAAAAAAAAAAAGTTAAATGTCATGAAAACAAAAAGTTTCTAACTGACTGTGGTGATGTGGGTAGCTGAGGCAGGGTGACTAGCCTTGGCTACAGAGACACACCAGATCTCAAAATCAAACAAAACAAAACAAGCAAAAATGCAAAACAGACAAAAAAGAAAACAAGATTCTAACATTACATTAATATTCTAACAAATAATAACATCCATCTCATCCTATATGTAGCTTATATTTTCATATGTAAACTTATAAGTGTACCTAGCAGTGAGTGTACTGATGCCTATAGCTTACTTTGCAATGAATCAAAAGACTAGGTAGAAGCTGGACATGTGGTCCCTCCTTAATGCTAACTACTGGGCAGCTGAGGCCGAGGACTCTTTAGTTTGAGCCTGGGCTACATATGTAGTGATACTCTGCCTAAAATAACAAAACAAGCAAACAGAAGACAGATGAGGTAACAGGCAAATAATGCTGTGACTACGGAAATAAACTAGACAACCTAAGTCGTAAGTATGTGATATTCACTATACAAACCTTTTTCTGTTTGAAATTTTCATGACAAGCATGGGAATTTAACAGTTCTCTGTTAGACACATTCAAGAAGGATTATATGAACCAACTACTAAAACTGGTATATCCAAACCATTCATAGATTAGTTACAAATATTAAAAATGGAAAATGGATGGTTAGAGATGTATTAAGATACATGAGAACAAAAATCTTTAGACAAACCCGGAAATAGTAGGCCGAGGCAGGTTTGCCATGTCTAAGACTGCTATAGTTTCTCTGGTCAAAGTAGAGGCCACTCTGCAAAAGCAAAATTTAACAGTTTTCTTAGGTTACATGTTTTTGATGCAACCACAACCAATGCAAACTGTGAACACACAGGCAAACCCTGACACTGTACAGTCCCTTCTCCCCAGAGCAAGGCCTTTGGAGCAATGGGTCACGGCAAGGCAAGGGCAAGCAGCAATGGCGGAAGATCCCTTGGAAAGAATGGGCATTAAAGGTCAGGGGCTTCAAACAGAGCCTCTACTAAATATTATTAAAGACCAGATAATACACCTGAATAAAAGTAAAATGCAAATAATGGAGTTACTCACACTCTATATTTAAGAATGATCCTGGAAAGCCTAGGGCTCCTGTCTAATTACCACCTTTATACATTACTGGGTTAGAAAAATGCTCTCCCACATCTTGGCAGAGGCTAAGCACACGTGTGGCGTCCCTGCCTTCTCCCCTGCGGACACTATGGAAGGGCCTTGCCTCCGCCCCGCTGCACTCTCCTGGCCCTGTCTTCTGCCATCGCTGACACTCACACCTCAGCTCACCTGGCCACAACGGGGCCAGTGCCCCACACGCCAAGGCCTCTGTGATCTGTTTTCACCTACATTCTTTCTCCCTCTTCCCTTTTAGTTACATCCTCCCCAGGCTCCCATGGGCTCCCAGAACTAGCAGGGAGCTGCAGACTGCATTTCTGCCAATGGCACAACAAGGAGAAGGAGGTGTTCTGAGCACCCCAATTCTGTAGCATTTGTTCTCTACAGAAATGTTGGTCAAGTGACTAGAATGGAAAGTCTGTTCCTTCTGCCATGTAATCACACAGGTGAAAGGGTCTACTACACACTTCACTGTCTCTACCAGTAAGTATATTCCAGGTTCTTAAATATAAACTTTGAGAATGAAACCTACTTGTAATTTGGTGCTATCCATAATACCACAACTAGATCAAACTCTGGAAAGAGAACTAACCAGTGGATCTTTATAAGAACTAGAGGATCGCTTCTTCATCCCATGGGTGTGACTGTAAGAATGATTCTGGAAATAAATATTGAAAGTTAACTTTAAAGATCATATAGTGAAATTTTAAGAATGAAACTCCTCATAAAAGAATAACAAAGGTACACATAATACAGCACAGTGCACATGCAATCTCCTTCCTGTGTGTTAGTAGTGGACTCACTGAACTGGGAAGGCGGAGGAATGCGGTCTCAAGCACATCACCCTCTGACCTCTCCTTGTGCCCACCACCATCTAACCTGGTGTCTGGGCAGCTAAAGGAAACCTATTAGGACCCAGAGTCAGAGGGATGTCTGTGGGGATCTTCACTGCACCTTACTGGAGTCTCACCCCCACTTGCTCGCCTTGAGAAAGCTCTATGTGGTGAGAGTCCATCTCCTTTAGTCATCTTATCGAAAGCAAAAGCAATGATGTAAATAAACTAAAAGTTCACGCAGGCACTTCTCCAGACAGCAATTTTCTTTTGGATTTAGTTTATGTGCATTTATTTGTGTGTATATGCCATATATGTGCACATGCCAAAGAGGACATGGATTCCCCAGAACTGAGTTAGAGTGCTTGGGAGCTAGCTAACACAGATGCCGAGAAGTGAGCTCAGGTCTGAAGAGCAGTAAGCACTCTAACCCTTGAGCCAGCTCTCCAGCCTCAGACAGTACTCAGACCAAGCTAGCAGATCGGTGAAACTTACACAAAGTACTTTGAAAAGATGGTTATATTAAAAAAAATAATAAACTCTCCCAGAGGGACAAAGGACAGTCCTGTTACTAACAGATAACCAACAGACAATAAGCTCAACTTGTGTAGTGAGACTATTGCTGTAAGTACCCAAAAACGCCAAAGGCCAACAGGCTGTCCTAGGAAAACTACTTCACACAGAGTCAGATCCTCAATAATAAGGATAAACACATTTTCTTATTGTGAATGTTCTTTTATACTTCACTATAAACATTCTATATGAAAACTAGGTAGACCAGAAACTTGGACAATGTACCAACATAACAGTGACCCAAAGAACAGAAGCCAGTCTGACTTCCTAGCTAATTCAGCATGTCAAGCCAAACTGCTGGGTCATTTTCAGCTGCCACCACCACCGAAGGCTGGATGTTTGGTTTAGTAACCCGCCAGCTTATGACACAAAATCAAGTACAGGTCTGTGTTATTATAGCTCAGGGTGCATCAAAACACTGTCAGAGGGGCTGGGGAGACGGCTCAGAGAGTAAGGATGCTTGCTGTCTAGCCTGATGCTCGATGAACCGCGTTCAATCTGGGACCCACATGTTAGGAGAACCAGCTTCAACAAGCTCTCCTCTGACCTCCACATACATGCCATGTGATACATGTACACAGGCAAAATAAACAAATAATATAAAAATAAATAATATAAAATAAACAAACATGAAGTAATAAGCAAACCAGTCTTCCTGTGCAGCAAGTAAGCACAGGGATGCCAGCTCTTTTCTCAAAGATAGACAGAACTACAATAGATCTTAGTAACAGTCAGGGATCTTGGCTATTACATTAAATATTCCAATTATTTTTGAGGTGGTTTTATTTTCTTTGGGTTGGGTTGGGTTGGGTTGGGTTGGGTTGGGTTGGGTTGGGTTGGTTTGGTTTTATACTATTGGGTAGCAAGCCTACTTTACCACTGGGCAATGATCTCAGCCCCTGATCCTGAAGTCTCTAGGAAAAGCTACTATTCCAGTAACAGATTATGCCACAATTGCAAAAACAATGGTTTTTGTTTTGTTACACATCTTCCCCTAAAAGATCATCATAAAACCATGAAAGTTAGTTGTAATCCATGATTAGCAACAACTGATGCTTAGAAAGTAAAACCTCACACTTAACACAAAGTCATGCACTACATACTAATGATGAAACTCTTGATGATCTGTCCTTGACGGTATCATACTGCAGTTCAAAAATGAGGAAAGTTGGTTGTATCACCACAGTCAGGAACGTAAGAGAAAAAGCAACCTTGTCATTATTAAAACCAAAGCAATCCTACTTCAAAAGCAAAAGATTATTAAATACAAAAGCTATTATATTTGGATATAACACTTACTTTTCCAGTAGAAATTGCTGCTGAACTGACTGTATAATTAAAACTTTGTTTTATGCCAGCACAGTTTTGTGTACCCATAGCCCTATCTGCTCTGGAGTTTAGACAGATGGCATCCTAAACAGTCAAGACTGTGCTCCCCACCCTGCTCCCTTTTGGCTTCACTGGGGATTGAACTTAGAGCTTTATGTATGGTGTACAAGCACTTTTATCACTGAGATATACCTCAGTCTCTAGTTCCCTTTCAAATAACAAAATTGTCAAGCAGCAAGGTAAGATGAATCAATCTTAGAATATGACATTACAGTACAGCCCAGGGAAGGCTGTAAATGTCAAGGAACATCCTGAGGTCAAAGATGCTTTCCTCTTCATCTCTGTGGCTGAGGCCACCGTTTGACAGACAGCCAAGCAGGAGGAGCACTGCTGATCAGTTTGCAAAATAACCCCAGAGTCAGGGCAGGAGGGAGCGCATCCTTGAACCCACATAGAGACATACACCCTAAAATCTTATTTTTTCGAGAAAATGTTCAACAAAGTGAGAAACTTGGCCAGAACAAAATGTGGTATACACAGTAGACAAGCAAGTGACATTAGATATGAATCAAAAATCATAGAAAACTAACAAGACCAGAAAACACACATTTCCATTTAAAAGAACATAAAAACACACATTTCTAGTTTCTGGGTCCTTTAAAAGAAAAGGAAGGGAACATGGCCGTGTGGATTTAGTCTCCTAACAACAGCATGCTCACTAGTTTTTAAACAATCTTTCTCAAAGGTAAACATATCACAAAGCATTTAAAAACACTATTTTGTAAAATTATCTTTCTTTTACATTTTTACACTGAGTGACGGCATTGGGTAATACTGTTTAAAACCCTGACCCACAGTACTGTTTTCCTAAATTTAAGTTGATTCCTCTTGAAATCAATTCAGTGAGTTTAACTGGCAGTTTAAAAAAGCAAAATACAGGAGAAAAAAATCACAGGATGTTGTGCACAGAAGAGTTAATATCATTTCATAGGATTAGGCACACACCTGTAATCCCAATACACCATAAGTAGGCTGAGGCTGTAGGTAACCGAGTTCAAGGCCAGCCTAAGCACTCACTGAGCCTTTATCTCAAAAACAAATAAACCATATATATTATACATACATATAGATACACAAGTTTTATATGTAATTTTCTGAAATGTGTTTCAATGATACATACATACAGAGAGCTAGAAATCTTTATATATAGACTGAAGAAACAAAATATATTTTTGGTGATTATAATTTTATAAAGCTTAAAATAGTCTAGATGATAAAAATATACAATCTAACTTTAGTGAAATATTAAAATACTATTCAACTATAACAAAGCCTATCTATTTGTATTTATTTAGATAGTCATTTAGAATATATATGGCAGAAACCTCAAAAATGTATTCTACTTAATATAAGGCTGTGGTATAATTTTACCACTAGTATAAATTCACTGAAAATGTTGTATGTCACATTTCTCTGAAAATCAAATCCCTTCTCTATAAAAGTTTTGTTTATTTCTTTTTACTATTAAAATATTTCTTTAGGAAAAAAAAATCTATGACCCAAATATGCAGCATTAAAGCACTGTTTTTACACATAAATTATCCTACCCCAATAAGGTAAGCCTTCCTTCTCATCTTCTCTGTAGATGACAGGGTGTTTTAACAAGCAGAATCAAAAAATTTTATTCCAATTTTTTCTTTTTTCAGAATATAATGTGGAATTTAGCTAGCTTTAAAAGTTCCAGAATATATACAGCAGAGAAATCCATAAAGTGGATACATCAACAACTGGACACACACACTCACAAGACACATGCTCATACACACACACACACACACACACACACACACACACACAAAACACTTATCTGATAAATGGCAGCTGGTAGTGATATCACTTAAAAATTATTTATCAAGGGCTGGGGAGATGGCTCAGTGGTCAAGAGCACTGATGGCTCTTCTGAAGGTCCTGAGTTCAAATCCCAGCAACCACATGGTGGCTCACAACCATCCATAAAAGAGATCTGATGCCCTCTTCTGGTGTGTCTGAAGACAGCTACAGTGTACGTAGATATAATAATAAATAAACCTTAAAAATTATTCATCAAATGAAGGAAAATTGGGAATATTAAGGACTCTGGATAAAACACTTCTATGTCTCCTAAAGAACTTGGTCAACTTGACATAGCCCATAGTCATCTGAAAGGAAAGGCTTGATTGAAAACTGCCTAAACCAATGTCCTGTAGGAACACGGTGGGAAGTGGAAGGGGAGGGATGTTATCTTATTACCTGGTGTGGGGGGAGGCCCCGCCCAGTGTGGGCGGCACCATCCTAGGCGTGAGTCTTATGAAGAAGCTAGAGCTAAGCATGTGTCTGCGTGCCAGCCAGCAAGCAGCACTCCTCATGGCTCTGCTCTAAGCTGTTGCTTGAGTCTCCACCCTGACCTCTCTGGAAATAGACTGTGCCCTGGAAATGTGAGCCACATAAACCCTCTCCTCCCCTACAATGCTTCTGTCTGAGCATTTTATCACTAAAGCAAGATTTTAAAGGGTGAAAAGGCTTTAATCCTCAGAGAAACTTGCCTCAAAGTTTACACAAGGCAACAAAGCAGAAGCTGTCACATCTTACCAGGCTATCCCTGTTGTTACTATGTCCAGAATACTGAAAACCAACAATAAATGCATGAAAATCTAAGACCACACATGTCAGAATTACACACCATCATGTCTCTCCTCTTGGGCGTACTGGCTCTGCTCCAGTGTGTTCCAGTAATATCCTTCGATGAACTCTTCAGTGAGATTAAACAGTGTAAGATTAAAACAACAAAAGAGAAGTTTAAAGAATAATTTAAAACTGAGTTCACAAGTATTTCAAAGCCAGAAAGATATGACTAAATAAACAGTAACTAAACAGTAAAAACTCCACAAATGAGGAATACTGACTATCCTATGACTCAAGGTCACGCTATTTCCTAATTTGAGATTTCTACTATTGTCTTCTTGCATTTGGTACACAAAACAATAACCAAACATCTGTAGTACTTTTTAAGGCAGCAAACAGGCTTATTCGCAATCTGCTCCCAGGAACACAAAGGCATAGACAGTTCTATTCGCAGTCCAAGATTCTGACTTTTAGTCCCTCCCCCAAGTCAGGATTCAGCCTCAGGTTTCTTTTGTTCTTATTCTTGCTAGTTTTAAAGTCTACAGGATTTTCATCCCATAGCTTCTGTCAGGGGCACCTTTCAATAGAGTAGTTTCTGAAACTGGACAAATGGAAAGTTCAAAGTCCCAGGAATGCAGCACGAAATCATTGAGTTTACCTGACCCACATCCAGGTACTGCTGACATTTCAAAACCAAATAAATGTGCAGACATTATGAGTCTTCTAAATATAGAACTCTTAAGCTTAAAACAAAACAAAACAAAACAGGTAGAGGGGGCTGGAGAGATGGCTCAGCAGTTAAGAATACTGACTGTTCTTCCAAAGGTCCTGAGTTCAAATCCCAGCAACCACATGGTGGTTCACTACCATCTGTAACAGGATCTGATGCCCTTTTCTAGTATGTCTGAAGACAGTGACAGTGTACTCACATAGATAAAATAAATCTTTAAAAAAAAAAAAAACAGGTAGAGAAACAATGAAACCTCTATATGGTAAACCACAAGAATATTTAGGTCACCATTTTAGACCATAATATTTATTTTTTACACAGGACAGAAGTTGTTTGACATGATCAGATTAATGGAAATGGTAGACATTTGAAAAGCCAATAATCCTGAGCTACTGACAACTCAGTGGCCCACCACACACCCTGGACCCAATCCCCAAAGCAAGACAACAAGAAAAGCTCCAAATGGTTGGAGTTCTAATATCATCTACTTAAAACCAGACAGGGATATCGCGAAGGCTGGGGGTGTGGCGCAGCCTTGGCAGGGAGCACTTTGTAGCAGCCTCGGCAGGGAGCACTTGAAAGCCGGGCTCCATCCCCAGGGGGGCAAATCAAAGAACACTGGTTAGAACATTGAGATTGGGCCCAGTCCTTGCACATGCTAGTTGAGAACTCTACCGCTTAAGTTACATCTTCTACCCTCATATATTAACTTTAAAAATACAAAAAGTTTTCCTACACCCATGGAAATATATACAGCTACCATTTATAAAAAAAATAATTAAAGAATTAAAATTATACATTTATACCCACTCCAGGTGAATAGTTCCTTACCAGTTTAACTGCAGATTTCTTTTCTTTGGAGGTTTCACTTAAAGTTCCCTAACTTAGGTCAAACTTAAAGATCAACTAACTTAATCCAGCTTCTCCAAGTTTATATGCAAATTTACTCAGCTCAATAAGGAAGGTGTGAAAGTTCATACTATGAGCATTAAAAAAGCAAAGAAACTGGTCACAAAAAGAATATTTTATAGCCCTTGGCTCTCAACTTTGAAACTTTGGTGGATTTTGGTGGAATCTTTTTAAAGTAATTTAAAGAGGAAAGAAAAAACTTCCTCTAGTATGAAGTACAACAAATGCATGTATTTTCTGAAAAAAAAAACACACAACACATTCATATATATATACATATACATATACATATACATATACATATACATACATATATATATATATATATATATATATAAATTTTAAAGAGTGTTTTGCTTGCATGTGTACAGTGTGTATCCCTGGTGCCTGCAGAGGCCAGAAGATGGCATCAGATGCCCTAGCTCTGGAGTTATACATATGAGCTGCAGTCATGTGGAAGCTAAGAATAGATCCCAGGCCCTCTGCAAAGGCAGCAAGCTCTTGTTAACTGCTGAGCCAGCTTTCCAACCACTCACAATGCCACATTATTTAAGCCACTGATAATCTTAAATAATCACTGATAATTTATTTAAAAACTTGAAAATACTATAAAACAATTCTAAAATTTGTAACTAAAGAGAACAATTATGACTTAAAACCAGTATATAAAGTTATTCTAAAAACACAATAGATTACATCCACCAAAAGAAAACAATGTACTAAAGTATAATGGACTGCTTACAAATATAAATAAATGTGAAAATACCTGGTATGTTGGAATAGCTTTACTAGGTCGTTTTTATATAAGGTAGGAAGAAGATCAGAATTGGTACAAATATACCCCTTAATATAAAAGATGACTTTGCTGACAAAAAACATAAATAACATTAAAACGCAAAACACCATCTTATGGCACAGTTCTCTAAGAAGTAAAAGGAGAGGCTGTGCTACAGCGCAGCACAGGACTTTAGGTGACAAATCACACTCAATTTATATTATCTACACTAAAGGCTGGGACGTTACACAGTATCAGTCAAAATGTCAAAGCATTATTATCTCACATAGGGCAAGAAATATTTTCAAGTCAATAGTTTCATGTAATTATAATTATAAATAATCGGGGAAGCCCCAAAGCTATTGTTCATTCAATAGATTGTCAGTTTAAGATATGAAAAGAGAAAAAAAACTAAAAATTAGGACAAAGCAGATGTTATTTTATAAAATACAACCTTACCATTTTTGTGATTTTTGTTTTGTTTTGTTTTGTTTTGTTTTTTTCGAGACAGGGTTTCTCTGTATGGCTCTGGCTGTACTGGTACTCACTCTGTAGACCAGGCTGGCCTCGAACTCAGAAATCTGCCTGCCTCTGCCTCCCAAGTGCTGGGATTACAGGCGTGCGCCACCACGTCCGGCCTTTTTTTTGTTTTTTGTTTTGTTTTGTTTGTTTTTTTGGTTGGTTTTTTTTTTTTTTTTTTTGGTGATTTTTTAAAAATTTCTGTAGAAATTGAGAATGGACCTATGTTAAGATAAAAATACCTAAAATTTTAGAATTGATTCACTTCTAGCAATAATTTGAGAGAAAGCATCTCTTTCCACTAAAAAGCTTCACCCGCATTTTCCACTTATCATTAAAGGCAGAAGCATAAGTGGATATTGTCAGATTGCTTAGATAATCACCAATTCTGAAGGAAGCTCAAGGTTAAAAGCTTTGCTATTCGGTGTAAGCAACTTAGAATACCAACCCTGTGACTGCCAAGGCTTCGAAGAGACAATGTATCCTCAACTCCCTGATAAAATATAAAAGCAAACATATTTCAGGTTTGTGAGTGAACGGAGCCAAAGAGGGACAGCACCATAGGCAAGCTTATGTGTAACTACAAACCAGGTAAGGACGGCGGTGACCAGACCGGTGAGAATACCTGGCCCTTTCTGAATCTTCCTGGGAAAGAAGAAAAGTACACCAATAATTAATCACTGAGCAAGTAATTACTTGTCACAGCAAAGAAGCAAAAGCAGCCAGTCAGAGCACAGCGGCGTCTTCTGGGATGACCAGGTTTGCACAGCTGGCCCCATGGCTGAGCTGGGGAGCATCAGTGCTTGGGGCAGGCAGCAGACACAGCACAGCAGTGGTTCTACCTCAGCAGAGTGCGTGTGTCTCAACACTTGTTGTCTACTTGTGGCCCAGAGAGCTCAACATGCGGAGATAAAACACGAAGCAGCACTCAGCAGACAGATGCTGAGCAGAGAACTGAAAGCACAGAGGGTGCCTTACTCACTGTAAGCGCTGGCTTAGAGCGGGGAGAAATGCTCGCTCTGTCAGAACTGTATTTTGAGAATAACGCACATTGCTTTAAAAATGCTTAGGGTGTACTCTGGGGCTCACCGTGAAAGAACTTTCTGCTAAGGATGTACTCTGGGGCTCACCGTGAGGGAGCTTTCTGGTTCTTTCTTTCTTTGTTTTTCCCTACTCCTCTCACTATTCTAACTGGAAAACAAAAGAAATAAGGAAATACACCCCGTATATCAATGTGATAAACTACTCAGAAGAAAGCACATAACTGCTTCCGGTTGGTAGAGTTAAGACATGCCTTATACAACTTATAAAGACACTGACTATACAGGTGACTAAATTGTGTGTAATTTTAGACATTCCAACGCTGCCCATCAGCAATAAAGCAGCAAAGCTTTACATGGGTATCAAATAGTCCCCATAATATGGTCACCTGCCACCATAAGGAATTTCTGATTTTTCAGAATGTTAATGTCCAAATTGTTAAACTAACTTGCACTATGACTAAAAACTACATCTAACCAGTCTAAGTAGGCTCACCTCTCAACAGCAATGCTATCTTCCAAAATTAAAGGATGCTACGGCACCCTACAGCAATTAACTAGACCATTATGCCGCTGAAATCAGATGGGGCTATCTCTGGCTATCCACGGCAACACAAACAGTAATCTGAACAAAAAGCTACAGTTTAATCCTTCATTTTGGTCTCAGTTTTTCTGTATAGTTTTTTAAAAATCAACTTTTGACACCCACTATGTATACTGCTACAATATACATGTATACACTATGTATATACATGCTTCATAAAGCATGTTGTAAATTCTGTTTAAAGATAACATGATGCTTTTGTGACCCCATTTCCAACAGGGTTGTGATCTCTAGGCGGGATCACCAATTTCCACCTTTGTAAGTGAACCGCAAGGCTTGGAACCATGTGAACTGCCACAGCCAAGCACAGAGTGCTAAGTGGTAACAGGTTCCAAACTAACTAGAAACCTGTGTGTTACACGGGGATAGGAATTTTACATGCCTGTTGGTGTCATTTGGGATACTACGGTGATATTCAAGCTAAATAAAGTTCTCTTTACTCTTTCCTTTCCATTTCACAAGCCATAGAAGAGCACTTTTAGACAAAACATCTAGCCAGATTTGACAGTTCATTCTTTTAATCCCAGCATTTAGGAGGCAGAGGCAGGCAGGTCTCTGTGAGTTTGAGATGAGCCTGGTCTACAAGTGGGTTCCAGGCCAGTCCGGGTTACAAAGTTAAGACCCTGTATCTAAAGCAAACAAGCGAAAACACATCTGCAGAACACATCCCTCATTTTCAGGATAGAAAGTTATCTCCCAGAAGGCTAAGGAGGCATCTGTAGGCGCACACAGCTGGGGCCAGCATTTAGAGCCTCAGACTGCACACACCACAGAACCATAAATACAACATCCACCACAGCATCCACCCTGCTGCGGCTCAATTATGCAGAAACAACAAATTCAGGGCCTTTCTTTCGTAGAGGAACAGCTCTCTTCGTCCAAGATCTCCAAGACAGATCTACAGAACTGCAGTACTACCGTACAGTAGCACCCAGTGGCTCCGCCTTAAGTAACAGCATCAGTAACAATTAAAACAGATTACGGCAAACTGCCTTCTAAGGTTCTAAATACGAAGCAGAGTATTCCTCTTCTTTGAGAAGTCATGAGAAACAATCACTGTCATAATCCTGGGTAGCCTTATTAGGGCTGAGCAGCCCAAGGGTGACAATGCCTTAAATGACAGGGACATATTTAGTCCCAACTTTTGGGAGTTCTTTCTTCTCTGGCTGAGGACTGGTAACTCTCATGAATGACAAATTAAGTACCAACACTAGGAAGGTCACGACCAACAGACTTCTTCTGCCAAAACAACTTAGACTGTCTCAGAAGTGAAAAGCCAGCTGGAAATAAGCTCAGGGCCAGGGCCTCCTCCTGCTTAGTGCAGCCCAGTAGTCTCAAATGGTAACGTCGTGGATAAAAAGCCACTGCTGGTAATGGCTTTTTACCATTTATTGCAGTGATGTTTTCTGAGATGACTGAGTTTCTCATAAGAACTAATAAAGTATAAAAACTTCAAAGCACAACTTTCTGGAACTTTATCTTGTTATATTCAAATTGGGTTAATCAAATTAAAGCACACTCATTTTAAAAGTTCACTTAATGTGAAGAGAAGTGGTTTCAGTAAAAGAAAACCACAGCCCCAAGAGCAAGCCTGGCGGTCTTCTCTGTCTGCAAATATTATTAAGCTGGCACTAGAGCCGCTCCTTCAGTTTCAAACTGGGACAGCCTAGGACAGCATTTACTCTCCAGCCTCACGAAGGCTGCTGACTCAAGCATCCGACTTGAAATCAGAACCATGAGAAACAGCCAGTAGGCCTCGCAGACTGTATGAAAACCCAGGAGGACACGCCCTTCCCTCCCTTCCTCTCCCCTGCTTCACCACCTCTGCACCAGTGGTGCCCCCTTCCTCCTTCACCCTCTGACTCTGACTCTACACCTCTCCCCTCCCCTCTCCTTTCCCAGTTCACTTCCTCTTGCTATGACTGATAAAACACTGACCAAAACCAAGTCAGGGGCAGGAAGGTTTATTTGGCTTACTGGATCCAGTTCATCAGTGAGGAAGTCAGGGCAGGAACCTGGAGGCAGGAGCTGGAGCAGAGACCCTGGAGGAGCACTGCGTCCCGGGCCTCCCCCTCCGCCTGGCTTAGCGGTGTTGGGAGTGTGTGGTGCCTCACTCCCATCTGCACCAAAGCCACCTTCTACGGAGGCCCAGTCCTAACTCTCAGTCAGGACTCAGGTCAATCACCAACTGTACTTTAAGCCTCCACTCAACCACCTCCTAAGTCTAATACGCTCACTAATTAAGATTCACAAATCAATGATAATCAATTAAATGATTATCTTCACAGCCCCCAAACAGACAAATGAAATACCAGATTGTTAATATATGCTTGCTCTAGTTTGACCTAAGCTACTAAAATGTTAAGCTATTTTAGAATTAAAAATACTTAATTAAAGTAAAAAATTAAAGTATTTATATGTAAAATTAAGTGATTTTGTTTATTCAAACAAAATATTCTTCTTCGTGCATTAACATGATCCATGCAGAAAATGTATTAGATAAAATTAATTATACAACTTTCAGTTACAAAGAACAGATTGCACTCCAAAATAGCACTCACATACACGAGGGGCGGAGCTGCTCACTTCAGATGCTCAAGCCCCTTTTCGGTTGTCTGAGCTGATTATCACAATGGCTGATGAAGGGTTAGATACAGAGGCCAGCGTGGCTATGGACCCTGTAGGACTGGACGCTCCCTAACGTGCTGCTTGGCACGCCACTTGTTTGGGATGTGTGAGCATCGGCTGAGGCAATGGTTCTCATGGGAAACTGCTCTTTGAATCTGATGATTAATATACTATCATCATTTCCCATAAAAATACACTTTCAAGTATTTGCATAATATTATTGGACTTCATATACCACGCCCCCAAGCCTAATATGCACGATTATTAATATCAAATTGATAATCCTGCATTAGAAAATAACAACTTGAAAAAAGTTTGTGGTTGCTGACTAACATTCTACTGGTTCATGGTGGTCTTGTGCTAAAAGTCTGCAATGGAAGTAAAGGACCTGACAAAGAGCTAAGAGGTGAAATAAGAATAAAGGCACAATTAGCAAATCAAAAGATTCCCAAGAAGAAGGAAGGAGAGGACCCTGGTCCCAAAAAGACTGGATCCAGTATTGTAGGAGAGTACCAGAACAGGGAAATGGTGTGTGTGGGAGGTGATTGGGGGATGGGGGGAGGGAAGAGGACTTATGGGACATATGGTGAGTGGGGAAGTGGGAAAGGGGAAAGCCTTTGGAATGTAAACAAAGAATATAGAAAATTTTTTTAAAAATTCAGAAATTCAGAAGATACTGGCTAAGACCTAGGGCCATCTCCCATGGAAAGCCTTTGGAGTTAATTTTTAAAGACAGAGAATGAAAGGAGGTGACAGGGATTGGGGGAGGAAGAGCAAACATACATTCATTTACCCAGCCTTTCTTCATCTGGGGCCTTCATGAGTTGAAAGTGAGGCTACTGACCACAGAAGAAAACGCTGGCCTCCAGTACCCACCTGACCCACTACGGCAGAACAGCTACTCTGTGGCCTTTAGGCCCACACACAACACACCGCCTACTTTGCAAACCATTAGTCAATGTTTTGCTTCCATGTTACATTAGTTCAGCAGTTATCACAGCATGCAGGACAGGCAATCCTGGCCTACCAGCCACTTGTGAATCTGTCCCCATTTCCGGTCAAAGGAATGATGAGAAGGCTATAAATACAAAAGTTTTACGAGCTGAGTGGTTTTCAATTCACTGCATTCTCCAAAAAAGTCTCAGTCACACAGACTTGCCCCAGACAACAATAATAGGTGACTTAAAGCTAGACTTTGAAATTACAAGAAATTAATAAGCTAGTACATTCAGTAACAAAAAGACACATGGTTCTCTGCATAGATAAAACTTCTATTAATGTCTCTTCTATTTATAACTTCATCAAAAGTATAAAGACAATGCAATGGAACACTGCATTCCAAACCAACAACTGCATCCAGTATTTGAAGCTGTATCTAAGGGAGAAAAATTACATCAAGATAAACACAAATATATACATTTTTCAACTTATCAATAGAAATCTATCAATAACATCAAAATAAATTGCTTTCTACTCCTCCACAGATTTTTTTTCCCTTTGTAAATACAACATTGGACCATTTGAGTGTTTCCAGACTCATCCATGTTGGAGAGGAGTTAACAAGTATGCTACGTTAGGTCAATTTCCATTTACCCCATTTCACTTTTTTCCACTTTTTTGATGGCAACAGCCAGCCGAGCCCTCAGGCTTACCATTTTGAAGCATATCTGATAAGGCAGGGAGATGTTTTTTTTGTTGTTGTTGGGATGGCCTACCAATTTTATAGCTGGGGGTTTCCTCCCACGTTCTTACATGAACATCTCCCTGCCTTATCAGATATGCTTCAAAATGGTAAGCCTGAGAGCTCGGCTAGCTGTTCAGGGATAGGGGGCCACTGTGACATCTCTGCTTGGACCTGCACACGTCATGTAAAACGTTCCATTCCAAACTTAGCACACAGATCCATTATGGAGATCCATTCTCCTCCAAAACACAGGAAAATGTCTAGAACAGACTTACTAAATTGATTATTGTGAAGGCAGAGAATTGGGATTATGAAGTGGAGAATAAAGGGGCCATCCTTTGCCAGCCTGGGCCCCTGTGCTTTTAGCAACCCGTCCTTCCCACACATGCCCTGCAATGCCCCCTCCTCACTTTGTGTTCATTCTGAACTGGTTTGTCCAAAATAAAAATGCAATTGCTCACCTAGGAAGGCAAGACCCAGACCTGCGTCTGGGGGAGGAGACAGTGCCTTGAGGAAGACTGTCCAAATGGGGATTTCCCTATCACTGTCTCACTCTAATGCCTGTGTCTCACAAAAGCCCTCCGTGCTCCTGCCCTGGAGATGGATCTGAGGCAGTGAGATCTCACCTCCACCACGCCCTTCCCTTGCCCACACTGCACACATGCAGCCCAGCCTCTGCAGCAGCTGAAGCGCCTCCTTACCTCTCTCTGCTGCCGCTCCAGTTCCCTCATGCGGATGTCTCTTGCTTCTGCCCTGGCGGCCCGCTTTGCTGCCAGCCTTGCTTCTGCCTGAAAAGTAACATAAACCTCAGTTTTACAAAAAGGGGCAAAGTACTTACATACCAGACTTGAGGCCAAGGAACAATGGGAGCATATCTTCCAGGAGACTGGGAAAAGAAAGTACCATTTAACAAGCTTGCCTGACCTCCATCAACTTCCGTACATTGCCCGCTCTGGGCTCGGGGCTTGACGTCAGGGCCATTACCTGCAGCTGCTTGCCTTGATTACACACGGAACACACAGCGCAGTACTTAGCCCCCAGACCTGCCCTGTTCCTTTACTTCTTTTCTTAGCAATTCAATTATACAAATTAAGAACTTAAGAAACAGCAGTCATTTGATTTTCAATTCTGCCAATATTTAAACTATCACTGTCTCAAACTCTGCTGTCTCAGTCTCCACGGGTTCCCCGCTGCCTCCGTCCTTCTCTCTCCCCCTCCCCCTTAAACTAAGATATAATGAAAGCATCAAAGGTAAGGCACCATTTTTAAATACCCAGGTGTGTTCAGGACGACATGGATGCAGACTAACTCAACACTCTGAAGAGTGTGATTTGGTGGTTTAGTACTATTGACTCACGAGCCTCAAAGAGAACCACATACATGAACAACTACTCCCTGTATACCCCCCACTAGCTCCGAGCAACTGCTCATCTCTAATAATCTGCTGTCCTTGCACTTGATGAAAACGGAGTCACAGCAGGAAAGCTCAGCTCTGTCTCCTGCTTGGACTACAACCGCCTTCAAACCATCCCTCTAGATTTGCCCTCTAATCCATCCTCCACATGACCATAAAATTGACAAAGGTGTCTCTCACGCCACACCACTCAGGTGTTTAAAACCCTCTACTGGTTCCCGTTGCCTGTAGTTAAAGTAAGAAGTGGAGGGACAAGGCCAGGAGGGAAGAGGTGAAAACAGAAACAAGGCTGCTCGCATCTTCACCCCTCCTCTTCCCCCTCCCCTCCCCTGCCCATTGAGTGAGCCTCAGCCCCAGCTGCACAGCCTTGAGGTGAGGCTCCGTACACACTGTGGCGTACACACTGTGGCGGGTTAGCTGACAGGGAGGCTCCATCTAAGCCTAAGTGGCCTCACATAGCTCCGCCTCCTCCGCAGGGTGGGACTGCGGAGGTGCAGCTGCACCGCTCCTGTAAGTGACTCCCTGACGGTGCTCTACAGGCCTGATTAACACTGTGGGAGCCCTAGACATCTGTTAGCATCTCCTGAGGAAAAAGTTCATACAACATACTTGCTTTTGTCTTTCATAAATACTACATACTCATATCTCTATGTGCCTTCATAGTTTTATATTAAAACTTCAAGCCGAGTGTGGTGACATACACCTCTAACCCCAACAGAAAGGAAGCAGAGGCAGTAAGAATGCAATAAAACGTTAAGTCCGGTCCACACAGGGAGTTCCAGGCCAGCCAGGACTACACAAAGAGACCTTGTCTGTTTGTGTGGTTTTTTTTTTTGGGGGGGGGGTACAGGAATATGACCTAGCAGGTAAAGGCCCTGAGACATACATGGCGCAAGGAGAAAATTAATCATGCACACTATCACCACATTCTCATTCTCTTTCTCTTTCTTTCGTTCTTTCTCTCTCTCTCTCTCTCTCTCTCTCTCTCTCTCTCTCTCTCTCTTCCTCCCTCCCTCCCTCCCTCATTCTATCTATCTGTCTGTCTGTCTGTCTGTCTGTCTGTCTGTCTCTCTCTCTCTCTCTCTCACACACACACATATACACACAATGTGTTAAAAGCAATTTTTAAAAATTAAAAATTAAGCTAGAAGCAGGCAGAGCTCTATGAGTTGGAGCCAGCCTGGTCTATAGAGTGAGTTCCAGGACAGCCAGGTATCTGAGTTCAGTTCTTAACACCCACATGGTGGCTCACAACTGTGCATAACTCCAGTTCCAGGAAACACAATGGCATCTGAGAACTAGGAACACAAGTAGAAGACAGAGATAAATGTAGGCAAAACACCCATACACATCAAATCTGTTAGAATCGCATGCCTTGCCGGGCATCGTGGCGCATGCCTGTAATCCCAACACTCTGGGAGGCAGAGGCAGGCGGATTTCTGAGTTCGAGGGCCAGCCTGGTCCACAGAGTGAGTTCCAGGACAGCCAGGGCTACACAGAGAAACCCTGTCTTGGAAAAAAAAAAAAAAAAGAATCGCATGCCTCTTGGCTCCCCACAACTTTAACGCCTCAACATTTGTTGTTTAAAAAAAAGTGTATTTCAGACTAATTGCCAGAAAATCAAGGAAAATCATAAACAGTTTGATGTGCCACATGTACCATTCAAATCCCTCTGGTCTCTGCTTTGTGGTAATCCCCTATCCTTGGCCACATCCTTAATCTAATCCAGAATATCCTCCAGCAGCCACAGAAGATAGCTTCTCTCTGTGTTGTTGTATTTATGCCCATCCGTTAGAACAGACTCAGCCAGTGTCAGTGCTTTATACTAAGTGCCAAGAACACACAGTGTGAGATGACCAACCCCTGCTCTGGGAGACAACACTGCTGGGAAGAAATTGGTCTGGGCAGCAGGGCACAGCTAACAGTTAGCTCCTACTTACCCCATTCTGGCAACACCCCAGACTTCTCAACATGCCTGTAGTAGCAAAGCCTGCAAAATAATTAATCTACAGACTAAGCTGCAGCCACAGACGTCTCTAGAGCACCTGGCCGCCTGCCTGCGTCTGACACTGACTCCGTCCTTTCGGACACCTCCTCTGCCTCACGTTGCACCCCTTTTGCCCCATGGACTGTGAGCAGGCAAGGCTTGCTTACGAAAGTTTGTACTTCACAGAAAAAGACTTCAAGGCTTAGCTACATCTTAGAAGATAGAAAACGCATTTGAATCTGCAAAATAATAAAATTTTCAAATACTTTTACATTATAGCATGGCAATGAGTAAGGATTTCCTTTCTGTGTGCTTTAGCTTTCTACTTGTGGTCTCTGTTAGAAATTTAGTTCAAAAATACTGGTTCTATTCCTCCAGGATCTGTTGTAAATTCTGTACAATCTACACTAAAATGAGACTTGACAACCTAAATTATTGATTATTGGTATCTGTTCAATTGTATTTCTTTAACAACCAGAGGAAAAACCATGCCTTCAGAGAGACCCTCGAGGTCTTCCTACAGCTACTGCATCTAGCTCTGTGGGTGGGGTTTAAGCCACACTTAACACACAGACAGAAACAGGATTTAGAACCAGTTGATTTGGTTTTCCAATGCACTCTGAGGAGCCAAGGCCAAGTCCAACCCAGCAGACGAAGCCTGTGCTCGGCAGCTGCCACACTGAGTGGACACTCACTCTGCAGGCATCTCACCCAGCACCAATCCCCGGGAACGCGCATGCAGATCTATCTCACTGTGTACCTCTTCCACACACACAAACAAATTGAACATAACTAAGTTCAAACTAAGATTGAACTTAGATTGAAACTAAGCACAGAAAGACCATTGATACAAATAATTCCACTGAAAGATAAAATACAAAAGACTTAGCGGAGAACAAAACAGACATTTATACACTAATGTTTACAGTGTCATAGTCCCAAAAACTACCAGGTGACAACAACCCAAAGGTCCATTTGTCTTAGTCAGGGTTTCTATTCCTGCACAAACATCATGACCAAGAAGCAAGTTGGGGAGGAAAGGGTTTATTGAGCTTACACTTCCACACAGCTGTTCATCACCAAAGGAAGTCAGGACTGGAACTCAAGCAGGTCAGAAGCAGGAGCTGATGCAGAGGCCATGGAGGGATGTTCCTTACTGGCTTGCTTCCCCTGGCTTGCTCAGCCTGCTCTCTTATAGAACCCAAGAATACCAGCCCAGAGATGACACCACCCACAAGGGGCTCTCCCCCACTTGATCACTAATTGAGAAAATGCCCCACAGCTGGATCTCATGGAGTCACTTCCCCAACTGAAGCTCCTTTTCCTATGATAACTCCAGCCTGTGTCAAGTTGACACACAAAACTAGCCAGTACAGATGGATGAATAAGCAAATTACATTAAGACCTATGACTGAATATTGCTCAGTCTTTAGGAGGGAAGGATATTTTTATATGACCACACAGATAATCTTATAAAGACTGAACAAATCAAGGTAGACCCAGATGGATGACTATCCTATTGCTGTGCTTACATAAGGCTCCTAAGATGGGATTCGTAGACAGAATGCAGGAAAGGTGGCAGGTAAGTCCTAGAAGGAAGAGGGGTGAATACTCCGGTGCTTAATAGGGACAAAGTTTCAGGGCTAAAAGATAATGAGGTTCTGCAGAAGGATTGAGGTGACAGTTACAAATGTAAATGTACAAAATGGACATGATGTGCACGAATGCACACTCAAATTGGTGACCATGGTTAAACTCAATGTCATGTATATTTCACCAAAAAAGATTTAGCCAAGTTGAGACGTAATCATATAGACTATGACCACACATGAAATAATAACATTTGGAAGCCTAAATCATTTATCCTTTTAGTCTAAAATTATCCCAATTCCTAACACAAACATGTAAAAATGTGGACCTGGAATTCAGGTTGAGAAGTCTCCTGTGCACTCAGGTCACCAGGACCAGTTCTCTAAAAGTGATGCTGGTGGTTGTGCTTTGAAATATGAGGCACTCACGTGAGGCACTCACGTGATGTGAAGACTGATGAAGGATGTAATAACCTAAAACTATAATGTGTGCCTGTAATCTCAGCACTCAGGAGGCTGAAGCAGAAGAGCTGTAAACTTAAAGCCAGTCTGGGCTACTCCATCCAGTTTCAGGCTAGCTTGGCCTAAGTAGAGACTGTCTCAAACAGCAGCAACCCACATGGAGTGTTGTAGCATGACCTTGTCATCTCAGTCCCTCTCGGCTACTTAGCAGGCCGAGGGAGAGGGAAAATGGCAATTCAGGTCCTGCAACATAATAAGCAACATAGAGAAAACTCAGTAAGTACATACATACATACATACATACAGAGAGACATTCACACACACACACACACACACACACACACACACACACTTCTAAGACTTTTGCAGTAGATTTGGTACCAGAACACAGACATCATCAAAACTCCCTAAATGAAAATGGGAAAGAAGGAGATCCATCTACCAATGTCAGTATGAGTGAACGTGAACATGCAGGCTACTCTAGCCCTACTGCCCAGCTCATCTGCAAATGTAGTAGGGAAAAAAGAAAAGAAAATGAAAATTTGAAATTCTGTAAAGTATGGCCCCAGAGAGCTCGGTGACTGGGAGCAGAGGACCTGGGTTCAATCCCTAGCACCCACACGGCAGCTCTCAACCATCTGAAACTCTAGTTCCAGGTCATCTGATGCCCTCCTCTGACTTCCTTGGGCACCAGGTACACATGTGGTGTACCAGACATATGCAAGCAAAGCACTCAGACACATAAAGTAAAATAAAATATGTTTTTTAAAAAAGGTTGTAAGGTATGTGAGGTAGGCAGCTGGGATGGGAGGGGCTGGGCATGAGCAGCTGTCTCCACCGACCTCTGTGGCACCTGAGACCTGAGAGTGAGAAGTGACTTGCATTGATGCCCTAGAGCACAGACGTTTATACATGGACAGGTGCATCAGCACGGACGGCCTGTGCTGCCTTGACTGTGGCTGCTGATGTCGGTAAATGTAAAAGTGGTCTCTCAAAAACCCAGCAATAGAAAAGCAGAGGCAGAGGATCTCTGAGTTTAAGGCCAATCTGGTCTACAAAAGGAGTTCGAGGGCAGCCAGGGCTACACGAAGAAACCTGTCTTTTTAAAACAAAACAAAACAAAAACAAAAAACAAAAACGCTGGCAGACCCATGGGCATACCTTCTAGCTTATACACTTGGTATCAAACAACTAATTGTTGGTCCCTGAACCAAAGTTCTTGCTCAGTAAGGCAGCACACTCACACTAAAAAAATGAGCTACAACCTTCATATTGAGCGTCTGTACCAAATTCCTGGTCTAAGTCAAGTGCTAATGTGCCTTTGTTCACAGGATGGAATGTCACCCACAGGGTGGCAATGCCCGTGGAACCACACACCTGCAGCACAGACCGAATCCTGTCACCAGCTTGTAGAACTCCAAGCCTTTGCACCTGCCCTTCCAGAATGTTTACAATACGGGTAAACATAACACAAAAGCTGGTGGTATTGATATCTTCCCTGTGAACTGAGGGAAACTAGATTCTCAGATGCAGAATAGTGGCTGCCTTTCTCCAGCCAATGTCACAAGTGAAATGTGTTGAGAGACACCATGAAGCTTTAAGTGAAGATACTCATGAGGGAGCTGTTCATTAAACATGTTTGTCCAGACAATGCTGCAGATAACAGCAAAAGGAAGAAGGCAACCCCAGACCCACCACTGGAAGCAGCCCTGCCGAGCCACCCGGCTAACTCCGTGCAGCCCCGCTACCTGCCTCACACAGCTCACTGCTGCGGAGTGTGCGCAAGACAAGGTCGCCGCCCTTCTGCTACAATGCTGGAAGCTGCTGTGGCTGGCATCGCTGCGGAGGTACCCAGCAAGGCCGACTCTTAAGAGGCTTCTCTGACTATACTCCAAGAAGGCGCAAGGGCTGGGACAGCCATCAACTGTGCCCAGGGAGCTCAGGGACAGGCATGGATCCTCCCTGAGATATGGTACCTAATCAGTGAAAAGAGAACATCTCATGGAAGATGAATATGTTGTGTGAACACATGTTTCTATGTATATGGAAGCTTTGAGAGCTTTGAGTCATTACTGTTGTTTGTTTTTACTCAGTGTTTATTAATGGAAAGAACTTGACCAAAACTGTGTCACACATTTAAGACTCTAAAAAAAGAGGTGAATGAGAAAGGAGGGGGGGAAAGATGGAAAAAGACCTCACATTCACTGAGGCACCACATCACAGCTACTAGAATGGCTTTAATAAAACAAATTATTTTTTAAAGCAAAGTAATTAGAGATGGCAAGATGTGGCAAGATCAAAACCCACGCAATGCTGCTGGAAGTAAAAAATGGTATACAGCTGCTTTGGGAAAGTGGGGCAGTTTCTCCAGAAGTTAAACACCATAAAACCCAGCATTTACCCCTAGATGTGTACCTAAGGGAGAAGAAGACACACGTTCTCACAAATGTTCACGACAGTTCTGCTCATAACAGCCAAAATACAGAGCTAACCAACACTGCAGCAGCTGGTGAGCGGGTAAACCAACGTGGGGTCCACCACTGGAATACTACTCAGTCATTAAGCAAACACAGACTAATAAAGGCTGCAACATAAACAAACCCGGAAAACATTTTGCTGAGTGAGAAAAGACAGATACGAAAAGCGACACATGATTCTATGTCTATAAAATACCAAGAATAAGAAAATCTATACAGACAGAAACTAGACTCCTAGTTGCCAGGGAAGGAAGAGACAGGGAGTGACTGCTAATGAAGAAGGGAGTTCTCCAGGGGCTGATGAATGTTTTGCAATGAGATAAAAGTCGAGAACTATACCTCACAGTAAGCAGATTTTAAAAGCATGAAATGTCCTAAAATGGCACATGTGTTGGTCACTGAGTTATAACTTTTTTTTAATCTTTATTTTATGTGCATGGGTGCTTTGCCTGTATGTATGCCTATGCACCCTGCACATGCAGTGACCAGGGGCAGAAGAAGGTATGAGACTGCCTGAGACTGGAATTAGAGACAGTTGTACATCACCATGTGGGTTCCGGGAATCAAACCCAGATCCTCTGCAAGAGTAGTCCATGCGCTTAGCCACTGAGCCAGCTCTTAGCCCACTGAATTATATCATAAGTCAAGCTTTCTTAATAAATAAAAGTGCATTAAATAAAACCCTAAGTTACAAGGTGGAGGACATATCTGTGTCCTGGTACCTAGGAGGCCATGGCAGGAGTATGCATCCTTATCTACATAGTGAGTCTGAGGTCAGCCTGGGCTGAGAACCTATCTCAAAGACACACACAGCCAGGAAGTGGTGGGGCAGCAGAGGCAGGCAGATTTCTGAGTTTGAGGCCAGCCTGGTCTACAGAGTGAGTTCCAGGACAGCCAGGGCTATACAGAGAAACCCTGTCTCAAAACTCAAACAAACAAAAAAGACACACACAAATACACACAAACACACATACAGAAAGAGGGAGACAAACAGCGAGAGAGAAAGAGAGAGAGGGGGACACTAAAATACACAAAATTCCAGTTCACAAAGTTTAAAAGTTAATGTATAAACAGAAGAAAATTTTATGACCTAAAAGGTTTAGGAAATATTGGGTTGAACTTTTTTTTTTTTTTCTTTTTGGTTTTTTCTTTTTGGTTTTTCAAGACAGGGTTTTCTCTGCGTAGCCCTGGCTGTCCTGGAACTCACTCTATAGATCAATCAGGCTGGCCTCTAACTCAGAAATCCATCTGCCTCTGCCTCCCAAGTGCTAGGATTAAAGGCATGCGCCACGACCGCTCAGCTGAACTTCTTTTTAAGTCAGAATATTAATAACAACGAATCTCAAAGAGGGGCTCAGAATTCATAGCATTTCTTAGACCAATACTAAGTAAACCCTAAGTAATCCTTTAAACATCATGACCCAGGAATACAGTCTGAGGAATAAGCTTATGAAAATATATCAGAATCCAATTCAAACTGTACTAAGTCTGTTAAGGGATAACCTTACCTAAAATTAAACAATATTATCAGAATAACTTCCTCATAATCAAAACCCAAACTTTCACCTGGCACAGTCGGGTAGCCCCAGCTAGTCTGGAGGCTGAAGCCAGAGAATCTTGAGCCCAGGAATTTGAATCCAGCAAAGACAACACAACAAGATCCCACCTCAAAAACAAACAAACAAACAAATAAATCAATAGCCGCACTTTGCAGACAGTGGGACTGATCTGACTGTCACCATTTGAATGGGATTTGTTAGCGCTGCTGGATGCCTGATTGCTAAATCAGTCTCTGAGGTATGGAGGACAAACACCTTGTTAATGACGTCACCTCACCTGCAAATACTGGAGCCAAGACCCACACCCAAAGACCCACACTGGTACTCTTTCCCCGCTCACTACAACCCGTCTACACATGTCGTCTGAGCCAATCTCCTCATACACACCACAGAGCTTTGCTTTGGGTGGTTTCCGAATGAGCTCCAATTCTCTTTTCTGTGGAGCTGCCCTGGCTCTTCTATTGGGTTCTCTGACTACTCCTGCACACCAGATGCAGATAACCTCCTTTTACTATGCCTTTCACTCATCTTTGATCGTAGTTTCAGCTCTGAGCCAATGAGGATTCAGATCCAGCACCACACACTGACTTCTCAGCCATAATCAAAGCCTCCATCTCTAACACCTAATGGATGAGCTAGCAGCCGACTAGAGAGTAAAAGCAACTCTACACTTGTCCAGTGGGCAGCCTGGCTTCACTAGTCCCCCACCCCTCCACCCCCACCCCCGTCAAGGAACCCCCACCATCTCACTCAAGCCTCAGGACCACCTAACCTCCTAAATCCATCCGTGATTCCTTCCAACAGACCCTCCTCTTCCCAACAGCTCTGACCACTTTCACTTAGAGCCCTACAACACTTCCTAACTTCAGTCTCTCCCTTCTTTGAGACTTCCTGCTATATGCTATTGGGTCTACCTGCTGAAATCACCAGGAACAAGCACAGTAAAACGTCTCAAACTTAAAACATAGTCAGTCTTGATATATCTTGTGGCATCCAATACCCAAAAGCATTCACAAGCTCTCTTTTAAATTCAGATCCTGTAACTGCTTCACTCTGGCAGGCATACTGACTAGGTTAAATTTGCTGTAGGTCCCTGCAGCATTCCAAGCAGAGGCTCACCTGAGGCCTGTCAATCCTGTTAGAACTCTGTTCACTGAACAGACAAGGAAGGAGGGGCTGCTGGGTCAACTGGGCAGTGCTCACTGTTTACTTTGACAGAATCCGTATATCACATCTCACTTGAGACCACCATTCTGGTATGAAATGAAGGTATGTTTACTTCACAATAGTCTGAATCTAGTATCTAACAATTCAGAGGCAACAGAGTTAACCAACTATAAGACATAAATACACTCTAAATTCGGGTAGGTCCATCAAGTTATGAAGAGTCCCAACTGAGCCACAAATAGGTACTTTTGTTTTGTTTTTAGGACATATATACTCTATGAACTACAGAGGCCTTCAGAAACAAAATAGGTACCACTGAAAACTGTCATGCTAATCCAGACTGTTTTAAACACACAGGAAGGAGAGCATTTCTAAGAAAGACAATGGAATGGTGCTCATTGTCAATGGAGAAAGTTCTGCAATGTCGTGTTTCTTCTCTCTCCTTCACGAGGTATTTCTCCTCTTGTGCCAATGCTTTCCCACACAGAAGGCATCTTTCGAATGTGTCTAAAGATGAGCTTAAAGTAGAAAATACAGGTTGTGGCCTGAAGGAGGCATTCCCTCCGCATCTCCTTGCCCAGGTCAGACCTCCCAGGCTCTATGCTGTCCTTTTTCCTTTGTCTGAAGTCCCACTGAAGAGCTGTCCCTCCTGTTTGAGGTCAGAGCTGCCCCAAGCCCCTCACCCTCATACACATCCCTCCAAACTGCCATGTAAGACTCACCCAGCCAGGACCCTGTCCCAACTACCCGCCTTTCCTGTCTTAGCTCTGCCCCATCTCTAACAATTGAGTAAGGAATCAGCGCCGGCTCAGATCCAGTCTCCCCGGCAGCCCAGTTCTCACAGCTCCCTCCTCACTTGCCACTTGGTTCAAATGACTACAGTCTGGCTTCTGCCCAAATCACTGGACTGAAACTACTCAGTCAGAGGTCACTAATGACCTCTAACTACCAAACCCAGCGGAATTCCTAAGTCCTTATCTCACTTCTCTCTGGGCAGCTGGAAGCACTAACCCCTCACTCCTACTGAAAGCTCTCGGTGTCCTGCAGCACCAACGCCTTCTGGGTTTTTCCCTGATCTCTAATATCCCTCTTCTGAATCCTGTGTGGACACACGTTTCTTTTATAGATCCTTAAAGTTTTGACAGAACTGGAGTTTCCAGGCTTATTCTTCTGTCTTCTCTCCTGAGAGATGCTAACCTCAGCTGATAAAGGCCAGCAAATCTTTATGTCCACGACAGGCTCCTCTCCTGCCCATCTCATCTAAGAGGCTATTAGAAATGGATCCTGTCCCACAGGAACCTCAGACTCCATAAACCCCTACTTACACAGAATCTTTCCTGTAAGGTCTCTCCTCTTGTTTATAGCGTCTATCACTGTCCCTCAGAAGATGAAGTGATGAAAGCCACGAGGCTCTTTCTTTCCCTTCTCCTGGCCTCCCTCCACAGCTCAGCCCCTGAGCCCTCCTCCTCAGCTCCCACAAGTCTCCACACTTTGCCATTCTCCCCTTCCCTGCCTGCCACAGCTTCCTCCAGGCTCTCACCATCTCCAGAGATGCAGACATCAACTTTCTCCCGGGGTTCTCCCCTCCTCCAGACTCCAGACACTTCTGGGGAGACTAGGGAAACTGCCCTGGAGGCCTAATCTGATTGTGGCCCCATAGCATTCCGAGTCGATTCCAGCTCCTCAGCAGGAAACCCCCTGACTGACTGGCTAACTCCTGCAGCATCACTACCTCCCACTGTACACACAGGGTGATGTGCTCATGTGACAGACGGTTCAGTTCTCCACAGGCCACTACTTGCTTCAGACCCCTGGACCTGCAGACACTTGGGATTCAAAATACAAAAATCAGGGAACTGAGGCACAAGGGGCCACTGAGCTGCAGTAAATCTTTTCTCACTAGGTGTGTGAAGGCGGGGGCCTATAATACAGTACTTCGGAGCTTGAAGTAGGAGGATCATAAATTTGAGGTCAGACAGGGCTCTATAGTCAGATTGTATCTAAAAAAACAGAGTGAAAGCATCGAGACAAAGGAGTAGCTCAGGTAGCGCGCACTCAGCATTTACTGTTCATTGTGTTTATTCTTCCATGGCACTCAGGCCAAAAGAACACTGAAGAACAAATTAAGAGGCATAATATTTATTGTGTTGCCATGGTTTCCAAATTAACAAATAAGAGTTATTACTCCATGTTCCTAGCAACTTCCCTTCAATCCAAAATGTGAGATATCCTTTTTCTTAGACCTTGAAATGTATTGTGCTTTATAATTTTTTAAAAAAGCTTTGGTACTTGGGAACAAACATTTAAATTTTTCTGAACATATGCATTAATATGTATTAGATAAAACTAAAACAATAAAATCTGGAAAATGTAACTCATCTTTTTATAACTGTCAAACAACTGTATCTTCTTTTTACTCAGAGACCTTTTGACAGCAAAAACCAAATAAGAAATAAGAAAGGAAATCGGCTAGGTGGTGGTGGCACACACCTGTAATCCCAGGGCTCTGGGAGGCAGAGGCTGGCAGATTTCTGAGTTCGAGGCCAGCCTGGTCTACAGAGTGAGTTCCAGGACAGCCAGAGCTATACAGAGAAACCCTGTCTCAAAAAACCAAATCCAAAAAAAAGAAAGAAAAAGAAAAAAGAAAAAAAAAGAAAGGAAATCAAAGGTTAAGAAGAGATCTGATTATAAACTAATAAATAGCCCAAGAAAAGCAAAATGTAGGCTCTGCAATGATACAATCTAACCAAAAAGGAGGGATGTGAGTACCGTGCAAAAGTACGGGGGGGGGGGGGGATAGCTGGGTAGTGGTGGCGCACGCCTGTAATCCCAGCACTTGGGAGGCAGAGGCAGTCGGATTTCTGAGTTAGATGCCAGCCTGGTATACGAAGTGAGTTCAGGACACCCAGGGCTACACAGAGAAACCCTGTCTTGAAAAACCAAACCAAAACAAACAAACAAAAAACAAAAACAAAAAAAGTACTGGGGGAGTGGGGTGGTGGACACACACCAGGGATGTCTTCCCATTTACCATGTCAAAGGTGACAGTGAACATCTCAGTCACACTTACACAAAATGAAACCTTTAGCATAATCATGCTCCCTTGATTCCAGACAGCAACAAATTGTTAAGGGACAGTGAAATACTGAGAGCAATACTGTCTTCCTGAGTCAGTGTGACGAGCAGGCAGCAGTGGGTAGCCTGAGAGCTTCCGCTCCATCTCTCTCTCCCTCTTCTCCGCTGCTGAGGGTAAGAGAGAAACAGAGACTGGCTCACGAATGCACTAAGACACCAGAAAGCATTCTGGGTAAAGTCACAACTTAGACCCACTCTTTCAGACGATGTGCTAGTAAAGTCAGTAATCAGAAAGGAGGGCATTTTGATTTTTTTTAAACTGGGTAAAAATGGAAAAACATTTACTTCTCATAACTAAAATAACTGCTATTTCACAATCATATATGAATTTTGTAAATCAACATGAGAACACTTTTAAATTACAAAGAGGAGTAACTTTGACTTGTGGAATTATTTTTTTCTGATAAACCCAATTTGCACAGAATAATCTAAATCAAATACATAAAGCAAAAAAAGTGTCAAAGATAAAACTCTAACTCGACCTGAAACTCTTTACAACTCAGCTAAAGAGAAGTGCCCTCGCCCTCGCCCTAGATGATGGCGATCACACTGTGAGTTCAGTTACCCTGAAGATACAGGATGGACAATCTGCTAAAGCCTCCCCTCGCCTTTGAGCTGGCAGTCTGTGTTCTCAAACCACCCAGTGAAGTCTCCATGTGGCTGTCTCACAGCCTCCGGAAATACAGCACATGCCACCAGCAATCATGCCCCCCTTCTGATCCTCCCTACCATCTATCCAGATGTATTCGCCTGAGTCCTGTCTCCGCCACCTATCCACAGCCACTCAAGAGCACCAACTACTTATCTCCTCCCCATTCCAACCACCCCACCACCTAGGGCTCCTGACTCACCTCCTTGAAACCACAGATGCCTCTCCTCTGATACAATCTCCAGCCTATAATAAGCCATCCTTTTGATCATTCCACCCCCTACACAAAACCCTCAGTATTCCCCCACTGTTCTCAGTACAGACTAATGCTCCTAAACACAACCCAGGAGAGCCTATCATCAGGGTTCTCGGCCACATCCTGCTGATCATGCTTGTGCTGTGCACTGGCAAGTTTAGCAACATCCTCAGCCTCTGCCCACACTGCCAGGGCACGGTCCCCATGCCACCCTTCACTGTGACAGACACAAATGTCCACATACGTTGCCAAACATCCCAGGGAACAAAACTAGCCCCTAGCTGCAAACTACTAGCATGAGTTCATTAATTCCTCTTTCTCCTCTGCCTCAGCTGTCACCTGAAGTAACTAGAGGCCCTGGATGATGACCCACATCTGTAAGAGGTCAGGATTATGGGAACTTCCAGCTCCCGCCCTTCCAAGCATCATGGGCTTGGCAAGGTTACCTGATGTGTCCGTGGCTTATGCTCAGCACTGATGAAATAGTAAAGCATCAAAAGGCCTGGGGTTGCTCACTAACGTACTGAGACAGTGTATAACAGTAAAAGCTGAATAATCCTTAGCTGCTGCTGTGAGTCTGTGAATTCTATACACCCCTTCAACCTCACAAGCTTACAAAAAGTTCTCTGACAACTCCCTCTCCCTTGAGGAATAGCCCTCATCCTTCAAACCTCAGGAGAAAGGCCACTTCCTCCACGGAAGCCTTCCTTCCCAAGGCCCTCACACATGTCCCCTGTGGCACACTCTTAATGAAACTGTTTACTGTTCTCTCACAGCACTTAATAGTTATAAATACACACATTACATAGTTCCTCGATTCTAAGAATCCCAGTGACTATAGCAGACACAGATAACCAACTTTCAAGACGAAAAAGGAATTGCTAAGTGTCTGAAATTTGAGGAAGAATTCACGTGATCTTCAGTGTCTATTTCCCCTTTCAAATCTAAGCTCCATGGAAGAATCATACACTCTATGCCCTCTAAATGTAGCGGTGTCCATACATAATAAATGCTCAATAAATGTGTGCTGAATGAATATTAAAAGTTCACTTTGCCAGGAGTGCTTAACCATGTCTACACAGTGCGTTCCCAGCCAGCCAGCACAACACATAAGGAGTGTCTCAAAAATGAGAGAAAGAAAGAAAGAAAGAAAGGAAGGAAGGAAGGAAGGAAGGAAGGAAGGAAGGAAGGAAGGAAGAAAAATTATACTTCAAAAATTAATTAAATAAAACACAAGCTAGATGGTACCAAAAGCCTTTAACCCCAGCAGTAGGGAAGCAGAGGCAGAGGCAGAGGCAGGTGAATCTGTTACTTTGAGGCCAGCCTGGTCTACAGAGTGAGTTCCAGGACAGTCAGAGTTATATAGAGACTCTGTCTCAAAACACAAACAAATAAACAAAAAACCAAAGTTCATGTTTGTTTTAAAAAGTAACTCTACCCTTAGGTGAAAGCTGGAGTTAATACTCAGAATTCCCGATGACTATGGTAACCCACATTTTTTTTAAAAAGATTTACTCGTTTTATGTATATGAGTACACTGTCACACCAGAAGAGGACATTGGATCCCATTACAGATGGCTGTGAGTCACCATGTGGTTGTTGGGAACCGAACTCAGGACCTCTGGAAAAGCAGCCAGTGCTCCTAACCACTGAGCCATCTCTCCAGCTCTGGTAATCCACATTTTAAGAAAGCTTTTGTACTTGCCAAAAGTTTTTCTAATTGTCTATTTACCATGAACTAAATATAAACTAATTACTCAGAGCAGCAATTTTACCCCCAGCTCTGACCAGTTCCTACAGATGCCACTCCATAAGGCACTGCTAGAACGTGTCTTCTTATCTAAGCCCAATCCACAGCTCCATACCTTCTCCTCAGGCTGTTAATCTATAATCAAGAACCACAAGCTTCTGGTTCTCCTAGATGCCTAAATGGCTATTACCTCCTTAGGCAATAAATGGCAATCCAATAAAGTATAGTCAACAGATGAACTTACGAACGAAAAGAATATACATACAATGGGCTATTACTCAGCCACTAAAAAGAATTTAGATTGCTAAGAGCCAGAGATCAGGAAGACTGCTCTAAAATCGTGTGTTCTAGACGTGATAGGGTCCTTGCCACTCAGGAACTCAGCAGCTGTGGCTGCCTACGCAAGACTTACTCAAGATCAAGCCAGTCAACATTTCAGCATGGACAGGGGAAGCTCTCATGAGGCCCCACCCCTAGCTAAAAAGCTACTGGCAACTGACAGCTCCTGGGAGAGAGAATCAGTTTACCCAAGGGTGTGACCCCTGGTAGGCTGCCCGTGTTCCAGCAGGTACACCCACACCCACATGCATACAGGCAGCCCTAACTGGACTTAGTGGAGTAGTTAAAAAAAGAAAAATGAGGGCCGGATGTGGTGGCGCACGCCTGTAACCCCAGCACTTGGGAGGCAGAGGCAGGCGGATTTCTGAGTTCGAGGCCAGCCTGGTCTACAGAGTGAGTTCCAGGACAGCCAGGGCTACACAGAGAAACCCTGCCTCGAAAAGCCAAAAAAAAAAAAAAGAAAGAAAAATGACGTGAAGTTGGGAGGGAGATTGGGTGGAGGTAGTTGGGTGTAATGCAGGATAGAGATGAACAAAATATATTAAATGCATATATGAGATTCTCAAAAATTATAATAAACATATTTATAGAAAAAAAGTTATCTGCAATCCTTTCTAAAGGATTCAATTTCTTCTCAGACTACTCCTTAGTATATATAATTGTTTTTTTAAAAAAGGGTAAATGCTCCAATTTAAAAAAAAAAAAAAGATTATGTGTGTATGTGTGTGTGTGTGTGTGTGTGTGTGTGTGTGTGTTTTCCAAGGCATACGTGTAGGGTTCGGTGGACAATTTTGAAAGTTGTCTTAGGGTTTTACTGTTGTGAAGAGACACCATGACCAAGGCAACTTTTTTCTTTTAATTTTCTATATTCTTTGTTTACATTCCGAATGCTTTCCCCTATCCCAATCAAGACAACTCTTATAAGGGCAACATTTAATTGGGGCTGGCTTAAAGGTTCAGTCCATTATCATCAAGGCAGGAGCATGGCAGCATCCAGGCAGGCATGGTGCAGGAGGAGCTGAAGGCCACTAGGAGAAGGCTGGCTCCCACGTGGTTAAGAGAAGGGTCTCGAAGCCCACCCCTACAGTGACACACTTCCTCCAACAAGGCCACACCTCCTAACAGTGTCTCTCCGTGAGCTAAGCATATTCAAAGCACAAAGTGGTTCTGCTTTTAGCCTTGTTGAGACAGGGTCTCTCATTCTGCCCTACTATGTGCTCCAGGTTAGGTGGCCCTCAAGCTTCCAGGCAATTCTCCTACCTCCTCCCATCTCACCACAAGTGATGTGTGCTACCACATCTGGCTCTACAGTCTCCAGGATCTGCACCTGTCAGGCTTGTGAGGCAAGGGCATTGACCACTGAACCCTCCCCACGTCCACCTCCAACTGTGAAACAAACACTTTGGTAATTTTTATCTAAAAGTATGTGACTTATATAAATACTTAAGATCAGTATAAATGACTATTTTTTTCATTTTTTAACATATCTTTTTTTAGCTAAAAAAAAAATCTGGTTTCTACTATAAAGTAATTGTATAACCAGTTTTTAAGTAACTTTATTTCAATACTGTCCTACTCAGTTTTTAATGCTGCTTCAAATTCTATTCTACAAAATTTGACTTCTACACTAAAATGTTTGCTAAACAAGCATGCAGATCAGAGTTCATCCACACAGCACTCACATTAAAAAGCTGTGCACACCTATAATCCCAGAAGTCCCTGGGGCGTGCTGTCCTCCTGTCAAGATAAACTACCAGCTCCAGCTCCAGTGAGAGAGCCTGTCTCAAAAATATTAGGCACAGAGCAACAGGGTGCAGAGGGCAAAAGCCCTGATGCACAAGCCTGGTGATGTCAGCCTGAGCCCAGACCCCATGGGAGAAGGAAAGAAATGACTTCTGAAAGCTGTCACCTGCCCTCCACCAGCAATGCTGTGGCGCGTGTGGGCGCTCTCTCTGTCTCTCTCTCTCTCTCTCTCTGTCTCTGTCTCTGTCTCTGTCTCTCTCTCTCTCTCTCTCTCTCTCTCTCTCTGTCTCTCTCTCTCTCTCTCTCTCACACACACACACACACACACACACTCAAATATAAAAAGGGGCAAAAAGCAATTGAAGAAGACACTCCATATTGACCCCTGGCCTCCATGTCTGTACACATAGATACACAATAAAAAATAATTCTTAAAAGGGTGTGGTGACATAACTCTGTGCTTACGATGGGAGTGAGGACGGTATAAAGTCAGGAGAATCAGATGTTCAAGGTCTACACAGCGATTCTGAGGCCAGGCTACGCTACATGAGGAAGAAGCTCTTAAATACCAACAAAAAAGTTCAAATTAAAATAGCAAGGGGATATCACTGCCATCTTGCCTGATTGAAAAAGTGTTTAATAGTTGTATATATGCTCGCTCTAGATAGATAGATAGATAGATAGATAGATAGATAGATAGATAGATAAGTAGGTAGGTAGGTAGGTAGACAGACAGACAGACAGATATCTGCTAAAAGTTCACCCTTGTAGAGTATTTAATGTAGTGTTTTTCGTGTAATCATAGAGTTGTTCAATCATCACTATTACCAAATCCAGAAGGTTCCATTATCATCCCAATGAAGAAACCCATGTACTTGAGCAGTCATTCCCTAATGCTCTTAGCTGTGGTATCACAATCCATCAACTTCTATGGATTTGCCTATGCTGATATTTCCTATAGATACAATCACAATTAAACTATTATTTATCACTCAAAAGCTAAGCACAATCTGCAGCTACACTCAGAATCTGAAAGACAGGTAGAGCCTTGGAAAGGCATCCCAGGGAGAGCTCTCCTAAACATCCAACACACAGGAGATGCTGTAGAGACTTGAAAAGCATCAACCCTCCCTCCTATTGGCCCGCCTTTCCCCTAAGTTATTAACAAACTGAAACAAAACACCCTAGAAGTTGTTAGTACCTGAAGGATTAAATAAGAAGGTTCCAGCACGGCCGTGGCTGAGCTCGCCTAGCTGGCATGCATGAAGCCCTGGGATTCAGCTTCAGCTTCAGCTTCAGCTTCAGCATCACATAAGCCACATATGGTGACACACTCTTGTGATCCCACCGATCAGAGATGGAGATGGATGGACAGATCAATGAATGACAGACAGACAAATATCTACTACAATGTTTCACAAAATAATCTTGGATTGTAAATCTGAACATACACCCTTAAGGGCAGTTTCTGTCAACACATACCCAGCAGCTCAGAGAGCTACAAAGCTCAGTGAGCTATAATGCAGTTTTTAGACCTCCAAAATTCTAAGCATATACAAAGCACAGAACTAGCAAAAAATTAATTTCGGATGAATTCTCAGAAAATCAAATCAGAAGGGATACAAATCTAAGAACATTTTACTAGGACAGATTTATGATGTGAAAGGCAAGGCACGATGTCTTGTTCCTAGCAAATACCCGCCAGCCGGCTGACAAGCCAGTGTCTGCCTCCCTGGCACCCATGAGCATCGCTGGGACCCCTCAGCACACACCTCTCTGGCGATGTTACTCAAAGCTTCATCTTCTGCAGAAAATCGATCTTTCACCGGTGTCCTTTTCCTTCCAGAGCCAGGAGTCCCCATCTTGTTTTTTAAATAATTTTTTTAACTCTGAAAATGAGTTTGCTCGTGTTCAGCACTGAAATAAACAAAACAGTGAGTTAGGATATCTTCATCATGGAGTCTTAAGGCTTAGTCAAACTGCGGTTTATTTCTTCTCAAAGAGATCTGTGAATGAACTCCTTTTCACACTACCAAATTATAGGATTTTAAATTTAGAATATTTAAATTTATACCAATTACCAACTTACTAACATCATTAAGCTATTCACAACCTATGAGAATGTTATCTTAGCTCAGAAAACTGCAACCAAAGTGTAATTATAACTAACAATAAAATTAATATGGCTTTTTCTAAAATCTATTCCCAGTCAAGAAAGATGTTTCATAAAAGTGGCAGTCTGAAGTTTCAGACTGTGAGCGCGGGACATGCGGCCTGCACCCCTTCTTCTGGACACACTGCTGGCAAACGGCTCACTTATCCCAGCACCCAGCGAGCCCACACATTTTTCCTAATTTTAACAAAAGAAACTGGAGACATTTCATTACAATATGACACACCAAGATCTCCCAAGGTAGTTTGTCCCCTTAGAGCAGAATGCAAGTGACTTTCATGTACTTGCAATCACTCGATTCAAGACAAAACCACCACACCAGAAGTGTTTCTCAGCGACAGTCCAGGCTAGTCCTGTCTTTTCTGATATGGCTTATTACCTTGAGCTGGCTTACACTGTTTTTAGAAGAGTTGAGTAACTGCCTGAATGTATTCCATGTACCATCACATGTATACCTGGCACCAAGGAAGGCAGAAGAGGACACTGATCTTCCAGAACTAGTTACAGGCTCTTGTGAACCACCATGCGGGTGCTGGGAACCAAACCCTGGGTCTTCAGAAAGAGCAGAACTCCTAACTGCTGAGACATCTCTCTAGTCCCAAACTGGTTTACATGTGTCAAAAAAAGCAGATGCTGGGCCTAGCCTGTGCTGTTTTACCGTGCTGAGGCTGAGCCCAGGACTGCATGCTAGCTAAAGCCAGGACCACCTGAATGAACACATGCTCAGGCCCCTTTTCTTCCTACCTCTGGAGATGGGTCCTCACCAGGCTGCCCCTCCTCTTGGGCACCTGAGGTTATGAGAATACATCACTGTGTTGGCCACAGTTTAAGGCTCTAGCTAAACAAACAGAGCCTTTGCTTTTCTTCTTCAATACCCACAGGTAAGAGCAGTAGTCAAGTTAAGACTTTTATTGACTCAAGGGATGATTTGTAACAAATTAAGATACTTTTGACTATTATTATTTTTTTGTGAAGGGCATTTGTATGATGAAAAGGGAAATCTCCAGGGTATTTTATGATATATGAGGCCTCCTTCCGAGGATGTAGATGAATACATGAGTGTGGGAATGATTTGGGGCCTTGCAGTTTTTAGTCTCCTTAGCAGAAGACAGCCGGTCTATACAAAAACAGAACTAAAGAAATCATTCAACAGCACACTTAAAATCTCTGCATTTTTTTTCTTAGTAAATTTTGCCTCAAAAGAAAAAAAGATCTTTATACAAATCTGAAACTCAGTTAATGATGTGCAAGATAAAATGTGGTGTTTGAATGTACCAGCATCTGCTACTAATGCATGCAACAGCATCTGCTACTAATGCATGCAACAGCATCTGCTACTGATGCATGCAACAACAAAGACCGAGAAACGGACCCCAGTGCTGGGGTCACTGCACTCAGTTACAGCTATCAACCACTGCAACTGTTCTGTACAGGAAAGTTTTAAAGTGTCTTTAAAACTGTTTGATAGTATATTTGGGGAAAATAATGGTTGGGAAACATGAACAACTAGGTCAACAAAAGACATGGGAACTAGGAATTATACTTTTTTAAACATTAGATTTGAAAAGGAAAAAAAAGTAAAGGTAACCTCATATAAATAGTTAGATATTATCTTAAAATTAAAAAAAAAACAAAAAACCAATTGGCAAAGGAAAGAATGATCAATTCCCTGAACTAGAAGAGAGGTCAGGGAGACAAAGGGACAAAAAGAACTGGTTCACGACACCAACCCTGCCAGTACCAAAATGAGATGAGCACGTAAAATGAGTACATCACACGCAAATCCACAGGAATGAAAAGTACATCGAGAAACCGAAAAAAGGTACAAAACATTTTAAAATGTAGCTGGGCCTGGTAGCATACAGGACTTCAAGTTCAAGTGTTCTGGATACAGAGCAAGAGCCTGTCTCCAAAAGAATGAAGAAACAAAGTAAGTGTCTGAGCCAAAGCCCAGGACATCGCAGAACAAGAAAAGGAGGAAACTGAACACAACCTCACTCTCTAAAGTACATGAGCACCTGATGGTTTTGCTAGGCTCACCCCACGGGGTCAGCCTAAGAACTGTAAAAATGCCTTTTAAAGTCTTGTGGTCTGAACATACACTATCCTCCATACCCAACACACAGATAATCTGTCCACTTCCGTTCCTCATAAGCTGGCAAGCCAATGGTCACATTTCCTTCCTTGCCAACATGCTGTTCTATAAATGAACAGTAATGGCAGTTCTTATAATAATTGGTTATCAACTGTAGAAAACACAAACTTGATGGGCTTTTACCAACAAATGCATTCTCTACAACCTGATAGGAAACTATTTTCTAGTGTTGTTCAAAAGACCTTCTTTCTCCATGTCTGCTGAAGGATCTCAGAAGATGAAACAATGGAAAAATTATAGTGTTAAAAGTCAGAGACTTAAAACTGAAAAAAAAAAAAAAACAAAAACAAGAAAAGGTCTAGGAAGACAACTCACGGAGTCAGAGTCTTTGGTGTGCAAGCATGAGGACCTGAGTTCAAATCCCTAGCATCCCTGTTAAATAACTGGGCATGGCTTCGTGCTGCAACCTCAGCACTACAGGAGGTGACATCAGGAAGATGCTGGGGTTGCTGGCTGGCACCCTAGCAGGCTCAGCAGAGACAGTGCTTCAGAGGAATAAGGTGGAGAATGACAGAGGGGCACGCGCACACACACACACACACACACACACACACACACCAATAATAAGTTACAGATAAGTGAAAGTGAGCCACATAACAGGGTAACAAAGAATATCACTGAAATCAAAAACAAGAGATAAATACATAACATCATTTAATTTTTATACAATTAATAGGGAGATTTGAAATTAAAGGCTTTTTACAAAATGTCATATAGCTTTACTTGTTCTATATTGTAAAAATACCTGCTATTTTTAAGGCATGCCTTTAATCCCAGCACTTGGGAAGCAGAAGCAGACAAACTGTGAGTTTGATGACAGCCTGGTCTACATTGCAAGTTCCAAACCAGCCAGGATTACATAGTGAGACACCCCCCCCCCAATCTCAAAACAAACAAATAAAAGAAAAATCTACCAAGAATTTGCAAGGCACTTTTTTTCTAATATCTGTCTACCCATCTTTCTTTTTTTTTTTTTTGAAAATGATTTTAATTATCTTTTATAGTAGTGCATTTATTTCAAGATGATCTATATGACAAAAAAGATAACAAAATTAGTTTGTGAGTTGAAAAACGGTAAGGGGAAGAACTTTACCGTATAGTATGACTAAGTAATTCCCAAGTAACAGATCTCATATCCGCATCCACATTGTGCTCAGTTCAATTTTACCTTTTAAATATTTATTGTGAAAATAGATATAACTTCAACTGGAAAATTTGTGTTTGTAATGATTCAAAACAATTCTCATGGTAATTGATTTTATTCACTGTTTCTTATCAAAATCTAGTAATTTAGTATCCAACATGAACTTTTCAAATAGTTATTCTGAAAACCACTTTAAAATGATTGAAATAATAATGTTTCTATGTATGTAAGTAAAATTAGGTGGTGAATATATTCAATATCTGGAAGTATTACCTGTATCATTATTAGATGATGAATTTTTCTTTAATAATGAAGGAATGAATGGAACATAAACTTCCTAAGGTAGAATATAAGTTTTTGAAGGTGAATCAGGGTTACAATATTTTTGAGACATTAAGCATAGTCATATTAAGTATCTTATTTTCATTAGTTCAGAACTGTATCTAATTTTGAGGAATAAAAAAGTTGAAATGCCAAATCTAAAGCTAAGATCTATATTATCCCGTCTGACATTTTTCGAGACAGGGTTTCTCTGTGTAGCCCTGGCTGTCCTAGAACTCACTCTGTAGACCAGGCTGGCCTTGAACTCAGAAATCCACCTGCCTCTGCCTCCCAAGTGCTGGGATTACAGGCGTGTGCCACCACCGCTGGCGTTCTACCCATCTTTCTTAAGATTACTTTTATGTGTGTGTGTGTGTGTGTGTGTGTGTGTGTGTGTGTATGTGTGTAGACATAGACATAAGTGCATGTGCCCCATGAGTACATGTGCCTGCGGAGGACAGAGACTCTCTGATCCCCTAAAACTGGAATGACAAGAGCTAGGGAGGCTCCTGATGCAAGAGCTTTGAGCCAAACCCAGGTCCTCTGCAGCAGCACTCAGCCCCCGACATCTCCATCTTCAGTGATACTCTACTAGGGAGGGGAGAAGTGTGCGCTGGAGAATTGGCTCACAAGCAACAGTTCTGGCTACTCTTCTAGAGGACCCAGGTTCAATACCCAGCACTCACATGTTGGCTCATAAACTTCTGTAATTCCAGTACCAGAAGATCAGATGCCCTTTCCAGGTCTTTGTGCACACTGTATACACATGGTACCCAGATATACATGCAGACAACACACTCAACATGCGTAAAAAGAAAAAAGCTATTTTAAGGAAGCACTATTTATTTTTCTTTTGTCGCTTCTTTTAGTTTTGTATATAAGAAGCCATTATCTATGCCAAGGCCACAATATTTACTCCTGCTTCTATGATTCATGAAGTTAGCTTCTAAATATGGCATGAGGCAGGGATATAACTTTATTCTTTTACATGAACATCTACTTGTCCGGGCACTATGTGCTGAAAATACTACTCTTTCTCAGCAACTTACCATGCTACCCTGATAAAGCATCAGGCGGTAAGCCAGGATGAGTCCCTGGGTTTAAGTGCTTGCCAAGCAAGCTGGGCAACCGTGTTCAAGTCTCAAACTCATGTAAAGGTGCAAGGAAAAACCAAGTCCCAAGCACTGCCCCTTACCAGCACACCTGCACCTAGCATGCCCACACACGCTGCCCACACACACTAATAATAAAAGTAAACAGAATTTTTACTCTCCTGGCTATCAAAGTACAGGCAGATGGCAGGGCAGGGGTTAACTTGGTTCTAGTCCATTGATCTGTATACTTTTCTTTATATTGTACCCCACCATCTTCATTACTGTGGCTTTGTATAATTGTTAAAATTATACAAATTGTTAAAATTAAAACTGAGTCATCTAACTTTTATCTTGTTCCTTTAAGATTTTTGGCCTGAGAGTCCTGTGCACTTCCATGTAAATTTTAGGAAGTTTGTCATTTTTTTGGAAGAAATAAATGAAAAATAAAAATGCACCCTGAATTATAATGGCAATTACTAGGACACTGGATCATGTTGGGCACCACCTTGGGAACATTAAGCCCCGGTCCCAAAGTCACGGGGTCCATCCAGTCCTCCATCCTTACCCTGCCATGTGGCATCGTGTGTGTCTTCAGTGTGCATTTCTTTATTAAATGCATTCCTATGTCACAAGTAGCATTTAGAAGCTCAAATAGATAAGAAAAGTTCTATATATTGTTACATGTGACCGAAAATTATGTTATCACTAATAACAACAACAACAAAAAAGTTGTGAGGTCAGCATCAAGGAGAAGGGTTAAGGACAAGCCCTGGAGGCCATCTGTGACAGAGCCAAGGGTGGGCAGGTGAGAAGCTGCACATTTTCAAACACAATGTAAGTGAGGTGTGGTGGCACATAGCCATAGTCCCAGTGCCTGGGAGGCTGAGGCAGGGCTGGGGCAACACGAACGACACCACTTTAGGTCTCATTCAGTGAGGTGCAGTCTTGCTCTGACACCTGTGGCCTCCCAGCACGTTGGCACTCACGTGCACTTTCCAACACAGATGCATACATATAGTTAATAGTTTTAAACTAAACTAAAAAGATTAATAAGGAAGAAAACAAAATTAGGGGCTGGTAAATGCCTCCACAGTTAAGAGCACTGACTTTCTACCAGAGAGCCTGAGTTCAATCCTCCGAACCCACATGGTGGCTCATGGCCTGGTGTCCTCCTCTAGCGTGTCGGTATACATGCAGACAGAGCACTCATACATAAAATGAAAAACATAAATAAATCCAAAAAATAAAATTACATGAATAAATGATTTCCCTAATTTCTTTTTAATCTATAATAAAACAAAACAGGAAATGGCTCAAGCTGAGACTAATAGCTTAATGTCACACTGATCAACATCATGTAATAAATGGCAGTTTTAGAAAACTCAAGGAAAACAGGAAAAGGCAAATATAATATGCCTATTCAGTAGAAAAGATGGAAAATGGCATAAAAACCAAGCCAGCAAATTTGTTAAACTATGCATGTATAAAACTATGCACAAGACAAGACATTCATATTTTCACCTTTAAGGTTTAAATACTGCTAACTAAAGCATCACCATAACAGCTGTAAGAGAGCTACTGCTTAGCTGAAAAGCATGACCTTGGGCCGGGGAGACACCTCAGAAACAAGTCCTTGCTGTGAGGCGTGAGGACGGGGTCTGCATTGCCAGCAGCATGTGAAAGACAAGCTGGGCAAGCTGGTAAGTTAGACAAGTCATCGGCAAGCTCCAGACGCCCAGACAGACACTGCCTAACACACAGACAGAGGGCAGTGGGGGCACCTGACTACCTCAGTCTCTAACCTCCACATACATGTACACACACACACACACACACACACACACACACTACACAGGCAAAAAGCAACAATAAACTTATAATAACCAACTTTGAAACTCTAACAATAAACTGAACAGAGGGGCATCTGGTCTATAAGAACTGCTGGTTGAGAAGTCTGCATCTTGCTCACAGCTGGGACTGGTTGTGGTGCTGGGCATGGAACCCACAGCCTCGCATATCTAAGAAGCACACCATGGCCGAGCCACCTCCCCAGGCCCCTTCTCCACACTTCTGTGTCATATGGCCTATGCACAGCAAGAGGCACCGTAAATGTGGAATGAACAAATGAGAACTAGTAACCTCACTAAGACTGGCTTTGTGTGCCAGTTATAGAAAACTTAGAGCCTAAAGGTCTAATTTCCACAATGAACTAGAGAGGTTGGGTAGGACAGCTGGAGGGAGGGGTAGCACAGAGCTGGAGACCTTGGGTCTTAACCTAGAAGGTTAAGGGGCTGTGGAGATCCTCACTTCAACTGGTTTGATTTTTTTAATTCCATATTCAAAGTGTAATATATATACATATTATCATAATCTCAAACATAAATCGCTGATGTTTTAATGCCTTTAAAATAAAAAGCTGAGGACCAGAGAGATGGCTTAGTGAGTAGGAACTTGCTACCAAGCATGATGACCTGAGTTCAAGCCCCAAGCCCCACATGATAGAGAGAACCAACTCCTCTACACACCTACACCAGACACAACAGGACAACAAGCAAGCACACAAATAACTGTAAGAAAAAAATGGAAGACCTGAGTTAGTTCCAGTTATACATAAAGAGTAACCAAAATTACTTCATTTACTTCCTTAAACACCAATAAATCGTAAGTTTTGAGGCATGGATGGCAGTCAGAAGCTGTAATTTAAATTAAATATCTAAGATGCTTTTAAGATGCATAAAGCTACGTGGAGACAGGTTAACTGAGGGTAGCCAGCAGTGACTGTTTCAGCATAAAGACCTGTAAAAGTGACTCCAAAAAGAAAGAAGCAGTGTGACCTCTACAGAGCTATGTAGCATCTCTAAGTGGCAGGCATGAGGGCCAGCCCCTCCCCCCCCAATCAACATCACTTCTAAAGTTTCTATATAATATGCAGTTAGACCTCCAAGACTCTATCCACAGCCAAGCCAGAAACAAAGATTATATACTATAGATATTTCTGTAACATGTCCATTAGAGGTGACACACAAAGACAGAAAGCAGACCCTGCTCCCAAGCCTGGGGGGTGGGGTGGGGTGGAAACTGAAGGCAGTGAGTGGTTTCTTCTGGAGGTGATGAAAAGGCTCTGGGGTCAGACAGTGGTGGTATTGGCTAGACAGCTCTCTGTAAATGCATTAAGAACCATTGCAAAGACTATCAGTTTAAATGGGTAAATGTTGTGATGTGTATATTTTACCTCCATAAAGAAATAAAGGATGGTGGTGCACGCCTTTTGTCCCAGCACTCAGGATGCAGAGGCAAGTAGATCTCTGTGAGTTCAAGGCCAGTGTGGTCTACACAATGAGTTCTGGGACAGCCAGGACTACAGAGAAACCCTGTCCCCAAAATTTAACTAATAACAATAATAACAATCTCTTAGACAAATTGGCAAATGAAGTTCAGGAAATCTCACAGAAGAAAAAAAAGACTGAAAATAAAGAGTCAAAATTTAAATAAGCACAGGGAGTAGGGTCTGAAATGCTAACATAGGAGAACCTGGGGAGAGAGAGGAGACAGGATGAGAGAGGCCTTAAGCGAGCGAGCGAGGCTGAGACCAGCTGCCAGACTGAAGGCAGCTCAACAGCAGGGCTGGCTCACATCAGGGGGCCTTAGCAGGTCATTACAGTGAATTTAAACCTGGGGATGAGACCACAGCAGGCCTCTGAGACTAGGAAAAGCAGTTACATAAAAGTTAACAGAACACCTTCAGACTTCTACAAGGACTTCTGGAAGGAAGACAAAACTCATGAAGCAAACTCACAGATAACCTACAAGCGACCTGTAACCCAATCAAGTCACAGTCTTCTCAACTTTGACTGTGAAAGACATTCCGGATATGTAAGGGCTCAAAACTTCACTCACCTATTTTACCTCCTTTTTCAGTAAGCTATTAAAGTGTTTCATCAAATCAAAGAGGACAAAAGACCTGAGCATATAAGAAATAAATCTAACACAAATGAGAAGCATTAGGGTTCCTCAGTGGGATGACTGATGTTCCAGGAAAAACAATGAAGCCATATAATTCAGAGGGCCACTGTCATTACTAGTCTACCAGTCTTCGGGGTGGGTGTCCCTTTAACCTAAATGCAGCCGAGGTTGTTATAAGTTGTTTAGTCCTCCTTGACCCCATCTTGAGTTTTCCTGTGGTCCCCTTCTCTGATGTCAGGAAAAGCTGATCTACTTCACAACAGGGTGTTTAACTTTTTTGTCTGTTTGTTTGTTTTTTGTTTTTTGGTTTATTTGTTTTTTGACACAGGGTTTCTCTGTGTAGTCTTGGCTGTCCTGGAACTCACTCTGTAGACCAGGCTGGCCTCGAACTCAGAAATCTGCCTGCTTCTGCCTCCCAAGTGCTAGGATTAAAGGCGTGAGCCACCACCACCCGGCAAGTGTTTAACTTTTATCTGCCCCTGAGAACTAGACCATGATGCGCTCAGAGGCAAAAACATACAAAGTTAGTCTGATTCCCTAACCAAATTTTTTCCAGATATTTACCAATCCCTTGTAAACTTTTTGGCTGCAATAAATGACTTGATTATGATGAACTATGTGTTTCTCAGAACTCATTAACAAGTTTTCCTGAAAAACATACCCACCAAGGGCTCAAGGAAGACTTGCATTTTTCCTCTCCAGAGCCTTCATCTACATGGTCAAAATGGACTCTCCTTCCACAGCCACTTGGTTGTCCAAAGCCCAACAATATACTACTCAAAAAGATACACCCTGGCCAAGTCTGGTTGGCATCCACCAAGCTGTTCCCCTTTTCTGCCTAGACCCAGAGTTATGTTATGTTCTCATCCTTGGAGAAAGCACAGTCATTTCATTGCATGCTTGACAATATAATATGGGCAAGAGCAAACATGGTCCAGGCTGCCATCAAATGTTCTGAAATCCATCACACTCCCTCTCTTTATCCTGGCATCTGCCAGCCAGATGCAAAGCACCAGTAGAGCCCTCCAAGGCCCTAAGTAAGAGTCCCTGAGATCCAGCTTACAGTAGACAAGGATGGAAATGTGAGAAGGAAAAAAAAAAAAAAGGTTGGCTGTATTAAGACTTAGGGACTGTTCCAGTGGTCAACCTGAGTCACGAATATCACAAAGTGGTAGGACACTTGCCAGACATGTGAAAAGCCCTGGGTTCGGGCCCCAGCACCACAAAAGCAATTAACCTGTTCTGAAACACTCATCAGGTGACACAGGTTTACAGTTTTTCAAAATTAAACTGCATATTGGGTAGGAATGCATACATAGAAGAGTGAAGGAAACTTCAGGAGTTGAGGCATCATGATGTGTAAAATGGGACTGTGACCAGGCGGAAGACAGTAGGTGCCAGGGAAAGAAATCCTGAGGGACCATCCCAGATGTCTGTCATTTATAATTTCTTAGCTAAGTAGTGAAAATACTGATGCTCACTTTAATCTTTAACCATTTTGTTTTATATTTTTCTATATTCCTTAAACTAGCTGCAACTTATGTTACATGCTGATAAATATAGGAAAATCTGGAAAAAATGAAAACGTGCTGGAGCATATGGGTGAAAGGAATAGATAAGCAGAAAATTATGCAAATGTTTGATAAAAGAAAATATAATATGCAGCTTAGTAATAAACAGTATCTTATTATAATGAAATCATCAATTGTTGACTTCAAAATTGGAATGCCACGGGGAGGTGAAATAGGAGGTAGAGAGAAATGAAAGCTAGAGATGACTCATCGACACTCCCAGCACATGGGAGGCTGAAGAGGCTCAGGGCTGGTTAGAGGCCAGCATGCGCTATCTAGTAAATTTAGGACAGCATGAATTATAGTCAGACCCAGACTGGGGGAGGAGGGGACAATTACAAAATAACAATTAAACCAACAATAATTCCGTAGTAACATTTAAAAACATATTATAAAATAACGATTAAACCAACAGTAATTCTAAAGACAGTAACAATTAAAAATATACATTTCTTTAAACAAAGAAGGTATATACAATGTGTCATTTTGTAACCAGCTATAACAAACAAATTCTTAGATGGCTCGCTGCCCTGAGTCTCTTTTCTAGTATTCACACCATTGTATAAATATCACTGACCCACAAAGCCTATGGGTGGGACCTAGATTTACCTCTAACCAAGAGAGAATGGCAGAGGTCATAGGATGGCACTCCTGTGACTGTGTTACATTATGTAAGACTGTGGTGCTAGCTGACTGCTGCACAGATTCCCATGGTGGCTTGATGAAACACAAGAACTACAAACAACCCCAGGCTGCCCCAGGAGCTAGCTGACAGCAGTCTTTAGGAATAAAGTGATCTCCAGTTGAAGAAGCCTCGGTGCTAAACCACAAGAAAACCAATTCTGGCAGCAACCTAGAAGCTTTGGAAGTGGATTTTCCCCCAGTTAAGTCTCCAGGTGAGACTTAGTTGGGTCAGTACAGCCTCACTCAACACACCACAGAGGACCCAGCTCAACCAGTCTCAGACTCCTACCACACACACAGGGGCAATAAAAAGCATGCTGCTTCAGCTCCTAAATTTGTGTAATTACACACAGTAGTTCCAACCTTTAAATCTTTCAACAACAACAAAACCGAAGCAAAGTTAGAAAATATAAAAACTAATGCGAACACATGGTGGGGACATACCTTAGAGATGGGAGGGAGGGGAGGGAGGAGAAAGGGAGAGGAGAAATGGAGAGAGGGGGAGAAGGGGAGAGGAGGGGAGGGGGAGAGGGGGCAAGGGAGAGGGGGAGAGAGGGAAAAAGAAAGGGAGGGAGAGAGGGGAGGAGAAAGAAAAAGAGGAAAAGAGAGGGAGGGAGGGAGAGAGGGGGAGGGAAGGAGGGAAGGAGAGATAGACAGAGACAGAGACAGAGAGAGACAGAGACAGAAACAGAGACAGAGATTTGTTTCTATATACCAACAATCCAAAAGGAAAATTCAAAATATAATTCCATTGACGATAGCATTAAAAAGAATAAAATACTGTAAAAAAAAATTAGAAAAACATAAGATAATTGAAAGATGCCATCCATGTTCACGAATCAAAAGACAGCACTATTAAAACAGCAAAACTGGTCAAAAACAATCCACAAATTCAGTGTAATCCTATCAAAGGCCCAGCGTGCTATTCATTTCACTGACAACCTGACACACCGGGGAAGAAAGTCTTAAAGAAGAAACTGCCTAGCTGAGGCTGGCCTGCGGTGTGTCTGTGAGGAGATTACCAACTCAGCCCACTGCCTGGGTGGGCCCTGCACTCTGCTGGAGTGGAGCAAGCTACCCACCAGGCAGCTCGGCAGCACGGATGTGTTCACTTCCCGGCTCAGAGCGAGGTGTAAGAGTGGGCTGTAAGTCCCTGCCTTGACTTCCTCACAATAATGGGCTGTAATCTCTAATTTTAGGCCAAATAAGCCCCTTCCCCTCAATCTTTCTTGATCTAAAACTGTACTACAAAACTATAGTAATTAAAATGGTATGTTACAAGCATAAAGCAGACCCAGAGATCAGTTAAACAGCCCATATATAAATTCCCACATGTATGGTCAAATGATTGTCAACAGAGGTGCCAAAACCATCCAAAAGAGAACCGATCATCTTTCCAATAAATAGTGGTACTGTCAAATTCATAACTGCATAAAGTTAGATCCTTTAGATTACACAATATACAAAAGTTAACTCATGGACTTGAGACAGCGGGTGTGAAAGGCTAGGTTCATCACAGAACATCAACAGTTAAGTACTTTTAAGTTAAGTACAATGCATCAAAACCTAAGTATAGGAACTATAAATCTTTTCAAAGAAAACACACAGGAAAATCTTCATGACGGGATTTGACAAACATTTCTTGTCAAATTTGACAAAATGAAAGTAATAAAAGAATAGGCAAACTAGATTTCACCAAGTTCAAATTTTGTGCATCAAAGCCCTCTATAAACAGTAAAAAGGGCAATCTGATGAAGAAAACACTTGTAAATAGAATTGATACCTAGGATATATAAAGAACTGAAACTCGATAACAAAAACGAACGAAGGGCCAGCAAGACGGCTCAACAGAGGAGCAAGCATTGCCACCAAGCCTGCTGATGACACACGGGAGGAAAGAACCTCCACACAGCTGTTCCTGTCCTCCACAGGAATGCTGTGGGCATGTGTGCACACACCTAGGTGCAGAACCTCACTCTGTGCACATGTGCGTGTGCATGTAGTAATATACTTAATGTCTTAAAAGACATGAAGCTACAGCAGACAAATACTGGCTGCTCTTCCAGAGAACAGAAGTGTGACTGTCAGAACCCACACGAAGCTAACAATCGTCTTTAACTCAGCTGCAAGGGATCTGACGTCATGTGCCTCCCTCCAAGAGTACTACGAGGACATGGTGCACAGACGTGCATGAGGCAAAACACCCAAACATGTAAAATAAAATAATCTTTAAATAAGAAATGGGCCAGGTAGGTGGCACACATCTTTAATCTCAGCACTAGAGAGGCAAAGGTAAGGCCAGTATGTTCTACAAAGACAGAAATAGCTAATAAATGCAAGAAAGATACTCAACATCATTAGTAATTAGGAAAATACAAATCAAAACCACATTAAGATGGCTTTTATGAGCAAAAGAAAGAAAGAAACAAAGAAAGAAACAAAGAAAAAGAAGAAAGAAAGAAAGAAAGAAAGAAAGAGAAGAAAAGAAGAAAGAAAGAAAGAAAGAAAGAAAGAAAGAAAGAAAAGGAAGGAAGGAAGGAAGGAAGAAAGGAAGAAAATAAAAGAGAAAAAAAAACAGGAGTTGGTAGGCAGAATGTGTGTGCACTCTTGAGAGAAACTGAAATGGTACGGGCACTGTGGATAACAGCATGGTGATTCTGAAATATTCAGACACAAAATTAGCAGGATTCAGCACTTCCCTTCCTGGTTATGTGCACAAAATAACGAACTGGGACTTGAATGAACAGTCATATACCCATGTCCCCTGGCAGCATTATTCACAATAACCAAAAGATAGGAGACCTAAATGGTGACCAACAGAACACAAACACACATGCTACAACACGAATAGCTTCGATTGCTTTATGCTACAAAAAATAAGCCAAACACAGAGGACAGGTAATTCCACAAATGTGCAGTACACATTTAAGTGTCCGTCCTTCCTTCCTTCCTTCCTTCCTTCCTTCCTTCCTTCCTTCCTTCTTTCTTTCTTTCTTCTTTTCTTCTTTCTTTCTTCTCTTTCTTTGTTTCTTTCTTTCTTTTGCTCATAAAAGCCATCTTAATGTGGTTTTGATTTGTATTTTCCATTTCTTATTTAAGTGTGGAACACTTAAATCATGGAGACGAAGTAGTGAATGGCTGCCAAGGGCTAAAGGAAGTGGCGAGCTCCAGTCTGACGGGCAGTTTTGGGTTCAGGATGATGACACCTCCTGGAGATGGATGCTTGCGCGGCCGTGGCACACTCTGAAGCACTATAATGCCACAGAATTGTACAACTGCACATGGCTTAAGGGGTTAGGGCAGAGATCAGTGGCAGAGGGTTTATGTAATATGTGCGAGGCCCTGGACCCAGTCCCCAGTACTGAAAGGGAGCGATGGAGACTTACACTGCATATATCTTCCACAATGAAAAGAATGGAAAATGTCAATATGGCAATGCTATTCAAGTTTTACCACAATCAAAAAAATAAAACTAGGCGGACTGCGAGGGATGAATTTGGCAAGACAAGGAGACAATGACCTCATTTCCTTAATTGTCCACACAGATAAAGCATTATCCATAACATGGAGTCAGGGGTTGGGGGAAGGGTTTATTTGAAACTGAAATAGTTACTTTTAATCCTACAACTACTGAAGCACTTAGCTGGAGTACTTAATTTTATTTTATTTTTTTAAAAAGTAACAACATGTGTTTGCTAAATTTATTCAATTTTTATTAAACATAGTTAACCTGTTTAACAGAATAAGTAGCTTAACATTTTATTGTTTGCAGACAGTATATTTTAATTCCTAGCTATTAAAATGTTTCTATGTGAAAGTGGGGACTACAGAAAGAATAACTGCCTGAAGAAAACAGCCTAAAAAAGCCGGGCGTGGTGGCGCACGCCTGTAATCCCAGCACTTGGGAGGCAGAGGCAGGCGGATTTCTGAGTTTGAGGCCAGCCTGGTCTACAGAGTGAGTTCCAGGACAGCCAGGACTACACAGAGAAACCCTGTCTCAAAAAAACAAAAAGAAAACAGCCTAAAAGATCCATGTTTTCAAAAGCACTAAATGCATCCATTACATCAAAACTAGTTTAAAATGTGATGCTCACATGAAGAAACCCTAAGACATATACAAGGTCCCAAATGGGAACAGCTGAACGGTGAGCGTGTGGTCCTGTCCTGGCGTCGCAGGGCACGGAGCAGCTCACTTCTCAGGAGGGAAAACCCCTTGATATGCACTTTCTCCCAATTCTTGACCATTCTCAGTCCACAAGTTCTCTTTTTTGTTTTGTTTTATTATTCTAGGAAAGAAAGCCTGAGATATAGGAAGAGATATAGGAATAAACCAAATAACAGAAGAAAAAGAAACTATTGCTCACTTCTTATGTTGAATCCTGAAGACATCACCATGAAATGCTAATGACCCCTGAAGGGACAACCTCCTGTAACAAATGACCAATAACCATCTACATGTCCACACCTATAAAGTATAGCTACAAGCTGAATCCTTCAGAAGCCCTTGACTGTGGAACAGCTCCGCAGTGACAGGACATGAACCTTGGTCAGAGGGTGTAACAGTAAGTCATTCGACAGCTTTCCAGTCAAAGTGAGACACCTGGAGAACTTTAAAGCTAAGCTCACTAAACAGAACACCAACGTGTCCATGCACCACACAGCACAAAGAGACAGCTATGTCATCTGCTAAAAAGCAGGAGTTTAAAGGCACAACTTCAGGGCCAGAAGGCTCACTTGCTTGCCCTAAGCTTCACAACCAGAATTTGATCCCCAGACAGTGGGAGGCAGACGGTGGGAAACCCAAGTCTCTCAAATTGTCCTCTAACTCACATACTGACACCCACGTGCATACAAAATAAAATGAAGAAAATTAAATAAAATATATGATTTCACAACTCTCTGATGGGAGAAATAGAATAAGAAGATAATTTCGCTATGTAAATTCCAAACACTCCTATAAAACAGTCGTTAATCCAAGATCCTAGTGGAAAGTGTCAAAGACTCTGAGTTAGACAATTTCATCTAGGGATATGTCCTCCCTGCATCTGTAACATTGTGTGTGTGTGTGTGTGTGTGTGTGTGTGTGTGTGGTGTGTGTGTGTTTGATTCTTGTCAAATGCTCCCAGAACCAGAATATAAAACATTAAGCTGGGACAATCCTATTTTCCCCTTCATACATATTATCCTAAAACATTCCTCTTTAGTTCTCTACAATCAAATTCTTTCCAAAATAAAATAAATAAATAACAGAAAACAAAAACCTGGATGCAAAAGCAGAAAACACCTGGACGCTAGAAGATGTAATTGCTCAGCAGATTTTCAGCCTAGCACGTCCCATCAGTGTTCCCAAGGCTTCCCTCAGAACGCTCTCTCCTGCAGTTGCCACTTTCCCTAAACCACAGGCCTTCCTGACTAGCAGCAGGGCCAGGCCAGATTACAGTTATGCGGTAGATCCGTCAGGCAAGTTTTGACAGCGCCTCAAAATAGACCTTGGACAGCATCCAGGGAGCCTGCCACTCAGGAGCTCCAGCTTCTCCACACTCAGCCTCTCGGTCTCGCTCTCTCGTCTCATTTCAAAAGGACAAAGGCTCCGGAGCCTCCCCCTGGCCATGAGTCACCTACAGAACTCAAATTAAATTCTGAACCTCCCTTACTCTGCTTACCAGCTCTTGGCAGAATAAAGTCTAAATCTATATACCTACTTCCTGCTTTGACGAAGGAATCCACCAACAGTGCTCTGGATTGCTCTTGGATTCTATCATTCACTCTACTTAAAGTAGGATGTGGAAGATAAGGAATAAACTCTGCGTCACTTCTTTCTCTTATGACTAATATCAGTTAACTTTAGCAGGACAAATATGAAAGCTATATAAAAGTTGTTTTTTATTATTTTTGTTGGTGGTGGTGGTTTCGTTTGTTTTGTTGTTGCTTTATATGTTAACCCTAGCAGGCCTAGAAGTGACTATATGGACCAGGCTGGCCCTGAATTCACAGAGATCCTCCTCTCCCTCTGCCTCCCAAGTGCTGGATTAAAGGTGTGCACTACCACACCCAGCTATATAAGTTTTTAATTAACAGAAAATTTAAACTCTGAAACAAACCTAAGAAACAGCCACTTTGCCAAATAAAATTTTGTCAATACCAATCTTCAACTACAGTATTTTGACATTTACCAATTTAATCATCTAACACTCCAAAACGTCTTAAATTAACCAATAAAAACACATTTGTGGATTTATTTGAGACAGGGCCTACTACATGCTGTGTAAACCATAGCAGTCTCCCACTCTCAGTGCCTGGCTTAGCCTCCCCAGTGCTGACCACAGGCGGATTATACAGAGCCTGATGCACAGTATGTTTTAAAAGGAAGAGATGGGTAAAGAACATACTTTTATAAAATTCTTCCTCCCCCTGTGCCTGAGTAAACATTATCTTCTATTATAAAATAAAGTGTAATATAAATTTTTCATGTTCACAACCTAAGGACCAACTTCACAGTCAGACATTCAAAACTGTACTCCACAGACAGATTTATTAATGGCCACTTGCTTAAAAGTTTTTCTTATAGCGCTGTTTACAAAAGACTAATAATGACCTAATGATTACTAACATGCAATTAGTAAAACTATGGAAAACGAATAAATCCAGTCTTTTTGAAATAAAATGAGATTGGAGCAGGTGCTAATATGGAAACATATCTCAGATACATCACGGGTAAAAGATACGTGTAAACATATGCAACTGTAGACATGACTGAAAACAGGGAGGAGGAAAATACATGAAAAACCACTAACTATGGTAGCTTGGACTGGGGAACAGGGTTAGGGGAAGGTAAAAAATTTGTGGAGAAAGGAAAGGGTTTTTTCCTCATATGACCGTTTCTTTTACATGTTTTATCAATCTTTGGAAGGTTCACAAACACCACTGAGCCCACATCATCAGCTCTCTTTCTGTGGATGTCATTTCTTCTCTCTTCCCAAGTGTCTATTTACCTATTTCTTTTCTGACCCCTAGACTAAAAGAAGACCATACACAGGTATCAAGCCTCAGTGACTTCCAAGAAATAGCACTCTCACATGATAAGCCCAGCTTTACAATTTTTAATTTTAGCCTAGTGTGTAGTTGCTTTAAGTCCAGACTATTTACTTTGACCAGAAAGTCTAGAAGGTTAAAGTACAATGTCAACCACTCATTTCCCAAGGCGGTCCTGCCTTCTATTAGCTTTAAGGGGAAAGAATAGGGAAAGGGACAAAGATATTTTATTGACTTTGAGGTAAACTCTGCTCAATTCCTCCCCTTCTAAAGTTTTAAAAGCTGGGCTTTGGAAAATGGTCAGAATCTAGTCTTTATTTGCAAACATAACCAATAAGATAGTATGTTTTCCCAGGTAAGGGATCACTTCCACCACTCAGACTCTCCAGAGAGAAAGCAACTACCTACAAGAAAAAAGCTACCAATGGAATTGTTTAGTGGGTGCCACAGACAGCACTCCTTGGATAAGGTCAGAAGAATTTTATTTCCTTAGCTAATCCTCACCACAGCTCCCACACCATAAGGACAATCATCCCTACCCACCATCACATCCTCAAATCGGTCCCTTCTCATACAAGGAGCAGGGTAAGCAAGTCACAAAGATCTCTGCAAGAAATCGCTAACTTTTCTGTCCTATGTTAATGAAAAAAATGTTTTTGTGTTGCTAAAGAGAGACACCTTGCCAATATACTTTCTATCTTTTCCCTTCATTATGAAGATGCTTAAATCCTAATCTAAGATTTCCCTTACGCATTTATGCATCAAGACTATCTCCAATGAAGATTTTCACGAGGGATTTTCCAAAAGGGAATCTCTGTTAACAAGGAACAGAATCATCATCCTATCAGCTGGACAGAAATAAAAAGCAACATTAGAGAACACTCTGAATTTAAGTATCAATATCCAAAGGGAGAAAGATGCCAAAATTTTAGTCAAAGGGATGTCTGTCTTAAGCAATACCAATACATTTGGTATTACTTTCCAATTGGTCAATAGGACTTTTGTCAATCAAGGTAAAATAATCAGGACTCTACAAAGAAAAAAAAAAAAAAAAAAAACCGGAAAGCAAGGTTGTCGCTATCAAGAACTGTGGGATTCAAAGTTTTCTGGCATCTCATTTTGAAAGACTAAAATGATCAAATGACATTGCAGCAATAAAAAAGTTACTTCAAGTTTGGAATTAGTCAATTCTAAAAATAAACCAAGACTTCAACACAATTCCTTCCAGAACAGAAGCTAGTAAAGTCTCATTCAGCATCTTTAAGGATAAGATGGCAAAATGCTCCAGCTTCCCACACAAAAAGCTACTTTATATAGTACAGACTCTTCCACAGCACTATTCCGTACCTTAGTGAGGGTAGCTCTCCTTCCCAATGACATTTACTTGGCTTCTAAATCCCTTCATTTGTCTTCCCACATCTGGTAAAAAAAATAAATAAATAAATAAATAGGGGGTGGGGATTTAAAATCACAGCAGTCCATTTAGTAACTAACAAAGGATTACAAAACAAGACACTATGCAGATTTTTATGTTTTATTTCCAGGTCATAGTGCATGACAATAACCACCCAGCAACAAACAGAACCAAACATTAGACATCACTTGCTATAAAAAGAGTACAATTATCTCATTAAACGGGCAGAAAGAGACTCAGCTTTCCACTATTTCAATGTGAAGATCCAGATCAACGAGTCACAGAGCGTGACCTAACTTCCTACATGAATCACACTTTCCGAAATTCTTCCTCGGCATGAGTGTATTAAATACGAGGTCATCGTCTCTCTGTAGTTGTTAAACAGAGCATGATGGTGGTTAATCAGGGCTAACTCTGCAAGACACTGAAGCTACGGTAAACTTGGCCAACTAACTCTTCCTGCAACACTATGCATTCTTCAGTAATTGCAGCTTTTCACACCTACTGGGGAGAAAACGTGCAACACTGATTAAGAATGTGTCTGTCGATACCCTGACTGTACCTATTCTCCCTGTGATAACACAACACGAATAGCAGTCGCTGTTATCCTTACATAGTTTTCAGTCAATCAACCTACTGTACAAAAACTGTTGCAAAAATGCTGAGTCACTAAATGGGAAAAAATCAAAAGGGGCTACAAATACTGAAAGTTTGGGATACCCTTTAGCCATGTTTCAGCGTTGTATTTGTACGTCTTGAGGTGGGGAAAAAAAATACATACAGCAAACGCTTGAACTTTTTCTCCTCTGGGTTCTCTTATGTCCCCTGCTTCCTGCTGGATATCCACAGCAAAGGGAAACCAGGCCTGACTGGAGCTATGAAACTCCACAATGTGGGTGTAAATAACGCCCGGTATTAGTCAAGCATTAACCCTGACCGTCCTGCCCCGAGCCTGTTAAGCCCGCGCGGTTCAGTTCAGATCAAGAAGGAAGCAGGAGAGGGGGGAATCTTACTTAGAAAGCTACGCCCTCCACCGGCCTGACACCGTCCCCGGGGCGGCTCCTCCCGGGACAGACTCGGGAAAGAGTCTGGGGGAGTGTGGCGCCGGGAGCAACGGGAGCAGAAGCACCCAGCTGTCCGAAGTGATGCCCGGTCCAAGGGGCGTAACCCCTTCTTCCCCGCGGGGGGCGAGAGAAACGGGAGCAGGGGGACCCGCCAGGCGACCCCAACCCGGAGCCATCTCCGGGCAGCGCCTTGAGGCTGCCGGGCCCGCCGCCTGCCCTTACCTGCGTGTAGCGCGGGATGAGGCTGCGGCGCCGCCCGGAAGGGCCGGAGCGGCCGCCCCGGAGCGGGGAGAGGAGAGCGGCGGCCACACTCCGTCCCCGCACGGTCCACCCCGCGGGCCGCAGGGAGGCAACAGAAGGGCTCCTCGCGCCGCGGCCGGTCGCGTAGTCACACTCAGGGCGCCCTTCGCACCGCGGCCGACACGGCGAACGGGACCCGGGATGAGCCGCAGCCCGAGCGGCGGCTGCAGCTGCGGCGGTGGCGGGGCAGAGGGGCGGGGCCACCGGCCGGCGACCCGCTCACCCGGAAGTAGTTGTGGCGGGCGGCGGGGTAGCGGACGCGCGCGGCTAGGAGGCTACTGGCTGGACCGCGGAGCGCCCGGCTGGCACCAGATGATGGAGCGGATGACAGGGAGGGCGACACGCTCGCTCGACACTCACTGGCTCAAGCCGGGCCTGGTCCCGAGCGTCGGTATCCGAGCGTTTCGTAACCGTACTTAGCCAGGTGGCCTCTGAGCGGTCTGGTGGGAGGTTTTGGGTAAGTGAGGCACCTGGCGCGCAGTCGGTGGGAAGGGATGTGGAGGGTGGGTGTGGCTGAAAGAAAGGAAAAAACCTGTTTTTAAAGGAATTTCCAGCTGAGGCTGTAGTGCAGTTAATAGGGTGCTTACTTAGCATATCTGTAACCTTGGGTGCCATTCCCAGCATAAAACCAAGAATGATGCTGTACACCCGTTGTCCCGGGTACCCTGGAGCCTGTGGCAGAGCGAAGGAATTTGAATTATCACAGTGAGACCTGTTCACGGGCGCGCGCATACACACACACACACACACACACACACACACACACACACACCGAAATTATCCCAAAGTATCTGTGGAAGCCCCTCACGTTCAAAGTTCAAGGCACCGGAAGCCCTGATTCTTCTCTCGGGGAGACTTACCTTCTAATTGAGTAGATGAACTTGATTAGATAAACAAGGTAATGATAGATTGTCGTGAACTCAGCGGCAAGCAATGATGAGAAAATTTTGAGGGGGAGGTCTCTGGCTGGAGAAGACGGTGAGGGAAGACCTCTGGCAGGAAGTGGCGGCTGAGCAGGTATCTAGGGGAAAGGGCACAAATTGGTCTTGGACACGACTTCCCATCTACAAAACCTGCGGGTTTCAGAAGCCCACGAATAAGCCCACAGATGACATGTTTGGATTTTGTCTGATGACTTCCTTCGGAGCTGCCCACACCCACTGAGATATCAAAGGCTTGATCAACCTTTCATGTTCACGGGGCTGCCACTATGGGACCAATCCTGGAGGTTCCCCCGCACAGGGAAAAGTGTGCTGAGAGAAACTCGTCTGCCTGTCTGTCTGTCCACACTTGGCTCGCAGACAGCAACTTTGGGTGGTGTTTCCCTGGAGCTATGCTATGCTCCTTGGTTTTTTTTAAAGACATTATTAAATCTCACATAGACCTAGAATTTACCAGGTCGGCAAAGCTAGCAGCCGCTCCAGCGCTGGGGTTACAGGCAAGCACCGCCACACGTTGCTCTCTTTCCCTGTAAAAGTAGGCGATGCAGTAGTGTTGTGAAGCAGCTTTAAAAGCGCTGTTACCTCGCCTTCATATTTTGCCACCTATTTGGCAACAGAAAACAAAAACGACTCGTCTTGTTGAAAGAGTCTGTAATAAACGATTCGAACGTTGTGAAGAGTGCTGTAGACTGACACTCTTTGTCACTGCAATGAGTCCCTGACTCAGACTGTAACCCTGAATTACGTCGTAGGCAGTCATTCTCGGCACATTAAGTATTTCTTTCTGCTAAAAATATCTGTTCCCAGATCTTTATGGAATATTCTGACATGTGAATGCCCCAGGTCTGTGTGGGCTGGCTGCTCTGCAGATAGACTAATAGAGGAAGGAAAATTTTGCAAATGTTTATACAGTTTTGGAGAGTGAGATGGCTGGATCTGTACATATTTATTCTTTCCACAGCAAATCTTTTATAGTTTTCTTGGATAATGCCAAGAAATAAAATGTTGCCTCTTTTTAATAATAAATATTCATTCCTGTTTTTACTTGCCTGCATCAGATATTGTCCTTTTTTTTCAACTATCGTAATCAGTGAAAATGGATGATATATTTTTAATATGAATGTCCTTGATATTAATGACAATAATGTGTTTTTCATGTTTCTCTTGTCTTTTCATATCTTGGCAAAAGCTGTACAATGTTCCTTTATTTGAAACACATATCTGGAAGCATCATTAGTTCAAAAATTAAAAATAAGCTACCAGGAGTTGTGTGAGCAAGCCAGTCAGAAGTTCAGCATGGCTGACAGAGAGCCCCGTGAGGCTCCAGCCGTAGCGCGGGAGCTATGGACAGTTGGTAGCTGCTGAAGGAATGAAAGTGACTTTTCTTTGTGGATGTGTCCATACCCCAGTGGGTGGCCTCACGTCCATGAACACATGGTCAACAACTAGACTCGTGCTGGAATGATGGGTCAGTGGTTAGGAACACACACTGCTCTTTCCAAGGACCCAAGTTTGACTCCCAGCAGCACCCACACTGAGTGGCTCACAACACTCTGTAACTCCAGCTCCAGGGATATCTTCCACTTCTGACCTCTTTGGGTACCTGCACTCACATGTACACAATTCACACAGACACACACACACACAACACACACACACACACACACACACTCACATCTACATAATTAAAAATAATAAAAAATAAATCTTAAAAATAATAATTGGTCAAGACTATCAATAATAATTTAAAGAGAGGACATGAAGTTGGGAGAAAATCAATTTGAAGGTCTCCAGGGAAAGGTAGGGGGAGGTAGTTTGTGGTGGTAGATAAGATCACAATACATTATATACATGTATGAAATTTTCAAATAATTAAAAAAAAAAAAAAGTTAGCCGGGCGGTGGTGGCGCATGCCTGTAATCCCAGCACTAGGGAGGCAGAAGCAGGCGGATTTCTGAGTTCAAGGCCAGCCTGGTGTACAAAGTGAGTTCCAGGACAGCCAGGACTACACAGAGAAACCCTGTCTCGAAAAAAAAAAAAAAAAGTTAATGAGCTGTTTGGGCTAGGGAGATGGTCAGAAGCCTAAAGCACTTGCTGTGGCATGAAGACCAGAGTTTGTTTGCTCAGAATCCACATAAGCGCCAGGCAAGTGTGGAGTTCGTTTGCAATCCTAGGGGTAGAAAGCAGAGACAGGATCTCCAGAGCAAGCTGGCCAAGCAGACAAGTCATATCCATGAGCTTCAAGGTCAGTTGAGACCCGGGCTCAGAGTACAGTGGTGAGCGCACACACGCACACGTATGAATACACACAGTCATTACTCACACAAGCCACTTTGTAAGTCTAATGTTTGTTTCAGGTTTTTTTTTTTTTGTGGGGGTGGTGAGTGACTTACCCAGTGTTCCTCTCTGGTATGATCTTACCTACCCATAGTACATCTTTGAATGTAGATTTTTGGGTTTTCTTTCATATCAAAGAGGAACCACTTCGCAGTAATTGATTTCTGTTATATTTAACTAGGCCTTTTTCCTTTCTTAAATAGACAGATGTCAATAAGTTTGCCATGGTTCTAATCTCAACGTTTCTTCAGAATTCTGCCCGGGCCAGGTGTAGTTGTATTGGTTACATATCCATAACTGTGATAAACACCATGACCAAGGCTGCATGTGAAAGGAAGGGTGTGTTCGGGCTTCTGGTTCCAGAGCCACAAGATCCCATCACCACCACAGGGGAGTGTCAGGCATGGCAGCTGAGCAGCAAGATTACATCCTGATCCGCAGGCATGAGAGAACAACCTACAAACGGCGTTAGTCTTTAAACTCTGAAAGCCCAGCCCAGAGACATCCTTCCTCTAGCAAGGCCGCACCCTGTAAACATACCCAAACATCACCAGCTAACAGTGACCAAGTAGTCAGATCGGTGAGCCTGTGTAGAGCGTTCTCCTCAAACCACCCCACCCCCACCCCCAGCTCACTCCTGTGACCTTGAAGAGCTGAGAGAAGACTGCTGAAAGTTAGGCCAGCCTGGACTAAAAGGGAGTGAGTCTGTAAATAAATTCATTTTGCCAGACAACAAAGTTGGAAATTACTCATTTGTAAGATATTTTACTTCTGCTCGTACTGTTTCGTGTCCTCCCCAATAAATTCATCTATAAGCCTGTGCGTGTATTTTAATACATCTGACCACAAATATTCTTAGAGGTTAGTGTTGAAGTAAAAGGAAAGAGAACCTTCGTTTACCTGAAGTTAAAATTAAATGCTGCTTGGTTAGTTTTTGTCAACTTGGTGCAAACTGCCTTATTTACTTCTCTATTGCTGTGACAAAGGCCCAGGACCAAATCAAATTCTAGAAGAAAGCATCTAACGGGATTTACAGTTTCTGAGGGTGAGTCTGTGGCACTGAGACACCTGAGAGCCCCATCTGGTCCACGAGCAGGAGGCAGATAGCTAGCGGGATAACGTGGACTTTTGAAAACTCAACGCCAGCCTCAGTTAACACATCTTCTCCAACAGGACCACACCTCCTGGCTCTTCCCAAACACTTCCACCAGCAGCAGTCGTCCAAACATTCAAAGATATACAAACCTTTGGGGGCCATTCTTATTCAAATCACCACACAAATCTAGACATACTGAGAATTGGGAATATTAATTAAGAAAACGCCCCCATCAGAATGTGTACAGGCAAGCCTGCAGAGCATCTTCTTGATGAACGATTTGGGTAGGAGAGTCAGCTCGCTATGGATGGTGACACTCCCGGGCAGGTAGTCCTGGGTTGTATAAGAAAGCAGACCGAGCAACTCATAAGAAGCAAGCAAGTAAGCAGCACCCTCACAGCTTCTGCTTCAGATCCTAACTCCAGGTTCCTGCCTCGAGTTCCTGCCTGGACATAACTCAATGGTGGACTGTACCTAGAAGTGTAACATGAAATAAACCTTTTCTTCCCCAAGATACTTTTGTCGTAGTCTTAATTAAAGCAACAGACACGAAACTAAAGCAAACCCTAACTATCAAAATGAGAATGTCATAGCCCTTTGATGAAGAATCCCACTTGAGTAATTCTGGCTCTGTACAGATTCTTCCTGAAGGGGCAGCTCACCCTTCAGTCCTAAGAATAAACAAAGAAGTGGAAAGTACTTTCTTTAGTCTTAAAAGTAAGGAAAGGCTGATAAGGAGTTGTTTCGGTATCAATTTTATATGAATGCCTAAGCACAGAAGTAATGGCCCTTTCTGCACTTCTACTTATAAATGAGCAATAAAACTTCATGCCATGACTTATCTATTAAACTTTAACCCATCATATACCAAGCACACAGGAAAGAGAAACATGGCCATAAAATAGGAACTCTGTCCTAAAGAGGCTAAAATACCACCACTTCTGTTTAATACACGTTTAGACTTATTTTTATGCATGTTTTACCTACCTGAATGTATAAATACCTCATGTATTCTTGGGACCCTCAGAGGTCAGATTTTCTGAAACTGGAATCAGGCGGTTGTGAGCTACCTACCCTGTGGGTGGCTGGAAACTGACCAAGGTTCTTCTGCCCCTAAATACACTTTGAAATTACTCTGATGCTCTTACTATGTTCCAGACACTTCCTGAGTGGAAGTGGCTATTCTGGGAAGGAGGAAAGATGGGGGACCAAGGGGGGGGGCGGCGGGCAGGGGTGGTGTTCATTTTCAGTGAGACTTGCTGTCCTGTAATTGAGTCAACTTTACAAAGTAATTTTACAGCCCAGCAAGTATTAATAGGTGTGGCACCGTCATGAAGGCATAAAAATATGTGGTTCCTTACCTAATACAGTGTGTCAGGGTTTAATAGTACCTAAGAGGCCAGGTGTAGAGCACACACTTATAAATTCCAGCACTTTAACTTAGGAGGCTAAGGAAAGAGAATCGTGAGCTTGAGGCCAGCCTCAAGATACTGTTTCAAAAAAAGGGGTGGGGGATGCAGGGGTTTGCAAGATGGCTCAGAGGGCACGTGTACACAGCTAGCCACCTGAATGTGTTACCTAGAGCCCACATCCTCCCACCTCCGCTCTCACGTTTGACATGCTCACACCCATAGGCACATCATACACCACACACACACACACACACACACACACACACACACACACTAATGAGTGGATTTTTTTTTCAAATGACTGTGTTCATCTTGTACAGGACAGAAGGGAGGCTTTGGGAGATAGGGGTTAGAAAGACCACCTGAGAGAGTTGACTGGAGAAGCAAAGAAGGTAGTAGTTGGGGTAGAAGAATTCTTTTCGAAGTTGCTAAGTCAATATAAAAGGCGACTCTATACACCCCAGGCACCAACAGGCAGAGAAGCATCTGCCTTCAGGAGACCTGGCCACAAAAGAGAGGTAGGGCAGTAAGAATAGGTCATAGCAGCTGAGAAGGAACTCAGTCAGGAAACGTGGAAGGGTGGCTTGGAGCAGAGAACGTTCTGGAGAGAGAGGGGAACACATCAGTTTGAATTACGTCATTTCACTTATGCGTGATGTCCCTGGAGAAGGGCCCCGTGCTTGCTGACTTAATGTTTAGGGTTCCCTTAGCATGCTGTTTTCCCCACGTCAGTAAAATGTCTTTAAAGCATTGAATGAATCATAACAGTCCATCATCGAAGTGGGCCGTGAGTTATTCTACTCACCCCCTCAGTCTGGACCTTGTGACTCTCTCTCATACAAATGCTACTGTTGAAGAGTCTTGTCTCTCTGGTCACATCCACGGGGAGGATTGTTTTAGCTGATTCGCTATAAATAGACTTTGGGCAGCAAGAACAAGAGCAGGAAGACCAGTTAGGTTATCCTGGTAACTCAGCTTCCAGCAGAGTTAGGAAGAGGTGGGTTCACTCTAAAGAGATTTTAAATAGAGAGACCACAAGATTTGCTTGGAACATTGATTCTCAGTGTAAGACAAAGGGCAATGGATAACCCTTAAGGGTTTGACCTTGATCGACTGAAAGGATTGTGTTGCCATCAACCGAAAGTTTGGAAGGTGGAGGGGGGGGTCTTAAAGATTTAGACAATCTTCCCAGACTTTATTAGCTCCAGTTACCTGGCAGACATCTGAGCAGGAATGTTAAGTCCAAAATATGCAAGTCATAAAATACCTAGGTAGGAAATACACTTATGCATCTACCTACAGATTAGGACTACAGGCAGTACCTTGAGGATTAAGTGGAAATATTCGGAGTTGAGGCCTTTTTTTTTTTTTTTGGTGTAGTATGGTTGTGTTTGTAGATAGTTATGAATTCGATCTATATTCATTCATATCTATCATAGACATTAATATGATTACTATCTCCAGTTCACTCCTTTTTGAAAGGGTTTATATTTTAATTTTGTCATTTACTTTATTTCGTCTTGTTTTGTTTTGTTTTTTGAGACAGGGTCTCACTATGTCTCCCTGGCTAGCTTGGAATTTTCTATGTAAACCAAACAGACCTCAGACTCACAGAGAGAGACCCACCTACTTCTGCATCCTGAATGCTGGAATTAAAGGGATACAGCTTGATGCTCAACTATTCTTTAAAAAAAAAAAAGATTTGTTTTTAGAATTATTTTTTGTGTATGAGTGTTTTGCCTACATGTGTCTATACAACACACGTGTGCCTGGTGCCCATGGAGGTCAGGAATGAATCCCCTGGAACTATAGTTATGATAGCTGTGAGCAACCAGGAGGGTGCTGGGAGTTAAACCCAGGTCCTCTGAAAAAACAGCCAGGGCACTCACCTGCTGAACCATCTCTCAAGCCCCCCACTCCTGCCCCCTTTAAATACTGGTTTTGTCTTCCCAAGATTATATGGCTTTTGAGAAAAGGTCTATTTTCTACACACCATAGCGCCATATCCCTATGATATACTTACAATGTTCATAAAGTCAAACATAGAGCATAGAGTAAATATAGAGCCTTTTTGTTTCTTCTTTTTTTATAAAGGGTCAATTTTTGTTGTTGTTTCCCAGTCTAGCCTGGTCTCACGAGTAGCCCAGTGTGGCCTTGAGTTTGTGATGATCACTTAATATTTAACTTAGACACGTCGAAGTGCCCTGGCAAAATAAAGGCAGAGATAGAATTTTCAATCTATTGCAACTTGTGGTCATTTCAGGTCAGGTTAAAGATCTGTCTGCAAGACCAAGAAAAGAAAATCCCAAAGCCTCGTCACATTCGCTTTATAGTCAGTCTTCCTGCAGCACCAAGAACAGCCTCAGTAACTTCCCTCTGGGTCCAGCAAGAGCGAGGTTCTCCCAAGAGCTCTGGATTCACCAAACAGGCATGAATCACTTTCTCAGTCCTTGGGACAGTAGTTCTCAACCTTCCTAATGCTTCGAGCCCTTAACGGCTCCTCATGTTGTGGTGACCCCAACCATAAAATCACTTCATTGCTACTTTATAACTCTTGCTACTGTTGTGAAACATAGTGTAAATTTCAGGCATTCAACCTTAACCCCACTGGTCGGGAACCACTCTTTAGGGACTTACTCTAGCTGGAAAAGTTCTGTCTGTGACTGGACAAATCTGAGCCGTATGTTTCACCTCTGGGTCACCCATAAGTGCAGGGAATACAAGCTAGAAGTGGTTTGCCAGAAGGAAAGACAGGGCACTGTCACCAAGTAAGAAAAAGGGGAGGCACTGCCTCCCAGAGAAGAAAATGGTAGTGCATGCCTTTAATCCCAGGGAGGCTGAGGCTGGTAGAATCTGTGAGTTCCAGGCCAGCCTGGTGTCCAAATTTAGTTCTAGGAGACACAAAGAAACCCTGTCTGGAAAAGTCAAAAAAGGAAAAAGAAAATGGATATGAATGGTCAGAAACAATACTTGCTATACCAGTTACACTAAAACCTGGGCTTCTTTAAGCCCGGGGTGTGGCTTTATAATCCAACCCCAAGGAGGCTGAGGAAGATGATGTCAAACTCAAAGCCAGTCTGTCTTCAAGAAGAATACTGTGGCTTGAATAGGCACTTGACTGTGTCCCAATTTCACGTCCCACACTTAATCATCAGGCCGTTACAGAATCAGTTGTCACTACTTTGCATCACACAAAAAAGTAAATATTAAGGCCTGACTAATAAAAGTCAACTATCTGGAAGGGTCAGTATTTCAGCACGTCTCTGTCACTTTCCAAAACCCTCCCACCTGGCCTTGCAGGTTGCTTCATGTCTTATGACTGTTCCCTATTGTTGATTTGCAGGAAAGTATTCATTTGCCTTCCTTGGGTGCCCTGGGGACAGGGTGGCTGCTGACTGAGAGGCCTGGGAAACCACCACTGAAGCAGACGAAAGTGAATCAGCTGGGCCATCACCCAGTGTGGAGTCCCAAAAATGCGTCTACGGAGAGCCTTCCTCTCTGGCTTCACTGGCTCCGCTCTAAACTAAGAAGTCATTTCCTCTTCGGTGCGTGGCCCGCTTCGTATCACACAGGTAACGTTTCATTTAAAATCTTCTGCAGTCACCACTAGCCAGTACGCCCAGCAGCAGAGGATTGGACACAGAAAATGGGGCTCACGTACATAATGGGATTCTTTGTAGCCATAAAGAAGAGCAAAGGCATGTGGCAGGGAAAATAGGCGAGAGGAGGCTGTATTACCCAATTAAGGCAGCCCGGATCGACAGGTATCTTATCTTTTCTCTCATTTTGTGGTTCCGGGATTTCACGTAGTTCCATGAAATCATGCATATCTAAAATGAAGGCAGGCATGCACTTATCTAGGGAGCAAAGGGCACACAAAGGGGAGGGGCATGAAGAGGGAGAGAAGAAAGTCGGGAGATCTGCTCACCGTCCAATAGACACCTGTCTGAGAAGTTTGCAGACTAAAGTTCAAAACCAAAGAATTTGCTGGGCAGCTCGCGCCACTTTGGCATGAAGAGGTGGAGATGGCTTCCCCCACCTGCTCTTCTCCTCTTCCAAGCAGCACTTGCCATCCCTGAGAAAGACGGGCGTGTCGTCAGGCAAATGAACAGTTTCCAGGGTCACATCATCAGTGCTGGGCTGCTGTGGGGTGGTTTCTGTTAGCAAGCATGTTGGAGGGAACCTCCACTCTGTGGTCCCGTTCACCAGAATGGTAGGAATTGGGTTTGAGCGTGATAATGAAAAGAGACATGCTAATGAAACCCACGGGGTGTGGCTACTGTGCTTTCTGTTACAGGAGGGATGACAGAATATCTCACTGTGTGCTGGAATGTACCAAGCAGTCTACTGAACAGCGTGCTCTACATTTCTCAACCTTGTTGACTATTACACACAGAGATGGTCACTGAATAAAAGACACCTGAATGCTAATCTTAATCAATGGAATGTCTGGAGCCTGAGCCATCAGCTGTTAACTAAGACCATGAACTGCTCTTAGGACTCCAGTTTGGCATCTAACACCTGTGTGTGTGTGGGGTGTGCTCACAGCTATGTGTAACTCCAGCTCCAACACCCTCCTTGGTCCCCACTAGTGTTGTACTCGCACGCACAAAGATGTGCATACGCTCACATACATAATTAAAGATAAAATCTTTAAGAAGTGAGGCTACCAATTATCTTAATTTTTGTTTTTCTAAGTATTCCTATACTCTATCTGTAGTCAGGTGGATTTATTTATTTACACCCCAAACACTGCTCCCCCTCCAGTTCCCTCCCTCACAGAGTCTGTCTCCCCACTCCTTTCCCCCAACCCCTTTCCCCTCACCCCCTTCCCCTCCTCCTCTGAGAGGTTGGGGCCCCCCTTGGGTATCGCCCCAACCCTGACACATCAAGTCTCTGCAGATTCGGTGCATCCTCTCCTACGGAGGCCAGACAAGGCGCCCATGAAGAGCTGCCTGTCCGTTACACACGTGCCTGGGGCTTCTTTCCAGCCCCTGTATGCTCTTTGCTTGGTCGCTCAGACTCTGAGAGTTTCCAGGGTCCAGGTTAGTTGACTCTGTTGGTCTTCCTGTGGGGTTCCCATCCCTTTCGGGGTCTTCAGTCCTTCCCATTGCTCTTCCATAAGAGTCCCTGATCTCTGTCTAATGTGTGGCTGTGGGTCTCTGCATCTGTTTCAGTCTGTTGCAGGGCAGAGGCTCCCAGAGAGCAGTTATGCTAGGCTCCTGTCTGGAAGCTAGCAGGTATCAGCAATAGTGTCAGGGACTGGTGCTTCCCCCTGGGATGGGTTTGGAGTTGGGCCAGTTATTGCTTGTCCTTTCCTTCAGTCTCTTCTCCATCCCTGCATTTCTTTTAGACCAGACAAATTTGAGTGGAAAGTTTGTTCTGCGGGTGGGTTGGTGTCCTTATCCCTCTGCCTGAGGCCCTGCCTGGCTACGGGAGGTGGCCTCTTCAGGTTCCATGTCCCCAGCGTTGACTCCTGGAAGCCTCCCTTATCTCTGGCCTCTGGAATTTCCTAGAGATTCTCCCCTCCCCCTCTCCTGAAGCTGCAGAGTTCCATTCACAGGTGAATTCATTTTTAAAGAAAAATACTCATAATGCTGTTGTGGTGTGAATATTTGAGTCTGCTTAAAACCCAGAATTTGAAATCCCGCCACCAAAGAGATGGCTTTTAGTCATGGAGACTTTGAGATGTGACTAGGTCATGGTGGCAAAGCCCTTATAAAAGAGACCTAAGAGAGAGCTGTCAGTATTCTACTCTGTGAAGTCAGAATGAGACACAGGGTCTAATCCCAACCCTAGATCTGCTGGTACATCACTGTCAGCTGCCTCCAGAACTGTGGAAAATGAATTTCTTTTGTTGAAAAACCACCCAGTCTTTGGTATTTTATTTCAGCAACTCGGACTCACAGAGTCCCTGAGCTCAGTGGCACTGGGCACACGTCTAAATGCCCAGCACTAAGGAAGGGGCATCTCCTTTTCTTCTGCAGAACCACCAAGAAGACAGCTGCACAGTATCCGCCACAGAGCTCAGTCCAAGTCACTTCTTGCGGATGGCCTCCATGTCACCAAGCAAGCCACCAAGGCGACAGTAGCTGGAGCCTGAGTTGGACCGGACCACAGTTATCGGATCCGGCTTTATTAGATATGAGGACACCACGTACAAAGCCCGTGGGCAGCAATGAACGTTGATAAGAGCATCGCTTCTCAAGGGCATGGCTCTGAAATGATCTGGACTCAGCAGTGGCACCAGGCCCCCAGCACCTACAGCAGCTGTTATCACACAAGCCAGTTAGCTATGGTTGAGGTCACTCTGATTCCATACATACCGAGGAAGGGGGGAGGGAAGAGGAAAGTCTGGTTTCCCATAGCTGGGCCCGTGGAGCTTGAGGTGGCAACCAGAGACATCCCGTGAGAGACAGTGCAATCAGCTGGAGAGTCGGACTCGCTCACTTCCCAGCCCTTGGACCGCTTGGCTGTATGTAATAGACTTAACTCTGTGATTGACAGGTGTGAGCTGGGTACCCCTCCCGCTGCTCCCTTGTCCCTCCTGTAATCTGGGGAAGTTCTCTTCTTTCAATTATAATAATAAGGCCTTCTTGTACCTACCTCCGGGTCTTGCATGAGAATCCTAAGAGATAACGCGTGGAACTATAATTTTGTGAGCTGTCAAATGCTATAGAAATGCAAGGGATCCTCATCATGGTGACTGTTACATTGCAAAGCCCCTTCCTTTAACTGTACGTTAACGAGAAATGTTCAATTAGCATATTATGAATTTAGATACACAACTACAGAGACCTTTAGAATTTAAGGTCACTCTGTATTCTATGTTACATAATAGCAATTTAAGGAATAAGAAAACCATGTCAAAAAAAGAAAAAGAAAAGTCAGGCAGTGTGTTCACACCTTTAATCTCAGCACTGGGGAGGCAGCAGCAGGTGAGTCTAAGTTCAAGGCCAGTCTGACTTACAAAGTGAATTCCTGGAAAAAAGGAGGCAGAGGAAGAGAAAGAGGAGGGGATAAGAGAGATGGAGGTGGAGAGGAGGGGGAGGAGGAGGAGGAGGAGGAGGAGGAGGAGGAGGAGGAGGAGGAGGAGGAGGAGGAGAAAGAAGAGGGGACAAGAGAGATGGAGGTGGAGAGGAGGGGGAGGAGGAAAAGGGAAGAGAAGTGGGGAGGGAGAGAGGAAAACAGAGGAGACAGTGGAGGTAGTGGTGCACGCCTGTAATCCCAGCACTCTGGGAGGCAGAGGCAGGCGGATTTCTGAGTTCAAGGCCAGCCTGGTCTACAGAGTGAGTTCCAGGACAGCCGGGGCTATACAGAGAAACCCTGTCTCGAAAAAACCAAATCCAAAAAACCAAAAAAGAAAGGAAGGAAGGAAGGAAGGAAGGAAGGAAGGAAGGAAGGAAGGAAGGAAGGAAGGGAGAAAGAAAGAAAAGAAAGAGAAGGAGAAGAAAGAGGAGGAGGAAGAGGAAGAGGAAGAGGAGAAAGAGAGGAGGAGGAGGAAACTATGTCCATGCAACCGAAGAGCTAGCTGGCTCAGCTGGTAAGAGTGATCACTGCTCTCCGGGAGGACCAGAGTTCCCAGCACCCACATCAGGGAGCCGACAACCTCTTAGAACTCCAGTTCCAAGGGATCTGACACCTTCTGACCTCCACCAGCACCTGCTTGCAAGTAGTACACATTAAACTCTCAAAGGTGCGCACACACATAAAAGCAAACACATCCTTAGAAACGGAAAGGCAAGGAACCCGTATTAGGTTAATGCTTTACGAGTACATGTTCAAATGCAAGCTCATTAGTTCAGGAGACAGTGTTAACGGACTCTCTGTAAACAGTGCCTGTTGTCTTCTCTCAGTATTAAAAGCCAGTGCCTCTTCTGTTCAGTAGAGTACAATGGTGGGTGAGAGCAGGAGTCAGCACACTGTGGTCCATGGGACAGACGGACGGCCACCATCTATTTTTGTATGGCCTGTAATGTTAAGAATCATTCTGACGTTTTAACTTTTTAATCAAAAGAAAAGGAGTGGGAATGTGGCTCAGTGGTAAAGCCCTGGCCTGGCATTCATGAAGACCCAGGGTTTGATTCCAAGCACTACAAAGAATTGAATAAAGAAAAAGATATTCCATAAAACATGATAAATGGTAATGCAAATGTCAATCTCCATTTTCATCCCAGTGGTGTAACAAAAAAAGGAAAATGGGATGTCTAAAATGGCAACTTTTTAATTAACTTATTTATTGGGGAATTTTAAAATAAAAGCTGTGTTTATTTGTGTTAGTGGACATTTGTGTGTGTCACATGGGTACAGGAGCAAAAGACACCGTGGGTCCTGGAGAACAGCAGAGGATGTCAGACCCCCTGGGACGGGAGTGGCAGGTGACTGTGAGCCACCCGGCCAGTCACGGCTGTGGAGCAGAACCTGGGTCCCTGCAGAAGCAGTGAGTGGTGCCAACTGCTGGGCCGTCCCTCCAGCACCCTGGGTTGGTTTTGTTGAGCCATGGCCTCATGGTGTATTCCAGGCTGGCCTTGAACTCACCTTCCTCCTACCCCAACTTCCTGAATAATAGGACGGCATGCAGTGTTACAGATATGTACCTCCGTGACTGCTGTTTGTGTGTAGGTGTATATAGGTGCATATGCACACGTATGCATGCATGCATGCCAAAAGCCCAAAGACAGCCTTGGGTGCTGTTCCTCAGGTTTCATCCACAGTTTTGTAAGGTAACTTCTCTTTCTCACCAGGTAGTGTAAGTTACCTGGCCATCGAGCCTCAGGCATCCACCTGTGTCCCCAGGGCCAGCACTGGATCTCATGACACAACACTGGTCTTTCTTCTTCTTCTTCTTCTTCTTCTTCTTCTTCTTCTTCTTCTTCTTCTTCTTCTTCTTCTCCTCCTCCTCCTCCTCCTCCTCCTCCTCCTCCTCCTTCCTTCTCCTTCTCCTTCTCCTTCTCCTTCTCCTTCTCCTTCTCCTTCTCCTTCTCCTTCTCCTTCTCCTTCTCCTTCTCCTTCTCCTTCTCCTTCTCCTTCTCCTTCTCCTTCTCCTTCTCCTTCTCCTTCTCCTTCTCCTTCTCCTTCTCCTTCTCCTTCTCCTTCTCCTTCTCCTCCTCCTCCTCCTCCTTCTCCTCCTCCTCCTTCTCCTCCTCCTTCTTCTCCTTCTCCTCCTCCTCCTTCTTCTCCTCCTCCTTCCTTCTCTTCTTCCTTCTCCTCTTCTTCCTCCTCTCCCCCTCCTCTTCCTCCTCCTCTTCTACCTCCTCCTCTTCTTCTTCCTCCTCTTCCTCCTCCTCCTCTTCCTCCTCCTCTTCTTCCTTTTTTTTCTTCAGCACGGGGTCTGGGGACCTCACTTAGGTCTTCATACTTGCATGACAGCATGTTACTGATGGAACTGTCTCCCCACCTCACTGGTAGCATTTTTTTTAAAGCATCAATAAACATTAGATCTGATGGATAAATAGAATAAAAATTTTCAATTTCTCCAAATTACCTACACATTGGAGAACTCCTAATGAAAACTCCAGAAGACTTTGTGTGCTGGGGTGGGCCTAGGGATGGAGCCCAGGATTCCAGCTGCTCCCGTGAATAGCGGCTGATAAAGGTCGTGAGCCGTCCCTTCTACCAGATTACCTTGTCTCCCAATGCTTGAGAGCACATGTCCCCGACTGAGGCAGCCCCAGCCAGTGGCTGGTGGATGTGAGGTAGGTGCGTCTTTGCTCCACCGTGCTGGGTCGGAACTCTTGTCCAGCAGCTCTGTCTCTGCAGATCCCACAGATGAACATGCCGGGCCAGGCCTGCTTGGCTGTCTCCAGCTCTACCCCATTTCCCTTGCTCCCCTTCGAGCTGCCCTTGAGAGCGCTCTCAATCACCTGCACCAGACGCTCTGCTTCTGGGAAGCTGTCTTGGCTCCTTAAGAACACCCCGTCCCAGAGCCAAAGATCCCAGGCACGTGGACACAAAATCGTGCTGGTGACAATATGACCAGCAACTGGTGGTTTCCTTCCTGACCTGTGGTTGTTCCCCCTAGCCCACTGGTTTTATAAAAGACTCTGGGAGCTTTCTAGTAATCCTCCCTACTTTTTTCTTTTTTCATTTATTTGAGTTGGCCCAAGTTTGTATTTCATGCCTGAAAGCCATGTAACCTTAACTAAGGTGATGAGTAATAAAGGCCTGACCTACCAAGGCTTTGGAAATGAGATCCGCTGCCGTGCTGGGCTAACATCAACTGAGTCCTGGCATGGACAGCCTCCGTCCCTGCAAGTGCCGCTGGGAACATCCCAGCTTCTAATCCTCTAGGGCCTTGCAGATCTGGGTTGCTAATTTGATACCCAGGGCCATATTTCCCTGAGGCCTTCCTGATCCCCACGCCCCACCCCCACCCCCACGTCCCACACCCCACTCCCCACCCTCACGCCCCACCTCAGAGGCCGGGAGAGCAACATTCCTTCCTCTGGATGTCATCCTCTTCAATTTTTCTGTTTCCAAGCCTCTAGTATGTCGGTGTGCTTTCCTCTCCCTAGAATGTGTTTTTTTCTTCACCATTTGGCTACTGTTTCTGTGGGCACACATGTGTATATGTGTGTGATCCATTTGCAGACATGTCAGGAGAGCGGGAGGGCGGGTGGTGGGCAAGTCAGGAGAGGTGTTCAAAAATCAGATCTCAAGCCAGGCAGTGGTGACACACGCCTTTAATGGCAGCACTCAGGAGGCAGAAGGCAGGTGGATCTCTGTGAGTTCGAGGCCAGCCTGGTCTTCATAACAGGACAGCCAAGGCTACACAGAGAAACCCTATCTTAGGAGTTAAAAAAAAAAGCAAAGTCGAATCACTGGACAGCAGATGGTAGAGGCAGGGTGACAGGCGGAGCCTGATGAGCTCCATGGAGCGCTGGTCACTGGTTCCTCAGAAAACAGATCCTCCTGCTCCTGACGGTGAGTCCACCACAGTCTTCTGTTTGTAGCCCAAGGGAAGTTCTTCCACCGCCCATGTGGATGGACGGGACACACAGTGAAGAACTGAGAAGTAAGAGTTGGGGCAGGGGAGAATTTGAGAGCACGGTGACGTCAGAGGAGACAGTCTGGTTAGTTCTCTGACGTTTGACTTGGCTCCATCACTGCTTGGATGGAATCAGCTTCCTTGGCCTTTACCTTGTCCCTGACTGGATTTAACAATTGAACGTAGTGACTGGCACATAGCAAACAATGAAGGATAGTTACTGTTATTATTTTTATCAATAACGTCGTAGCATTTCAGTCAAACAATGATTTACCAACTATTGGGTTAGGGTTAGGGTTAGGGCTTTTACCAGCTAAACTGTTGACTCAAGGCCATAAACCAGCCTTGCATGCACACAAGGGCAAAACCAAGACACTACGGCTCAGAAGTGCCCCCCAGGGCCCATGCTACAATTATACACTAATAAAGCTGGAAAGAAGCCAGTAAACTAAGTGAAGATTAAAGGCCTAAACTCCTGCCATTGTTAAGGGGAAATGGTGGTCTAAATGGGAGAGCTAGGAAGAGCCAGGGCACCCCTCAGAGTAGCAGAGTTGGCCTAGGGACCTGAGGTGGCCTCAGGCCCCAATAGGATCCTTGGGAACTGGATGCAGGCATCACGCTTGGGATGGCCGTGAGCTTCCGGAGGAGCTGAGGAGCTGGACCTGATCGTGTAACTGTGTTCTGGAAAGAATTACTCTCGAGGAAGTCCGAGTGTGGCTGGTGATGAGCAGCTCGTTTAATAAAGTGCTTGCCACACAAGCGGAAGGGCCTGAGTTATGTCCCCCAGGCCCACAGAGTTAAAAAGCCAGGCATGGCAGTGTGCCCTTGTCATCTCAGCGCCGGGTAGTCAGCGTCAGGTGGCTCCCCCAGGACTTGCTCGACAGCCAGCATAGTTTACTGGGTGAGTTCCAGGCCATTGAGGGACCCTGTCTCAGAAAAGGAGGGACAGGGCAGTTGCACCTGATGAACCATGCCCAAAGTTGTCTCTGGCATCCATATTCACACACACAGGCTCGCGCGTGTACACACACACACACACACACACACACACAGGCACACACATGCATACACATACGCACACACAGGCACACAGGTGAGGAGGTAAGCATAGTCTGTGCTGCCACTGGGGGCCACATTGAGGTCACGGGTCAGCTTCTTTTGCAAATTCACAGTTGAGAAGGACAATAGGTTTCTGCAACAACCTCTCCCTCTTCCCGAAGCAAACAGTCAAGACAGGAAGCTATTGAAGAGAGTCCTTAGAAATTACGACAGGGACACTGAAGCGTATGTAGCTCTTCTTGCCTAATTGCTGGGGGGGGGAGTGCGGAGGAGATGAGAGAGGGGGAAGGGGGGGCTGGGGGCTGGGAGAAAGTGAAGAGGGAGTCGGTTAAAAAAGAGGTACAGAGAAGATGACAGGGTGATGAAAACCTGCTGGTCCAGGAGTTAAAACCTCGCTGTCTACAGCAGCTCTGCCAGGGCTTCCGGAAGTGATGGAGCCTCTCCAAGCCTGGGCTTCCCTGACTTTAGCCATGCCCTATTCCTTCACCTCTGTGGATACAGCCCAGCTTTCTGGAACATTCTAACATACTTTTTTCTTCTTCTTCCAGGCGCCCTTAGGGCCTCTGGAACATACCCTCCCTGTGGCAGAGATTTTACCTCCAAATGCAGTAGGTGAATGTGGATGTGGACTCGGAGGGTCCTAGGGTAGCAAGTCGGGCTCGTCCCAGGTCACTGAGGTTTTTTAAGGGAGGTCTTGCTTTCCACCACATTTCTGCAGGGTAGGAGAGGTAAGCATTCATTTCACTACAGGAAACGGAACCACAGTAAGGAGGGGCGGCTTGCCCAGGATTACAGAACCAGGAAGTTGCCAGTCAACTCACGTTTACTACCTCTGTCTCAAACCTGGGGTGTTCTCCTTCACGTTCAGCAATAGCCCAGGCTCTCTGGTCACCTCCGGGTCGTGTGGCCTCTGAAGGAGACTTCTGCGCTCAGGGACTAGGGAAATGCTTATTCCAGGCACAGGAGGATTTGGGGGAAAATCTTAGGATGTGTGTAGAACCATCCTAAGAAATCATCTTAGCTTCCTATCTAGTGTGCTAGGATTACAGGCATCTCCCAGGAATCCCAGGTAACAGGATTAAAAGTTATAAGAAAGTTACCAGGAAAAGAAAGTTACCGGGGAATGGGAACTGAGATTCAGAAGTGTCAATATGGGGCTGGTGAGAGGCTCACAGGGGAAAGGTACTTGCCACCAAGCTGAAAACCTGAGTCCGATCCCCAGGGCCCCAAGGGTGGAAAAAGAGAAACAGCTTGAAGAGGAGATATTCAACCACGGGCTATTTGGGCAGATGATTCTGGGTAGAAAAGGCTAGGGCAAGCGGCTTTGAGATGAACATAGTAACTGGAATGTAAATACAACCAGGGAGGCTGGCATTTTGGGGAGCTTCATGGACTGTTACTGTGTAGCAAAGTATCCCAAAAGTTAATTGCTCAAAACAAAAAGTGTAACCTCGAAGCTTCTGTGGTCAGGAGCACGGCAGAGCTGACGGCTATAACATGGGTCTTTTCCTACTCAGATGGGGTCTCATGTGTCACGGATCCTCCCGTCTCCACATCTCCAGGGCTGGGATCACAGGCACACACCTCTGCATTCAGCTGAACTGAGTGTGGACTCTAGGGTTCTAAACGCACATCCAATGCCTGCCTTGAAAGAGCTTTACCAACTGAACTCCCTCTCCTGCCCCTCCCCCCTTTTACTAGTTAAAAATATGATTTTTGGTGAAATTTTTTTAACTTCTCAGTAGGTTTGGTGATTGTAAACCTATAACGGCTCGTGTTAGTAGACACAGCACCTATTATGATGACTAAAGATCTGAGTAAGTTTGGAACCAGGTTTCTCATTGGTCACCTGCCTGGGACTTCTCTGCCGCCGCCACCTTGTGGCCACCCAGAGAAACAACACGTACGGTGTTGCCTTTGGTTAAGTGAATTAATTACTAGACAGTGTAGTGTAGGCTTGCATACTTACTGCAAGATTAGGTGTGGCACCAGGTCACCAGTTAGTTATAAGTTCATATCTGTCTATGATGTAAAACTATGACTATTAGAAACTTCTTTCTGATACTAAGCCAAATTCTGCTTAATTTGCCCTCCTTTTTTCCTGACTTTTTAATTCTATTTAAAACATTATTTCAAGGCAATCACTTCTTGTTCTTTGTTCGAATCCCTTTTCTTCCTTAAATAACGAAGCTCCTGATGTTTCTTTTAACGCTTTGATTCCAGCATCCAGCTGCTGAGACAGGGCTTCAAGCGAGCGGGACGGAGCAAGCGCAGAACTAAATGAGGAGGTGGTCAGGGGCAGGAGGCCAGCGGCAGACAGATCCCTCGGGGCGCGAATGGTACCCACTGCGTTTGGCCCGTTTGGCCCATAAGGCTTCCGTCTTTTGTTTTCTAGTGAGCCAGTCTTTGGTGAGAGGAAGGGGGTCACCTTGCTAAATAGAGATGTCCCATATCAAGAATGTTACGCCAACGCCCACAGCACGTCGGGATGGGTGCCCAGGGGAAGTCTGTATCCCATCCAAGGGTCAGCCCCGAACACAAACAGCCCAAACATGGCCGGTGAATTCCGATGGCCCCATTTAACCCCACCCTTCTTAGGAATAAGAGCCTAACTTCAGACTCGATTTAGGCTAATCTAAATCTCAAGACGTTTTCCTCATAAAAATTGCTCCCAGGGGCCAGCAAGATGGCTCAGTGGGTAACAGCACTTACTGCCAGGCCTGACAGTGTGAGTTCGCGTCCCGGCCCCATAGGATGGAAGGGGCAAAGTGACATCTGTGGGTTGTCCCCTAAGCTCCTCAAGCACACTGAGACACACGTGGCAGATCCCTCCCCGCAAAGACAAATAAATGTAATAACTGGTCCCAAGACAAGTGTTTCGTCAGCGGAGATGGCTTCCATTTTTGTGCTGCCGATTGGAGCTCACACCTGCCTGCACGGTCCTCTGGAGCCTGAATCTCTGTCTCTCTATGGTGACTTTCAGTGTCCCTGTCTGTCGTCACAGGGCGGTGTGTTATGTAGTCCACTTAATTTCTGTCTCTTATTCCACAGCAAGGAGTGCTGCTCTGTCCCTTCAGAACAGAGGGACAGAAGTGACTAGGAGCAGGGCTAAGGTTGGGGCTCAGAGCCGACCACACTTCCTCAGAAATAGTAAGTCTGACGAGTATAGAAAGCCTGGAACCCTGATGCAGAAACATCAATACAAAACCTCAGGGGTGGGAGCACCGTGCCCCGAGATGACGTCAGGCAGACAGGAAGCTCTGGGTATCTGATAATGCCCTTACTCAGGCTCCAGGTTCTCCAAGGACTGGGCTACAGAATCATTTCCCCGTCATCCTTCAGGGAGGCGGGCAGAAGAATGCTGTTCCTTTCTTTCAGATAGCTGCTGGGCTCACACACCTAAGAGGTGTGGGTGGGTGACACCATACTCCCCAACTGTGACTGAGGTGTTTGGGCAAAGCCTTCCCTACCCCAGCCTACAGCACCAAGCACTGCTTCTCCTCCTGGCCTTGTCCAGGATTGGCAAACTCTTCCCCTAAGGATAACAATGAAAGGTGGGTCATAGTTAGGAAAGGTAAGAAATAAATCGCTACAGTACACTGTCTGGAGGGGTCATGTTTCCAATTAATAAAAGTGACAGTCGCAGGTCAGGAGGAGGCACTAGGTGCCCTCTCCCCCAGACTGGTGGCTGCCCCTGCTAGTCTCAGAAGTATGAGAATTGGAAAGTTAAAGGGGTCTGCTACAGGACTAAGCCCATGATCAGAGAATGATACAGTCTCAAGTCTTAAATGATTTATTAGATAAGGCTTTGTCCTAAATCAATGAGATGTGAAATTTGAGAAGGAGATAAGTCCCAGGCTAGGGGGGAAGGACAAACATTTCTCACAGTGGAGTCAGGGTAGACACTGTCACAGCCATTTTCCACATTTCTCTAAGCTGGCACCCCTTTCTGCAGAAACGCATATTAAAAACCACTTTCCACTGACTAGTCTCTTAAATCTGTTATCATCTTCTTTCCACAGAAATACTAGGAACAATCTAAAAATCACTTCATGTGTCCACAGGGATGTGTGTGACCCACCTACTCCATGGTATGATTAAGGGGAAGGATTTTGTTATACATGTGAGAGAAAGAACAGCCAGGGCATCTGGAAGAGTCCAGAGCAGAGAGAAAGAAGTCTGGACACGGCCAACAGACTGGTTACCTCCAGGACCATCTGCAAGAGGAATAGAAAGGGAGAGACGATAGAAAAACAGTATGAGGAAAGCAGGAAAAGAGCAGAGATGGGGCTGGAGGGATGGCTCAGCAGTTAAGAGCACTGGCTGCTCTTCCGGAGGACCTGGGTTCAATTCCCAGCAACCACATAGCAGCTCACAACTGTGTGTACCTCCTGTTCCAGGGGATCTGACTCCCTCATGCATGCTCGGCAAAACACCAATGTACAATAAACAAACAAACATAAATAAATAGCAGGTTTATTAAAGAGACGGAGCGGGAGCAGTCCTCGAGCGTGGGCGAGTGTAGGGAAGGAGAGAAGGGCCAGTGTTGATTTTGAAACGTCTAACAGGTGTTTGTGGTACCAAGGGAGCCCAGAGGGCGCATGAGCTTTGATATGGTAATAGATACCACGGGTAGCCATAGGTCCCTTCCGCCTGGTAAGGAAAAGTTTTCCTTTGGGAGATGGGAACCAGTTTCACAAGTTCCTGAGGATGCTGGCTTTTATCTAACTACCAGAAATCATCCCGGCCAGGCTGAGCTATTTCTGATTATCTGAATTGCCTTTTAAAGTTTGGGGAACTGGAGTTCCCTTTGAACCTGACACCAACTTTTTAGTAAGCAGCAATTTTCAGCACACATCCTGAGGTGTGGGGTCACCTAGTCATTCCACAACTCAGTCTGCACACACACCCTCAGCCTCTTGGAAGACCCACAGACTCGAGAACTGTAGATACTAATTGCATGCATCACTCTAGATCTTGAGGAGACTTTTTTTTCTGTCCCTAGTAAGAGCCACGGAGCTTTAAGAGGGACAGGTCTTCTCTCATCTGCCAGACTCAGTAGATGACGACCTGCCCGGGATCCTCGCGGAGTAACTGAATGGGGCTGTAAGACGCCCTGATACATTCCTGACCTCAAACTGGGTGCCTGACCTCACAGTCACTTTCCGACAGTGCTGACGGTGCCGCGTGTTCTCCGCACACATACCTCCCTAGGCATAGTTAACATACCGTGCTGGGATGCGGCTAGGTGGTGGTTGAGTGCTTCCCAAGCTCGCACAAAGCACTGGGTTCTCAGTGTTAGCATTTCTAGGCTCCGCCCCACAGTTGCCTGGCAACAGCCGGGTCGGCCTGACTCACTATCAAAGGGGCTGCTTGCCCTCTCCTCACTCTTGTTCTCTTCCTCTCTTCCCCCTCTGTCATGTCTCTCCCCATTCCCTCCTCCCCGCGCTCTCTCCACGCGTTCATGGCAGGCATCTATTTCTCTCTCTCTCTCTCTCTCTCTCTCTCTCTCTCTCTCTCTCTCTCTCTCTCTCTGCTCTCCCTATAGTACCAGTGTGGCTGGTACCCCAGGGGGAAGAGACGCCTCAGCATGGGCCCGCAGAGGCACCCCCCCCCCACCATACCAAGCCTCTACCAAACACATCCCTGGGTTCTTTTTCTTTCTTTGTTTTTTTTTTTTTTTTAATAAAGCACAACACTCAGGATGTGCATAGGTCCAGAAATGACAGTCTTGGCACAGCTCGAGCCGGACTATAGGATTTCGAGCAATTGGATAAAAGCCAGCATTCCTCCAGGAACTTGTGAGCCAGTTCCGGTCTCCCAAAGGAGTCATTTCCCTCGCCTCTGGCGGAAGGGACACATGGCTCCCGCTGTCATAGACCTGTTACTGCATGTCAAAGCCCATCCTGGCCTCCAGGCTCCTCCAGCTCCTCTTCATACTCAAAGCGCAGGCTAACATCCGGGCCTTCTCGTCTCCTCCACTACACTAGCTCCCAGGGGAGCAGTTCACAGGCTACCCTCCCCCAGACGGTTCTCTACACACACACACACCCCACATCTCTCTCCCTCCCTCCGTGTCTCTCTCTCTCTCTCTCTCTCTCTCTCTCTCTCTCTCTCTCTCTCTCTTTCTCTCTCTCGCTGTTCTCTGCCATTCCCACTTCCCCAGCCCTGGATGTTGGGATTCACACCAGTTTGGATGAAGTTTGTGGTTTTAGATCTGGTGGCACCCACTCGGCCAGGCTTTGCCAGAACCTGAAGGCTCAGCTGTGCAGCACCTGTCCACAAGTGGGGACACACAGTGGGGAGTGGGGAGTGGGGAAAACCTCTTTGAGCCTAACTCCCTCTCTACCCCACCTACCCCACCCTGGTCAAGCCAGATTTCAGGATATAAAAGCAAGTTTTTTTGGGAAAAAAAAACCCTCTTGGGTGGGTTCACTGGTCCCAAGGAACAAAGCCAGGGAAGTCACCATGGGGAGGGAAACAGAAGGTGGGGAGAAGAGAAAGAGAGAAAACTGAGAGAGGAAGAGGGAGGGAGAGAGAGGGAGAGAGGGAGAGGAGGGGAGAGAGAGAGAGAGAGAGAGAGAGAGAGAGAGAGAGAGAGAGAGAGAGATTGGGGGAGGGGAAGCCCAGCCCTTCAGCTGGAAAGTTCTGGGGACAGGGTGGACCAGCTACGCCCTGCACCAGGTAGGGACTGAGGGATGCTGGGAGAACTCGGAGGCCGGCTCTGCTTTACCCAAGTCAGCATACTTGTAAGACAAGACACCAGAAGTTCAAAGTTATCCTTGGCTATTTCCTAAGTTTGAGGCCAACCTGGGCTACCTGACCTGTCTCAGATTAAAACTAAGAAAAGAAGGTGGAGGAGGAAAGAACTTTCTTTTCATCTCCACTGGTTTCTTCAAGGGCTTAGGCTCAAGCAACATAATAAAGAGGTGACCCAGAGGGCGGAATCAGAATAACTGTTAATCCTGGGATTTGGGGGAGAAAAAAAAACAGAGCCAAGTCCACGATTGTGGAAATTAGAGCGAGCCGTATTTGAATGCATTCTAGGCTGGCCAGCTGGCTGTCTCCCTAAATGGGGGGCGGGGCATGGGAAGGGGGAGCAGGGGGGGGGCTGCTAGCTTCTTGAAGTTCTTTTTATAGGGGAGATAAGGTGTGGGTGAGAAGGTCGTTAAGTGGATACAACGAAACTGGGAGGAACCAAGGCTAGGATACTTATCAAGCCAATGGGGTTACAAGCAGTCACAGAGGCAGATACACATCAGCCAGTGGGGGTTACAAGAAGTCTGCATCTGACCAGGAACTTACTCTTGATTGCAAATAGAGGCCTTAATTATCAGAGACTTGACACAGGACACACGGACTTTATCTGTTGTTAAGACTTTAGCACCAAGCAAACTGCTTCAATTATAAACAGACCTCTCATCCTGCAAGGTGTGGTTTCTGTGTTGGTCTTAGTCCAACCTGTGAGGTATTCCCTCCCGCCTTGGTTTCACATAACAAAAGAGAAAACTGAGACAGACACATCAGAATGAAGATTAAAACAGAAGCATTTATTATTTTTTAGGGGGCGGGTCTGGGGAGAAAGCTTAGTCAGTAAAATGCTTGCCTTATAAGCTTGAATTTGATTCCCCTGACCCACATAAAAAAGCCAGACGTGGGGCTAAGGAGACAGCTAGCACTCGTTGTTCTTGCAGTGGACCTGGGTACAGTTCTCGGTACCCACACAGCAGCTTGTAATCACCTGTAACTCCAGTTCCATAGGATCCAATGCCTTCACACACACACACACACACACACACACACAAATATATACATACACATATATACATTATATGTATACATACATATACCCACATATACATATATATGTATATATATACATACACACATACATATATATGTATCTGTACACACACACACAAATATATACATACACATATATACATTATATGTATACATAGATATACCCACATATACATATATATGTATATATATATACATACACACACATATGTATCTGTACACACACACACATAATCCCGGAACCTGGGTGTAGATAGGATGCCCCTAAGACTGGGTGGACGGCTACTAGCCTACTTGGTGGGCTCCAGGTTAACAAGAAAGCCCATTTCAATGACGGACAGTACAGCGTCCGGAGGAGCGACACCTGAAGTGCTCGCACACACTAGCATACCTGTGCCCCCATATGGGTACCCCACAAACATAGACACACACAGAATAGCTAATTCTGGACACATTAGGTCTGAGCTGTTATTGGTCTATTTACTGAGTTGAGATGTCTTTCAAGCTCGATGCAGAAGTTAAGCTGGCAGCGGTCATGTGGCGTCAGATGAGTCAGGTCAATGAGAAACGCAACCCATCGCTGTTTGGTTTCTCCGGCAACGAGCTGATGATGTAATGTCGGCCCCGCCTTCCTAGCCCTCGTGACTGATGCTAAGCGCTGACGGGAAGAGTGAGTGTATCGACTCCGCTTCGAGTCCGGAATTATCTCTGAGATCTTTTGCTGCATTAACAAATGGGGAGTGGCCATTTTCCATAAAGTCCGTATTCATATTGTCATAGAACCCTTTTCACTAGCTTACTCAGCAGGAAGCAAGCCCTTACCATGCTCCTTTCTTCTCCATGAAGTGCTGTAACAGGAATCGTGGATTCAGCAAGTGGAGCTGAAAACCGCATTAATAGCGTCCGTGAAGCACAGCTGACGGGCACTCGTGGCGAGCTCTCTGAGTTTGCCGGTGCAAGGAGACGTGGCCACCGCACACCTTCGGCTGGGGATGAAATCAAGTTTGCAGCTGCAAAGCACTGCTCGAGCATTCTCCGGCAGAATAAATGAGAACGATTTTGTTGTTGTTGTTTTTATTTGTATTTTTTATTGAAATTTTTTTCTAATAACTTAATAGTGTAAAATCAAAGATAACATCAATAACAAATTCAAAATTACAGGATGAGATTTTTGGACAGAATTCCAACAGCCAGGGGGAAAGAAGAGAGAAGAGGAAAGAAGAGAGAAGAGGCTGCCTACATAGCATGCTCTTTTCTTTTCTTTTTCTTTTTCTTTCTTTCTTTCTTTCTTTCTTTTTTTTTTTTTACTGAATATCATTTTCATTTACATTGCCAATGGTAAAACCTTTCCCGATTTCCCCCCTCCCCAAAGACCCCCAACCCCTCCTCCCTCCCCCTGCCTCCACGTATATGCCCCTCCACCTGACTCACTCTCACCTTCCCCCACCTCGATTTCCCTTTGTTGGGACCTCTTTTGAGCCTTCACCTCACCAAGGACCACTCCTCCCACTGATGCCCAACAAGGCCTTCCTCTGCCACATTTTTGGCTGGAACCATGTTCGCCCCTTGGTTGATGGTTCAGACCCTGGGAGTCCTGGGGCATCTGGGTGGCCAAAATCATTGTTCTTCCCATGGGGCTGTAAACCCCTCCAGCTCCTCCACTGGGGACCCCATGCCCAGTCCAATGGTTGACTGCTAGCATCTGCCTCTGTATTTATAAGGTTCTGGCAGGGTCCCTTCGGAGACAACCGTGGCATTCTCCTTTTGGTATACACTTCTTGTCGTCCATCGTAGTGTCGGAGTTTGGTGACTGTTTATAGGATGAATTCCCAGGTAGGGCAGTCTCTGGGTGGCCTTTTTCTTCAGTCTCTGCTCCACATTGTCTCCCTTATTGTTCCTATGAGTATTTTGTTTCCTTTCTCAGGGGAACCAAAGCACCCTCACTTAAGTCCTCCCTCTTGAACTTCCTGTGCTGGATGAATTGTAACTTGTTTATTTTGAGCTTTTGAGCTAACATCCGCTTATTAGTGAGTGCATACCATGTGCGTTCCTTTGTGATTGGGTTACCTCGCTCAGGATGACACTTTCTAGTTCTATACATTTGCCTAAGAATTTCATGAATTTTTAATGGCTGAATAGCACTCCATTGTGTATATATACCACAGTTTCTGTATCCATTTCTCTGTTGAAGGGCATCTGGGTTCTTTCCAGCTTCTGGCTATTATAAATAAGGCAGCTATGAGCATAGTGGAGCATGTGTCCTTATTATATACAGGGGCATCTTCTGGGTATATGCCCAGGAGTGGTATAGCTGAGTCCTCAGGTAGTACTATGTGTAATTTTCTCAAGAACCACCAAACTGATTTCCAGAGTGGTTTTACCAGCTTGCAATCTCTAAACAATGGAGAAGTGTTCCTGAACTTTAAAGACCCCCCCTCCCTTCTTCTCTATCCTAAGGGCCCAGCCCTGAATCAGCCATTTCGAAATCTGCATGCTCTAAGTGATTTCCTGAGAGTTTATCTGTGGTGTGACACTATTCCTTCAGAGGCATGAACAAGTGTCTACTCACCCCGCTAAGGAACTGGAGACAGAACAGAGCTATGGGCGTCACTGAAGTCTAACCTGACGAGTGGGTTTTCACTTACAGGAAAGGAATATGGGTGAAGGGTCACTTACAGGAGCAAAACTGACTCAAAGACAGCTGCATCACCAAAGTCCACCTCAGCATGGGCGACAGCTCACGGAGCTGGGAGCCTGCAGCGTACTGCACGGCCTGCAGGCCGCTCAGCAGGTTGAAGAATGTCTTTTCCTGGTAGCTCAGGTGATCTGAGCCTCTTCCAGGAAGCTGGGCTGGTCTCTGCCTTGGAAGTCAGGTTTTCAGGAATGCAGAGTCAGCTGACAAGAGCCTGTACCTGCTCAGCCATCCTGCAGTCCCGAAGCAATACACGTTTCATTTTAGAAGAAAAATTTGGTGGTTTTTTTTTTTTTTTTTTAAGATTTATGTGTGTGAATACACTGTCGCTATCTTCAGACACACCAGAAGAGGGCATCAGATCCCATTACAGATGGCTGTGAGCCACCATGTGGTTGCTGGGAATTGAACTCAGGACCTCTGGAAGAGCAGTCAGTGCTCTTAGCCGCTGAGCCATCCCTCCAGCTCCCCAAAATTTTTTCACTTTACATCCTGATTGGAGCCCCCTATCCTCCCAGTCCTACCCTCCCCTCCCCCACCCCCCTTTCCTTCTGCTCAAAAAAGAGGTTCCCCCTTCATGGGCACCAACTTTACAATTTTGTTTGTGTCTTATTATACCTTCGAACATTTTTATTGCGAATGTTATGAAATTTCTCGTTTGGTTTCTGATAATAAAACATATAAACACACTTCTGGAAAAGCTTTCGTTGTGTCCTGAGCTCTTCAGATATATGGATTAAAATAGTTTCCATTTCTCAATTCAAGTTGCCCAGACTCGATGCAATGCCTGAGTTTGGTGGGATGGTGTTTGTCTTTTCTTTTTTTCCTCCCCTGCGCCCCTACCCCCCCCCACACACACACCCGCTCTTTTCTCTCTCTCTGTGTCTCTCGTATTATATACTAGTGTGTGAACTGGTATGCATGTATTTGTATATGCACTATCTTCCTCTATTTTACCTCTATTTTTTAGTATTTAACTATTTGTGTGGGTGAACATGCAGAGGTCAAAAGACAAGGTCTGGGAATTTGTTCTCTCCATGTATGATGTGGGTACTAGGGATCAAACTCAGGGCATCGGGCTTGGTAGCATGCACCCTTACCTGCTGAACCATCTGGCTGGCCTCAGTTTAATTCTTTTAAAAGGTTCATTTTACCTTAAATGTGTGTGTGTGTGTGTGTGTGTGTGTGTGTGTTCACCAAGTATGTGTGGGAACCCACGGAAGCCAGAAAACAGCATTGGATCCCCTGGAGCTGGGGATACAGGCAACTGTGAGGTCATTGGGTGTGAGTGGTGTGAACTGAACTCTAGTCCTTAGGAGGAGCAGCAAGCACTGTTAACAACTGCGCCATCTCTCCGGCCCCTGTCCCTCCAGCCCGAGTTTTTGGGAAAGTGCCTTTCACTGAACCATGATCTCTCTTATTTGGTTAGACAAGCCAACCAGCAAGGCCCTGGGGCTGGATTCACTGCTGTGCCCAGCTTCTTACAGGGGTTCTGGGACCCCAAACCAGGCCCTCATGTGTGAGCAGTGAACACTGTCCCGTGTGGTCCATCTTCCTGGGCCCGTGGGCTGCCGTTTGAAAGCAGAGCATGTGGAGAGTTCGTGCTGTTGTTACCATGCCATAAACCCAGACTCAAACACAAGTGGTGCAACCAGATCCAATGTTTGTCACCAAGGGCGTGGGAAAATGAAACAAGGGAGAAGTATCTCCAGTGAAAATAATGATCCGTCTGTCTCTGTGGACAAGATGAAAATGTGTATGTGTCACACAAGTTAGACTTTACTTGAATTTTGAAGAAAGAGGGGGGAGAGGATGTGGAGGAGGGAACAGATGGGGAAGAGGGGGGAAAGGAAGAAGGAAGGAGGAGGAGAAGGAGGGGAGGAGGGGAAAGAGGAAGAAGAAGGGAGGGGAGGAGAAGGAGGAGAAGGAGAAGGAGAAGGAGAAGAGGAGGAGGAGGAGGAGGAGGAGGAGGAGGAGGAGGAGGAGAAGAAGAAGAAGAAGAAGAAGAAGAAGAAGAAGAAGAAGAAGAAGAAGAAGAAGAAGAAGAAGAAACCTAAGATCAAAATGCCCCTCTTTAGACTAAGGTCCACTCTTCTTTCTGGCTACTCTGCCTGTGTACTCTGACTGTTTGCTAGCTCCCTTCAGCTGGTTCTCAGTGTGAAAAGACCTCTGTGGTGGCTTGATGAGAAAGCCCCGCCCCCATAGGCTCTTATATTTGAATGTTTGGTACCCAGTTGGTGAACTATTTAAGAAGGAGGTGTGGCTTTGTTGGAAGAGGTATGCCACCGGGGTAGACTTTGAGGTTTCAAAAGCCACACCAGGTCCAGCCTCATGCTCTCTCTCTCTCTCTCTCTCTCTCTCTCTCTCTCTCTCTCTCTCTCTCTCTTTCACACACACACACACACACACACACACACACACACACGCACGCACAAGATATAAGCTCTGCTGCTCCATTGCCACGCCTGCCTGTCTGTTGCCATGTTGGTCACACTCAGCCTCAGAAGCTGTAAGCAACCCCCCCCCCAATTAAATGCGTCTTGCATGAGTTGCCTGAGTCATGGTGGTGGGCCTTCCCAGCAAGAGAACATGGACTCCAGCCGCCTCCTTCTGCAGAAATGTCAGTAAATGATCTTGGTGTTTACTTCCATTCTTCTATGAACACCAGGTGACAGCACACAAGCTCATCCTAACTGAGGGACTTAGGAGGGCTTGCGGAAAGGGCTCAAGTTCCTCATCTCCTAACGAAGGCAGAGGAAGTCCTGGGTATCAGTGTGAACCACTGGAAGCACCCCAAAAGGGAAAATGGGGGCATCTCTGAGTTGGCACCATTTCCTGACCTCTGTCAGTGGCTCTATGTAATCTAACTCTAAAAATAAAATTTTCACCCCTCAGCTGAGGCTTGCTGTCCAGGCATGCAGAAGTGTCTGGAGTCCACACGGGTCAGTAAGGGTTGAGGAGAGGCGAGCACGTCAAGCCAGTTTGCAGAGAGGCCCCTCCCTTCTCTGAGGCAGGGTAGGGGATAAAAGAGGTCTTGGGAAGGCAGGCCCGGTGTTCTTAAGAGCATCATCACATCGAGGCCACGGCCTGGATTCATTCTTCCTTTACTGCCTTAGCTTCAGGGAGAGACTGAGGACAGTTGGCCGATGCATTGTTGCCTGGTGCTCAGGTTCACCCGGGCCCAACGCTGGCTCTCAGAGCGCGCTTTTCCATCTCTTCACAGTCATGGGCTAGGGCTGCCTCCCTGCCACCCCGCTTAGTCTTTCTGTCTTATAGACGGACAATCACTGTGACCAGCAGCAGTACTGACTATCTCCTGGCACCCACAGTTCACTGACACATGCCCAATGCTCTTGGCTTACAACGCCCGTAGCCAGCCCTCGGAAGTCCCTAATCACATGCTTCTCCAAGTCTAGCCACATGGCCCCCTTAGGTGACTTAGGGTTTCTGTTGCTGAAACAAAACACCATGACCCAAAAGCGAGTTGGGGAGGAGAGAGTTTATTTGGCTTACACTTTCAGATCATAGTCCTTCACTGGAGGAAGTCAGGACAGGAACTCAAACCGGGCAGGAACCCAGAGGCAAGAACTGATAAAGAGACAGTGGAAGGGTGGTGTTTACTGCCTTGTTTCCTGTACTGGCTGATTTTGTGTGTCAACTTGACACAAGCTGGAGTTATCACAGAGAAAGGAACTTCCGTTGAGGAAGTGCCTCCATGAGATCCAGCTGCAAGGCGTATTCTTAATTAGTGATCAAGGGGGGAGGGCCCAGTGTGGGTGGTGCCATCCCTGGGCTGGTATTTTTGGGTTCTATAAGAAAGAAAGCTGAGCAAGTCAGGGCAAGCAAGCCAGTAAGGAACATCCCTCCATGGCCTCTGCATCAGCTCCTGCTTCCTGACCTGCTTGAGCTCCAGTCCTGACTTCCTTTGGTAGTGAACAGCTGTGTGGAAGTGTCAGCTGAATAAACCCTTTCCTCCCCAACTTGCTACTTGGCCATGATGTTTTGTCCAGGAATAGAAACCCTGACTAAGACACTTCCCGTGGCTTGCTCAGCCTGCTTCCTTATAGAACTCAAGACCACCAGCCAAGGGATGGTACAAAACCCCACCACGAGCTGGGCCCTGTCCCATTGATCACTAATTGAGAAAATGCCTTACAGCTGGATCTCAGGGAAGCATTTCTTCAGCTGAGGCTCCTTCCTCTCTTGTGGCTCCAGTTTGTGTCAAGTTGACATAAACCAGCCAGTACATAGTCGTTCTCTGAGCTCCAGCATGGGGTCAAGGCTGGGCTCTGTGGCTGCTCAGGTAGAAGCAGAGCCGCTTTGCACAGAGGCTCGAGAACATGAGGACGTGAGAACAGAGCCTGCTCGGAGCTCTGAGTTCCCTCTGCTCCGGAGATGTTTCCTCAACCCGGCTTGGGGGGATTTCCTCTGGTGTGGATTTAAACACTCAGGCTCCTCAGCTCCTTTCTTCCCCTCACAGAATGAGAGGGGGAAGCAGGCCCTCCAGGCAGACAGTGCCAATGTGCTCCTGACCCGTGTGATGTCTTCCTAGGCCTGTCTGTCTTTCTGACTTGCGGGGACAGGACGATTATAGCTGCTCAGTGCGTGTTTTCCTTCTCAGCTAGCGGGAGGCAGATCAACTTTACTTAGGGTGATTTAAGGCTTATAAAGTTTTGGGGGACCGAGGGTAGGAACATCCAGGATGGGCAAAAGTGATTGGCTGAGAACTTGGAGCACCAAAATGCCTCTTTAGCATGGGGAAGCTTTTCAGCAACCTCGGGGGCTAGCCAAACAGGCTTTATCAGGAGAAAGGAGATTGATCTTGTAATCAAACTAAGGCTAGGTGACATTCCTCAAGTAGAGGTGTGTGTGAGGGTTCGGAGTTCTCCAGCAGGCTATCCAGTCACGGTGGACTTCGACCTTAATTATTAGTTTTCTTACACAAAACTTCACACAGAACCATGCCTACATCCAAACGAGGACTACGCCCCAGGAGTGAGCTGGTCCCAGATGCACCAAGGCTCAGAATTCCAGGGCATCACCTGCACCGACAGCCCTGCACACCAGCCACGAAGATAGATGCCTCTTTGTCTGTCCCACACGACTTCTCACTTCTCATCCCAGCAGACTAGATGCCCACGGCTCCTCTCTTTGCTTCTTACTCATCTCTCCTCCCTCATCACAGCATAAGCTGAGGTTCTAGGAGAGGAAAGGACCCTGCTCTGAGGACACTTCCTTCTTCTGCCCTTGGCACCACGTGAACTCTTGTTTAAATAAAATCCCGGGCTGGCAAGATGGCTCAGAGGTTAAATGCGTTGAATGCTCTTCCAGAGGTCCTGAGTTCAATTCCCAGCACATGGTAACTCACAACCATCTTTAATGGGTTCTGCTGCCCCCTTCTGGTGTGTCTGGCAGCTACAGTATTCATATAAATAAAACAAATCTTTAAAAAAATTCCAACCATTTGGTTTTACTAATGAAGACTCAGGAGCCGGATGCTGTGGCAAAAGCTGGCACCCAACTGACCTTCCTACTGCGCCAGCATCCGGGAAGGAAAAGGCCCCTCCTCTCCTCCTTCTCCAACCTCAAAGCAACAGACCTTCTTCCAGAAGAATCCCTTAGAGTTTTTAACAGGGGCTTCTTGAAATTTGAACCTAGTTTTAAACCTGATCACTAGACAGTGAGAGTAGAAATGAAAATGTTTCCTATTTAAAACTCTAACCCTAAAGCAAATAATGACCTAAAATAATATGAGAGAGGAACACAAAATTAAGACCTCCATGAGCCTTTATGAACCAGAAAAACCTCTGTCAAGGATATGAAGAAAGCAAGGCTGGGATGCAGCTCACTTGATGGAATGGCTGCCTAGCAGGCAGAAAGCCCTGGGATCCCTCCTCAGCATCACAAGCGTCCACCATGGGCACACACCTGTGCTTCTAGCACCTGAGAGGTGGGGGTAGGAGGATTCGAAGTTCCATGTCATTCTTGGCTACAAAGTGAGTTCAAAGCCAGCTGGAATACTTGTGCCCCCATCTCTCTCTCTCTCTCTCTCTCTCTCTCTCTCTCTCTCTCTCTCTCTCTCACATACACACACACACACACACACACACACACACAAGTACCAATAGTGTAAGGGCATTTGCTCCCAATCCCGACAACCTGAACTTCATTACTGTGACCACTGTGACCATCCTGACTCATAGAAAGATGAGTAAAGAAACTGTTACCGGGGAATGAATAAAACACTAGGGAGTGGGTTGAACAAAATTGAATGAGTCTGTTTGAAGGTTGGAACGACACTCAGAAGTTCAATCTGGAAATGCTTATGCAGCAGCACTTAAGCTTTCCTGTCTTGTAGGATCCTTGGATATCAACCTGGCAACATCTCTGTTGCTCCTGGATGCAAACATCTCAGTTCACAGAGTGACGTTTGAGATGGAAGGCCAGACTTAAGACCCCGTATCAACTGGTTATCCTAGAACATTTAGAGTACACCTACACTATGGGGGCGGCTTGACAGGAAATGTTTTACATTTAAGATGCATAATTTACAATTGCATGTCTTATTTCAAAAATGGAATCCCAGAAAATCACCCTGTTATTCTCTATTTACAAGAACAAGTTAAATGAACTATATCACTTATTTTCCATTGCTGTAAACACCATGATCCAAAGAAACTTATAGAAGAAGGGGTTTATTCTACTTACAGTCCCAGAGGGGCAGGAGTCTGTCATGGCAGAGAGGTATGGCAGCAACCAGCAGACATTGTAGTGGTAAGCCTACCAGGTGAGAATAAGACCCCTACCACAACTTTTTGAGCCAAATCTGAAGCAAGCTTTATTAAATACTGGCCAGGACAATGGACACTAGCAAGGTCTCTACCCGAATTCCCAGTGAGTGGCTGCGTATTATGTTAGTCTGGTGCTTATAAAGGCAAACCCCACAAAGCTTGTACTTCCTGTCTTCATCCAGTAGGGGGCAAGCGTGATCAAGCACTTTCATGGCAGCCTCGGCAACCAACCTTCCTTACAGAAGCGGAAACACAACTTGTTATCTTATGCAATCAACAGCCCCAGCATTCCAGGAAGTTATCTGTCCTTCAGTAAGAGGGGCTTACAGGTTAGAGGCATTTTTGTTTATAGATCTCTTAAGCACAGTAATTGAAACTTAAAACATAACTTCAGTCTTCGCGTGAGCAGCAGTAGGAAGCTGGTGGATCACATCTTCAAAAACAAAGCGAAGCAAACTAAAAGTGGGGCTGGTCTATGAACTCTCCGATACTCACCCCAGTCTTACTCCAGCAAGGCTGCATCTCCCAATAACCCAAAGAACCACCAACCCAAAGAAGCAATGTCAAAATGCCCTAGCCTATGGGGGCATTCTCATTCAAACCCCCACATGATCATAAACACTTCACCAGGATGGTGCAAGCTTACCCATATCATGCTAACTAAAGCTGACCACAGGAAATTATGTACTTGAAATTTGCTAAGAGGAGAGATATTTGTTTCTTCTCTTCTCTTTTCTTTTCTAGACAGGCTTCTCAGTATGTAGCTCAGTATGTCTTGGAACTTGCCCAGTAGACGAGTCTGGCCTCAAACTCACAGAGACCCACCTGCCTCAGCCTCCCAAGTACTATAATTAAAGGTGTGCCCATCACGCTCATCTAAGAGGATAGATCTCTATTGTGCTCATCATAAAAGAAAAGAATAGGATCAGGGCAGTGATCGGAGCCAGTCTTCAGTTCTAGGAATGTACAAACTGTCCCTGTCCATTATCCAGGATACAGCACAAGAGCTGACTCTACTGTGTGAACATCCAGAGCGCTTGCCTCTGTGTGTCTGAGCGAACTGGAACTGTAATCATTCTTCTGCGGTTCCTTGTTGAGTTTCATAAAGGTCCTTGTGTGAGAGTCCACACACGGAAGCGTCGTGTGTTCTCTGGAGAGCCTGTGCAGGCCTGGGGTTTCTTACCTGCGGACCACCAGGAACCAGGTGCCTCTATGAGAAGATCTTTTTCTTCTGAGTTTATGTCTTTTGATAAATCAATAATTTTCCTACCCCTCTCTATCCCCTCCCCTTTCTACCCTTCCCCCTACTTCTTTCTCATGCTGTTCCAGGGATGAAACCCAGGTCCTCATCCATGAAAGGCCCATTGAGCCCCCAGACCCTGCTTCCTCTCAGATCTAACGTTTCCTTAGACTTTTCTAAGACCTTTCTCATTTCCTACAAAATTATTTACACAACTCTTGAGACAGACTCATGATCCATTTTTAGATATTCTGTATCTGCAAAAATGTCAGAAACATTTCATTCCTGACACTAGTGATTTGTGTCTTCTCTGATTTAATTCTCCACAGCTTCACTAAATCACTTTCAACTTTAATGTATCATAGAAGAAAAGACTCTGTTCTGTTTGCATTATCACTTACTCGTATTTGAAAATATTTAACATCTGTTTCTTTAACACTCTTCTCTAACCTCTGCTCTCCGAATCGCTTCACAATTACTTGACTGTTGTTGCCCAACTTGTGAGACACGTACTTAGTTCATTAATTTTCAGCCTGTTTATTGTTTATAGAAATTTTCTGCACTCTTTCTATTCATTACAAAAGTTGTTCCCATAATAAATTTTAAAGATTTATTTTTATTTGTGTGTGTGTGTGTGTGTGTGTGTGTGTGTGTTACAGAGTGTAGGTGCCCATGTAGACCAGAGAATTCAGATCTCCTTGGAGCTAAAGTTACAGACAGCCGAGAGCTGCCTGACGTGTGTATGGGTGTTGGGAACCAAACTTAGATCTTCAGCAACAAAAATATCTCCTCTTAACTGCTGAGCCACTTCTCTTGTCTCTTGTCTCAAAAGGTTTCTATGCAATAGTTTTACTTTCTTTACATATAATAATAATTATATATAATATATTATATATAATATTATATATAATATATTATCATATATAATATATAATAATAATATATAATATATTATAATATTTATATATAAATCATGGTTATATATACATATAAATACACATACACATATATAATAACTTGGTTGAGGGTCCTGAGGAAGGGATATCCGGGAGGAATGAAAGAACAAATCAAAGTCAGTGATGGGGTGCAAGCTGACAGCTCTGTGGTCTGCTCGAGATAGCTCTCTAGGCAGCTCTCTAGACAGCTCATGGGTTTTCCTACAAGTCAGAAAACCTGGTAAACAAAATTATAAAAGCCGTGTTAACTCTATAGATAGCTCAGCTCTTGCAGACAAAAGCCCAGTCTTTTATTTGCTTATCAATTCAGTTATTTACCCCCCTATTCTCTTTTGATCATCCCATGAATCAACATTTTATGATCTTAGCCTTTTGATTATGAAAAAAAGAGACAATAAGTACATTTTTTAACATAGCAAGTCCTAGGCAGTTTGCTGGACACAGCACTTGTGGTTGTCAAATCTAGACAGAGAGGCTATTTTTATGTGATAAAGTTAGCTTTCTGTTTTCTAGCTCTTTCACTGCCTAAGCCTGGCTGTCCTGGAACTTGCTCTGTAGACAGACCTTGATCTCAGAAGTCTGACTGCCTTTGTAAACACAAACAATAAGCACATCTGGGTGAGACCCCATCCTGAGATCACCAGTCCCACCATGCCTGGACCTACACTTGCTCTGACCCAGGCTGACATGAACTCAGAGGTCTGCCTGCATTGGTAAACACAAACAATAAGCTTAGCTGGGTGGGATCCTGCCCTGAGATCGCTACTCCCTCACTTCCTGGTGCTCCTTTATTACTTGCACCATGAGCCTTGTTTTTTTATCTGTTCCTTTCCCTTTACTGACTCATTAGTGCAGCTGCCTCTGTTCTTTCGGGTCCATGAAGCTCCCCATATAATTCATATTGCATCCTTCTATTTTGCATAGTCAAGAAATCCCATTTATATATCCTTGAACTCATGTTTTCAGAGTGCTTTTCCCACAGCCTTAAGGACTGTCTTGAAGGTCACAGCATTACCATTTTGCTGAGGAACACTAGATACATTCTTACCCTCTGGACTTGTGCTGTTTATAATTATCATGGAGTCATTAGGCCTGGCAGGGAGAACATTCACTGATAACCTTGGCAGAGAGAGCATTCCCTGGAATATGAAAATTATGTACACTATTATTGCAAAGCAGCCTTATGCCTACAGCAACTGCCAGCACTTGTGAAGACCCATGTCCCGCTGGCTCTGTTCCAGGGGCAGAAACTGTGTCACACTGTCCCTTCCATAGCCATGCCAGACCTGGAAATTTATAATAAATATATTATATATTTATGTTATTACATGCCAATATAAATATATATTATAATTTATCTTATTACATCTAATATATGAATAATATGCGAGATATATATATATATATATATTCCCCATAGGCTCATAGGCTCAGGAGATGCAACCTTGCTGGAAGACGCAGATCACTGGGAAAAAACTTGAGATTTTATAACTCTGTCCCACTTCCTGTTCTTGCTCTCTTTGTATCCTGTGTGAGGTTGAAAATGTGATCACCTAGCTTCCTGTTCCTGTTGCTATACCAACAAGAGGACTCTCCCTCCGGAGATACAAGCCAATATGAAGCTTTTCTTGCTTAAGTTCCTTTGGCTTGGTCATGGCATTTTATCACAATGACCAATACATTCATTCATTCATTCATTCATTTCCAGGGATTTAAGGATGATATACTAGACCTTTCCTATTGAGTCTTTGTATTCTTCCCATGAGACATACACTCAGTGATTCTGTTCATTTAAAACGTATTTGTGGCCTGCCACATCGTCCACACCTTAGGCTATTGATTGGTCTTCTGCAACAAAGCCCCATAGATCCAGTGGCTTGTGAGGAGCACAAACTTATTTCTCACAGTTCTGAAGATTAAAGTCCAAGATCAAAGTCCCAGCAGAATGGCTCTGTGATGAGGGCCTTCTTGCTTCATAGACAGTTTTTCCTGGCTGTGTCCTCAGATGATGAAAGGCACGCAGCAGCTCTCCGGCCTCTGTGAGGGCACTAACATCATTTCCAAGGCACCATGATTGCTGCCCAAAGCCTCCAATTTCCTACACCATCACATTAAGGATTAGGTTTCAACATGTGACTTTTTAAAAATTATTTAAAATTTCATACGTGTTTACAACGTACTTTGTCATATCCACCTCCAAATCCCGCTGGGCCAGTTGGCTGAGGAAGAGAATGCTTGATGTGGTTTAACTGATGGGTTTGCTCCACACAGTGGAAGTAGCCAGCTCTACTACCACAGCCAGTCCCACTCAGGGAGACGCTGTGGGGCAGCGAGGAAAGACAGCTCACCCTGGGGCAGAAGCCGGGGTGAGTGAATTTCACTGTGGCTTGATCTACATCAAGAGCTGGCAGGAATCTCTACTGAGATTCGTGTTTCTCGATGATCAGGGAAGAGCCAGGATCAGGATCTGGAAATGAACGAGCATGAGGAGTGGGGGAAGACAGGGTGTGGTTCCGCACCCTCTGCTTCTTCCCTCTTGGGATGTCCAGATGTGGCCACATACCAGGCTGGAAGGATGAAGCGGGGCTGAGAACAGGTGGCGTCCTGTGGGCGTCCGGTCCAGCTGGAAATGGGGTAGAGGTGACACTTCTCCGAGGATCTTGGTGTCACAGCTCTTTTAGGTGAAGGCCTTCTCCCATGATCTTCAATGAAACAGTTCTGAGACAATCTTAGCTCGTGTGCACTCCTCTCCTCAGCGTGGGCTTGTATGCATACACTTTATTCAGGGTCACCCAAGGGTTATGTAGTTTGGGGGAAGGGGCTGAGAATATCCAGGATGGTTAAAGATCATTGGCTGAAGGCTAAGGTGCTAAGATACCTCATTAGCATAGGGAGACAACCAGGAATCTCAGGCTGAGAGTTCCTCAGGTAGAGAAGAGGCAGCCCTGATGACAAAGGGGTGTCTGCCCGTGGGCACTAAGCCCAGGGCTTTCCGGTGATGTCAGCCTTCATCCTTAGCAGCAGGGTTTCATGACAGCAGGGGGCTGGGCCTCTCAGAACAGGAAGAGAATAATGTCATCTCCCAGTCAATGTTCACTTATGCAGGCAAAAAGAACACCGCGTGCAGAGGAAGTCTTAACACTCAGGTGTACAAAATGACACTCACAGCAATTAGCCTCATTTTCCAGCAGTCCAGCGTCTGCCCGATGGACTTGGGAGCAGAGAGGTCCATAATGGTGGCATTACAGAAGCTATGTAGAAGCTTGTCAACATGGATTCCCCAAGACCAAGGCAGGAAGTCAGGAGTACCCATTACCAAGTGAGTAATGCGTCAGTCCCTCTGAGAACAGTTCTCTGAGGGACGGGTCAGCCACCAGGTGGCAGGTTGATTCCCCTGGGTCCCTTCTACCATAAATGGGGATTTGTTTTCTCCACCTCAGCTTTCCTGTTCTTAGGCTCCTGGGACAACAAAATCACCACAGTGGAACATCCTCTCCACCACCAAAGTGTGTGTGTGTTGGGTGAGTTTATTACTTTGCAAAGCAAGGGTAGTTGGCAAGAGGCTGAGGGGAATACGGCTTATGTGGCGTATCAAAGTCAGATTTGAGAAGGAGAGCAGAACAAAAACCGATGGGAATGAAATGGTGTGGGGCATGCTTGAAAAACTTAACGCAGGGCGTGCAGGTAACCTAACTCAAATGCTTTTAAGGCACACGCACACTCTTGAGATAATTCATTAGCCCACAAATCCACTAATAGCAGAATAAAAAAAATTTAAGCCTAGGACAGCCTTGAACTCACTGTGTAGCCCAGGCTGGCCTCAAACTCAAAATTTTTCGCCCTCAGACTCACAATGCTAGTGTTATAGATGTGTGCTGCGGTGCCTGGCTTCAGTGACTCCCTTCTTGAGAGTGAAGACCTAATCAGCTCTGAAAGGAGCCTCCTCACGCTACCTCTGACTAGCTCTTAAGGCACATCACAGTCCAGCAGGAGGTTTGGAGACGATAAATGATAATCCAACCATAGGGAAACCCAGACCTCAGTTTCCCAGTCGGTGCCACTAAATGGTTGCGACACCCCGGGCTGTGCTGGTTGCTGTTTAACAGCCGCATCGGTTTGTGTGGAGGGTGAAGAATCCCGGTTCGTAGCAGGTGCCAGTCTCCGATGTATAAATAAATATTCCCACGATGGCTGACTTCAGGCTACCAAGGAGCTCGATGACCACTGACGTTAGATAAGATGCCTCCTGTCATCTGTTCACAGAAGCTGGTGATCACTGAGGGCGCCACAGCTAGCCTGTTCCTCATTCTCCAGTCTGGAGGGAAGTGGAGGACTTCCGGTGTTTCTGACTAGTGTAACCTGCAGGCTGAGCTGAGCAAACCGAATGCCACGGACAGGAGGGCTAGAGTGGGGGATTGGGGGGGGGAAGGAAAATGACCCCTGGGGCTGGAGAGATGATGGAGCATTGATTTAGAACGCCTGGGACCCTTCAGAGGATCAGGGTGGGGCTCTGTTCCTAGCATGCACACAGGGGCTCACTCCCCCAACTTCAGGGGCAAGATGCCCTCTTCTGGCCTCCACGGGTACTGCGTGCATTTGATAGGCACAGGTTCAGGCATGCGGAACACCTGTACACATAAAATAAAAGTAAACAAATGTTTTCTTAGAACCAATCGGTTTTATGAACCAGATCTGGTTCATATCAGATGGATTTCTTTGCTTTCATCAAGCCTCGGTCTCCGTCTGTGTGTCTCTGAAGAGTATGCCCTCTTGCAACGTTCTGAAGAGCAGCCTTGTGTGGTACCCCTCTTCTGGCCACACGATTCCTTCACTGGTGTCCCCCTCCTCGGTGTGTTCAGAAGCTACATTTTTTTAATTTAATTTTTATTTTCTATATTCTATGTTTACATTCCAAAGGCTTTCCCCTTTCCCAGTCCCCCCCACCACCATATACATTTTTTTTAAGTTGCTGTATTTTATTTATCTTTTAAGCTTGGAATGGAAAGCTTATGACTGCATCATGGTCTTGCAGAATAGACCTGGACTCTCGTATCCAGACGTCCTAATGTCATACTTTTCACACGTGACCACCCTTCCTCGGTTTGGGAGCATTGGGAGCATTGCACGAGGGAAAATGCTGGAAGGAGAGACATCGTGAACCTATGGGCTACACTGACGCTGGGGGTGTTGACCCTTTCTCTTAAATGACCCTTTAAAGGGGACATTAAGAACTGGAGGCCCTGGTCCTAGTTACCCAATTAAGCTAAATGGATAACAGAATCCAAGTTTGAATCTCACTATCCACAAGGACAATAAGCCTCTCAGCCCCTCGGCCGCAAATTCGGGACATCTGGCCTCGAGACCATTTGATGGCTGAGCTGCGAGATCAATGCCTCAGATGCTCTCTCTGGCTTCCGTCTCTCTCTCTCTCTCTCTCTCTCTCTCGTGTGTGTATGTGTGTGTGTGTGAGTGTGTGTGTGTGGTGTGCGCCAGGTCTAAGAACCTGACAAAGATTGATGCGAAAGTGCCTGACTCCTTCTTGTAACTATACTTTCTGTGTTGTCCAATAGAGCGAGGGGAAGGCCTCTGTACTGCAATTTCCTCTAGGCCTTAGATTCTTAGATTTTGGCTCAGGGTTCAAGCCCCCGCACTGGGCTCCAGATGTTGCCTGTGCCCAGGACCACCCTCTGCCTGACCCTACTTGTCCTTGGGGGCTGGAGATGAGGCGGCTTGGAAGGAGCATGTGAGAACACCATGGAAGCTGCCGCAAGTTCATTTAATAATCCACAGGGGGGCGCCCTTGATACCTCCACCCGTGCCCCATTGGTCGCAAGCAAGCAGCTCTTCCAAGCAGCAGTTCCCGATTGGCTGGCATTGTCTGCATCAGCAGTCCTTCGTCTCTCAGGCAGTCTTCAATTAGGTCCTCCTGCAGGAGCTGCCTTTGCAGCTGCACCCCTCCCCCCACTTATGCGGAGGCGGCCACCTCCATTCTGCCTACCGGTTAGCAGAAACCAAAGCTCTTTTAAAGAAATCAAGCTCACTCTTGTGTCGATGACACCTAGATTTAGCTTTTCTTCTTCTAAGCAGTATTGTTAGAGATTTGCTTTCAAAATTATCCATTCAGGGGCTGGAGAGATGGCTCAGCGGTTAAGAGCACCGACTGCTCTTCCAGAGGTCCTGAGTTCAATTCCCAGCTACCACATGGTAGCTCACAGCCATCTGTCATAGGATCCTACGCCCTCTTCTGGTGTGTCTGAAGACAGCAACAGTGTACTCATAAGAATAAAATAAATAAATCTTTTTTTAAAAATTACCCATTCAGGAAAGACTTAATTGAGAAGCTACTTGTCTGTGTTTAGTAGTAACGAGTCACAAGTTCCTGTGCGTATGTGCAAGCACACACACGTACACAGTGCTGAGCTAACCAAATCAGCTTTATTTTATAGCTCAGACTAGCTCTGCCAAAACATGACACTTCAGCCTTTAGGGAGTCTGAGTCCAAGAATGAAATCTAACAGTATTATCAACACAAACAAAACTCTGACTCATAGGTGCCTTTCTCTCTTAATCTAATTAAGTTGAATTGAAGATTAAGATTAACCATCGCATTCTATAGTAAGAATTTATTCAACCCAGGATGTCCATACGGCCATAATTGAGAACCCTGCTATAGTGACTTTAACTCACTGTAGTTTCGGGAAGGTGAACTGGCTCAGTGCCACGGACCGACTCAGTCGGAACACACACACCCGTGGGGGAATCAGGGTCTTTGGTATGCAGGAAGGTACAGGTCCGGCAAATGACAGACAGACACACCAGATGTAGGTTGAGTCTGAATGCACTTTACTGTTCTGAAGCAGAAATTTTTATACACATAAGCTGGTATTACATTACTGAAGAAAAAATGTATCCAGTGAAGTGTTTACAAAGAATGGCTACCATGAATATCTGGTACAAAGAAATACAAAATCAATCAGGTATGATCTTCAGAGAACACCTACAAAGCATTACGTCCCTTGATCAGAGTAGCTGTAGTCAATGATAAATTAGTAATTCAAAAGTTCTTGAGAACACCTAGTTATACCACTAGGTCTATTGTTAGTGTAGTCTTTGTCTAATATCCTGCTTCCTTCTTGTGAGACTCCTTTAGGCTCACTTTGAAACTTTACTTAACTGATGCTTACCATGTCACAGTGCCAAAGCCACCCAGCCACACAAATGCATATATTGTTGGGAGGTTGATTCTTTAATGTATTTAGGTAATAACTGTATAGCTGATCAAAAGGCAAAGCAATGGATCTCTAGAAGATAAATCATGGCCAGTGCTGTAGCTCAAAGAATGAACTCTCGTTAGCTTTAAATGCCTGGGTGCTCACAGCTCTTGCTGCCAAGAACAATTCGTAAGTAAAGAAACAGGTTAAAGAAAGTCAGACAGGCAAGGCTTGCCATGAGAAATTCAGCTCAGCATTTTCTCCGGCCAAGGAGTCTCACAACGAGTTCCTCAATAGACAGCCATTAGGCTTTTACCTGTAAATATCACACAGTTTCCACCGAGATTGCAGTTTAGCTGTGGGAATCATACAGTGTCTACGAGATTCGTGTGATAGCTCAGGCTTTTGCAGCTGACTCTAGACTCCAGGGGTATTTCAGATTCTTTGTACGGCCTCGGGGTAATTGATCTCTCTGAACGCTGTGTTCAACTACACATGTGTGTCACTCCTGTGATGTGTGTCCACTGCCTCCTTCATGCCACCATGAGCCCCACCAGGGGTCAGAATGGCCCTCTCTCAGGCCTCATCAGTGGCACGAGAGGATGAATCTGTCCTCTAGGGGCTGAAGTGTCCTTAGGTCATTGAAGTATTAACCTATCTCAGATTATTGTCTGAGGGGTGTGGTCTCTCACACCACAGAAATGACAGGGAATTTCATTGAGAATGGTGTGTACGGTTGACATAAAAACTCAACTCTCAGCTCACAGCGCATACAAGGTAGTTTATTCTCATGTCGAGTATGAGTGGCCATGGCCTGGGGACACAGTTTCAGGTTTGTGGGGACAGAAGGCCGAGTGACTGGGAGGGGCCAGTCCAGAGCAAGAGACATGTCCCAACCCTCCAAAACCTCATCCTGAGACAGGCAGGAGTAGGCCTGCTCCCTCCCTGCTCTGGACCTGTGTGACCCAGCAGGTAGCCTATGACCCCCACCTCTGCCCCCCTTGAGGTAGTCACATAGCCTGGTGGCCAGGTAACAGGTTAAACCCTCTCCTTATAAGGACGCGTCCAGCGAGAACCTGGAATTCCTCTTCACACAAATGAAGCATTCTCCAGCACTTCAGGACCAGCCAGTGATGCACACTCGCCCCCAAAACCCCACCCATCCCCAGGGTCATCCTCCCCCCCAAACCCCAAAAAGAGAGCTGTTTTACTGGAATCTGTCTTTGGAGAAGGCTGTTTCTCCTGTACTCATGAAGACTGCGACCCTGCCTAATCCACCCGCCCTGGCTAAGCGTCTCTCCCTCCAGTCCAGCCTACTGTGCGACATGCTTAGACACCCTGAGGGGAGGAGCAGGCCAGAAGTGGCACAGGTTAGCCCAGCTAGTGGTTCGAATGGGAATGTCCCCCATGGGTTCAGGCACTTGAACACTTAGTCCCACTAGTGACGCTGTTTGGGGAGATTCAGGAGATGCAGCCCTGCCGAGAGAAAGCCACTGGCTTTGAGAGAAGACAGCCTTGAGTTATTTCCACTTGCTCCTTCTTTTTCACGTTTGTGGCTGAAGACGCGATCTCTACCCTCCTGCTCCGGATGCCACACCTGCCAGGGCTCCCTGCCAGTGGCAGACTCGTCTGCCTGGAACCATGAGGCAAAATAAACTCTCCCTTCTATAAGTTGCCTTGGACATGATGTTTTATCATGGCAGTGGAACAGTAACTAATGCATCCCAAATTCCACATTCCAATGTGGGAGAGTTTCATGGTGGTTTTGGTTTTTGTTGTTGTTGTTTTGGTTCGGTGTTTGGGGTTTTAAATGTGCACTGGTGTATATTGCATGCATCGTATGTGTCTGTGTGAGAGTGCTGGTTCCTTTGGAGCTGGAGTTGCAGACAGCTGTGAGCTGCCATGTGGAAGCTGGGACTTGAACCTGGGTCCTCCCGAAGAGCAGCCAGTGCTCTTAACCACTGAGCCATCTCTCCAGTCCTCATGAATTTTTTATAGTAACAGAACAAAGAAAATCATAGATCAAGCCCTTTTAAGCACATTGGTAGATTTCAGAAAAAGCAACAAAATCTCAGGCCTCAGATGCTGTTTGATGACTCTTAGCCTTTTGGTTGGTGGACACGGTGGTTTTGCTAAGTTAATACATTCCAAAGGCTTTTTTCTGTTACTTGCAGAATGACAGATTCTTCCCTGAGGTAGACAAGGAATGTCTATTTAGGGAGCTAGTTAGTCTAAGGTTAAGTTTTTATTAGGCTCTGGGCCTGAAACATTCTAAACTCTCCATAATTACTGAAGTTCCAACCAGTTAAATTGGTCTTAGAGACCAATGTTTCTTTGAAGGTATTGCATCTTTCTAGAAACCTCCATCCCCACAGGAAACCAGCAGTGTGTGGAGAAGGGAACTTCAGGGAATGGCGAGTGGCCTCTTTTTGTTTGTTGCACTTTAAAGCATTGATTTGGGGGTGTTTGTGCCCCTGCCGTGGCCCATGTGTGGAGTGAGAGGACCACCTTCAGGAGATGACTCTTTCCTCCCACCACCTGGGCCTTAATGGCAGACACCTTCACCCACTGGGCCTTGTCGCTGGCCCTTAGTGGCTTCTTGCATGGAAAGGAAGTAGAAGCTGGGACTGGAGGCTGGGATGCAGAGGATGGTGACAGGACTTCAGACACTGTCGGGTAGCAGGAGGGCCTAACACAGTTTGGCACTGAGCCTGGAGTCGGCCTTGGAATAGGAAGGAGGAGATGGAGGCCAAGATGGAGGTGCGGGCAGTGCTGCTTCCGGAGCGCTGTGGAGGTCTCAGGCCAGGCACCACGATGGGGGAGTTGATGGCTCTAAATGTGACGATGGAGAACGAATAACTATCAGGGTGTGAACTTAAGGAAAGGTGGGAGGCCAGGGCGGGGCTCCCAACCTCGTGAAATGAAGAACTCTGATTGTAAGGTACAGGATGAGGGCTTCAACTTTCAACACTGACTGAGTTAGGAGTCCTGAGAGACATCCAGGCAATACCAAGGGAAGCTAGTGCTATAGGTAATTAATTAATTAATTAATTCATTAGAGTAACTGAGAATCGGTCTACACCTGGTAGTGGGCACCACAGCAGTGGAAAAAATGACGCAGACAGAACCTGGAGTCGTGCAGTGGGTAGCAAAAGAAGGAAGGAAAGAGGCTAAAGATATAGCCCAGTGGGTAAAGTGCTACACACACACACACACACACACACACACACACACACACACACGAGGACCTGAGTTTGATCCCCAGAACCCAGTTGTGCTTTTGGCAAACACTTATAATCTCAGCACTAGGAAAGGAGAGATAGGCAGAGGCCTGGTGCTTAATGGCCAGCCAGGGTAGCCCACGCGGCAAGTTCAAGACCAATGAGAAGCCGCACCTTAAAAAGAAAAAGGTACTGGCTTGCAAAGATTGTCACTCAATTTGTCCTCTGGCCTCAACATGAATACTCAACAACACACACACACACACACACACACACACACACACGCACGCACGCACGCACGCACGCACGCACACACACGCACACACAGGCATACACACTTCATGGAGGAGAGATTCTAGGAGTCAGAAGGGCCAGCAGTGTCAAGTGCTGCAGAGATGTGAAATAAGATAAAAGTAGACAAACCAGGATGCCGTCCGAAAGGCTGACCTCACAGCCCCTGCCTGGTTTGTCCGTGCTTGATCCTGACATTCAGATTTTCCTCCCTCCCCTAAAGCACCACTTCAGTCCCCAAGTCCAGCCCTCCCGGGAAAGCCCAGGACCAGCCTTGTGGCTTGGAGGTCTTGGCTCACTGGGATGAGAGCCCCTTCCCACCATTCTCTCTAGAGGTTGTGGCTGAGTCATTTGAGACAAGACAGAGAACGTAGGTTGTGGATTCTGGGCAGTTAGGAGCTGGCTCAAATCCAGTCCTTGGAGGCTGTTGGTCCTGGGACAGGAGAGGCAGCATAGCCTCTGGGGAGCTTCAGGGACTGACCCTGGAAGGGGCTGACAAGAAGAAAGATCCTTACGGTACCCAGCTTAGCTCGCACGGAGCCTGGGAAGGACGCAAGACAGTCATGCGGGCTGTAGAGAAGGCGCCGCTGAACCCTTGCCCTACATAAATAAATGGGTCACCGTTCATTAAAAGATCTCTCTCTCTCTCTCTCTCTCTCTCTCTCTCTCTCTCTCTCTCTCTCTGTGTGTGTGTGTGTGTGTGTGTGTGTGTGTGTGTTGCTGGGAATAGACTCTTTAGCCTCATGCATTCTAGACAAGTACTTTGCCATTAAACTATATTCCCAGCTCCAAGAGAAATAATTTTAGATGCAAATGCTTTTGTGTGTGCACGGACATGCCTATGTGTGCATTTTTACAGGTTTGTCAGTACATGTGGAAGTCAGAGGTCACTCTTGGCCATAATTCCTCAAGACACTTTCCAAACCTTACTTTTTGAGACAGGATCCCTCACTGACCCGGAATTTCCTGTTTCAGCTTGGCTGGCTGGGCGGGGAGAACCAGGGATCTATCGGCTTGTGCTACTGTGCCTTTATCTTTTTGACATGGGCTCTGGGAACTGACTAAGCCATCTCCCCATCCCTATATTGCTTTCGATAACTTCGTATTCCTGTGAGATATGGTTAGTATTGGGCCTGTGTCTGGCCAGCCCAACCTGGTGAAAACCGGTGAGTGATCAACTTCCTAGGGATGAAGAAGAGCGAGATGGAGGCGTGGGGCTGGAAGGGGCATCTCGGTTTCTCTCTGCCCTTTCTCTGCACCCGACGACAGCAGCCAACCAAATGGTCATGGGCAGCGACGAGCAGTGGGGCCCCAAGGACACGTGACTTCCTCTTTTAATGTGCTCGTGCCCCAGCGTGGGTTCCCTGGACTTACGACACTCTGGGTTTGGAAATTTTCATTTCCATTTCTTGTCACTTTTTGGGTAAATACAATTTTTAGAAAGTCTGGAGCCCCTCAAGGTTACAGAAGATGCTGTGGTGTCTTCCCAAATGCCCTCTTCAGGACCATGGTGCCTGTTCCCCTCGGTCTGTCCTCCAGCCAGTGCCCTCTCCCAGAAGATGACGGAGGACAATGGCTGGTTGGTGAAATTTCAGGAACCTGGTCTGGTCACAAAAGTCCAGGACAGCTCTCGAGAGCCACCCCAGCTCCACACCTCATGGCCAGTTGGGAGTCACCATGTTGACGCCATTGCCTCTCCTTCCTGGTGCTACCCTGTTCTGTCCCCTGCAGAGAGGTCTGCTGGAAGGCCTTGCCCAACAACCTTTCTGTACACACTTCTGCCTCTCAAAGCTCTGGTTCCTAGGAATCCGATCCAGACACTGACTCTTGATTTCAGTGTTCTTTTTCACGGAAAGTATGTCACACCTGGCAATAGACAAGAAAATGCCACAACCCACCTCGACTTTCAATACCTTCCCTTATCTCGTCCCATCTCTGGGGCACAAAGAAATGACCCTGAAATGACAAAACATGACTGTTTACTCTTCCAGTCTGCTTCTCAGTAACAGATCGATAAGTAGAGAGATTAATGATAGTTACATAGATAAGTGGTAGATAGATAGATAGACAGATAGATAGACAGACAGATAGACGGACAGATGAGTGATTAATATTTAATAGATGCATAGATAGTTGATAAATAATACAGGAGATAGACAAATATGAGAAAATAGATATTTGAAAGGAATATATTAAATTACGGTATTCTTAGGAAACTAATACCCATCTCTCGTTATCAAGGTAAGTCCCTGAAAACGGACGCCCTTCCCCCTCATCTCCCTGGCATCCTCCGTCCTGTCATCAAGCTGACTACAATGTGTCAGTCAGAAACCACAGCAGCTACTTGAGCAAGAGACATTGTGTATAAAAGATTCCTATGGCGGGGAATGGGGTGCTGAGCAGAGTCAGGAGAGCCCTAGAGCCGCAGGAAGGAGCCAGGAAGCAGCCGTCGCCTCCAGGCTGACTTGGAACATCCAAAAGCACAGACGTGGGAGATGTCCAGGGTCCTTCTCTGTGGATGGCTGGCACACCGTATCCTTTGCTTTTTAAACTGAGTTAAGCCAGTCCCAGCATCAGCAGAGGTAGGCAGGTCTCTGTGAGTTCAGGGACAACCTGGTTTACTAGCAAGCAAGTTCCAGGTCAAACAGGGTTACATAGTGGGAGACCTTTATATATAAAAAAAATTTTAAATAATTATATCATATGTTATTATACTAATTATATATAAATCTATATAAAATTAATATAGTATATAACCATATACATAAAATTAATATTATATTGTCAATTATAAGGATAATCATTAACAATTAATAAAACAATCATATATTATTAATTAAATCAATTAAATAGTTAACTTTAGTGATTAGTTATTAATTATTGATTTATGCAATTAATTATAGTTTATATTATTAATAACATAGTTAAAGCATTAATACATAGATGTATTACATCTATGTAATACATAGCAATTAATAATTAGTTAAAGTGGGGGGGGAGGTGGGAGTATGTCGGGTGGAGGGGCATATACGTGGAGGCAGGAGGTGGGAGGTCTTTGGGAGGGGGGGAACCGGGAAAGGTTTTACCACTGGCAATGTAAATAAAGACGATATTCAATAAAATAATAATAGTTAACGTATTGTTAGTTAAATAATTAATAAAAGAAAATAAGTGGTTGATACTTAATATTATACATTGATAATGCTATATATATACAAACATATAAATATATACTATATATACATATGGAATGTATGCTATGCATATAAACACATGATACATATTTGAAGAGAGTCAATAGACCGTGAGGAGTATCTCTGCATCTTTGGTGAGCGCATTGCTTCCTCTGAGGTAAGAGCGTTGTAACAGGAAACACAGCACAATGAGTGTTGTTTAGGGACCAGTCCTTTGCAGGTCCCCTGCCCATCCTCCCCAGGCTGTCTCTCACCGCCAATCTCCTAACCCTGCGAGTCTTCCTCCCTTTCCTTTGCCCTGAAGACCCCCTTGGCTACCAACTATCAATACACTTGATCTATTTTGTTTTTATCTTTAACTAGGAGCTCTCCGGAGGTGAGGATTTTGGCTTCTTTCATTCACTCGTGTTCTGTCCTGCATCTAGAGTAGGAATGAGCATATGCTAGGTGCCATAGAAATGTTTGCTGAGTGAATGGGTGATCACCTGTGGGAGAGTAAGTACATGCATGGGACAGCATCTCAGACCCATAGTGGGTTGATTAGGAGGAACTCAGACCTTCAACACTAAGGCTCGTGAGCCTCAAGCCAGCTCTAGACGGCACTTTGCTTTCACGGGGACGAATGCTGTGGTTTCAGTAAAGGTCACCTCAAGACTCGTGTGCAAAATGTCCTCAGTCTGGGTACTTTGGGAAGTAGTGGGACCTTTAAAAGGTAGAAGTGGGGTGGCAGAAGGAAGTGGGGTGACTGGGGATTGTGCTTGAAGGGGATATTAGGATCCCAGCCCCTTCCCCCTTTCTCTCTCTCTCTCTCTCTCTCTCTCTCTCTCTCTCTCTCTCTCTCTCCACTTGGCAGCTAACATCAGGGAATAGCTCTATGAGCCATGAGCTCCTGCCACAGTGCACTGCCTCGTCACAATCCCAGAGGCAAAGGCCACAGACTGAAACCTTTGGAAGTCAAACTAAGCTTGTCCTCCTTTTAAACGCTAATTGCCTCAAACACCGTGTCACACCGATGGGAAGCTGATGAGGCACTGCTCTGTGTGCTTACAGATGTCAAAGCTTCCCGCAGATGTCAAAGCTTCCCGCAGATGTCAAAGCTTCCCGCAGATGTCAAAGCTTCCCGCAGATGTCAAAGCTTCCCGCAGACCTCTGGGTCACAGGTGCACTTTCTTCTTTCCCATAGCCTTAAAGAAAACAACGAAGGCTGGTGAGGATGTGAGGAAAGAGGAACCTTACACTCCTGGTGGGAATGTACCCTGGTATAGCATGCCGGGAATCAGTGTGACAACGGGGATGTCTCTCAGGGACAGATCACTTGACCAGCGTGCATGTGGTTCTGGGCTCAACCCTCAGTAGTGGCAAAAAGTTGAAAAACAGAAATGAACATCAGAGTGGAAGTTACTTAAAAACAGACAAACAACAACCAAACTAAAAACAGAACTTCCACGTAACCCAGCTGCACCACCACTCCTAGGCAGATACTCAAGTGACTCTATGATGTCAGACCCCAGAGGTACTTTCAGCCATAAAGGAAATCAAAACTATTACGTTTGCAGGAAACTGAAAGTGAAAATCATGATGTAAAGTGAAATAAGCCAAACCCAGAGGTACACATATTACATATTTTCTTATAGGTGGAATCTGGACCTAAATGTGTATGTGTATGTATGTGCATGCACTTGTGTGTGTGTGTACATGTGTGCACATGTATGTGCACATGTGTGTGTGTTTGTGTGTACACATGTGTACATGTGTGTGAGTGTGTATGTGTTTGTCTGGGGGGGGAGAGACTGATAAGATGAGAAAGGAGGCCATGAAGGGGAGGAAGAGATCTTAGGCAAAGAACACGAGAAAGAAGTTATGATGGAACACATGTGACATGGAAGCAGAGGGAGCAGCCGTGTCGGGGTAGAAAGACGACCAACAAGAAGGGACAGGCAGATAGGCAGAGTAATGGGGCTGGGGATGAATTAGAACAAAGAATAATGACACACATGCATCAATATGCCATAACGAAACGGGTTATTTTGTATGCTAATTTGAAAAAAAATCCTATGGCCTGAATGTGGACAGGCAGATGCTGGGAATCAAACCAAAATAAAGCAATACTGAAAGTGAGGGCTGCGCTGATAGAGTCGGGGTGACCCTGAATTTCCAGACCAGTCGGTCCTTTTCCTCTAGAGATTTTAGTTTACCGTCCCCGGGGGGCACAAAGCATGCGGGGTGCCATCGCCTCCACCTCGTCCCCACCTGGTGAGCAGTGTGAATGCTCGTGAGTCTGTCCCCTGTCTAGGACTTGAACTCTGAGCCACTTAGCTTCCTCACAGGCCAGGTGTCATGGCGTGGCTCCGGGACATCTGGCTGCAGAAGGTAGAGATCTCAGGAAGGTGACAGCCCGGCGGACCCTGGACGACAGCCGCGTCCACGGTAGACAGAGCATCCTAGGCCTGGAGATCCCCACTCCGTCACAGATGCTCCCCAGCAGGGGAGGAGAGACCTTACTGGGAAGTCCTTCCATTCTGGGTCCTCCCTGCACCAACGTGTGTGCGTTCTTCCTGTCCTAGCTTCCGGGATGTTAGCAGCTTAATGCGCTGTTATGTTTATCTGGGCTCTTTTCTATGTGTTCTTATTGGTCTCCTCATTATCTATTTCTGTTTTTATAGGTACACTTTCCGTATCAGGTGCTGATAGTACAAAGGATGTGCCTAAATCAGAGACATCAACTAGTCCCCAGATTGGGTCAGCCGTAGCTGACCTGTCCTGAGGGCAGTTCATAATGCTCCCCCCTCCCCCCGCACCCCAAAACCAGGCAACTGCCTGGTTGGTTCCTTTCTTTACCCCACCCTCCTTGGGAAGCCAAGCCCCTGCTCCTCACAGCGCCTTCCACCTGATGGTGTCCCACACATCCTCACACAGGACTTTCCCCCGGGGCTTCCCCTCAGCGAGGTCAGCTACATCAAGTGTTCCAGCATCAACTGCTTCCTCCCAGCTGCTTGCAACACTCCCGGCTTTCCGAAGGTAAGAATGCCCACGCCAGTCCTGAGCATTCAGCTACACTCCCTCTCTGTCCCTCTCTGTCCCCAACTGCCCTGATACCACTCGCTTCCACGTCCTCTGGTGAGTATGGACACTTTTGTGCTCTGGAAACTGTTATCTACTCAGGGAACGTATGTCAGAAGCCACGGGGTGGGGCGGTCCGCCTCAGCTTCTGACATCACGCTCCGATTATCACTGGAAGCAGGCGGGAGTTAGTGTCCTTATCCGAGGCAGCCTGGAGGACAGCGGGCTAAGAGGTACAGAGAAATCAAACATGGGATCCCGGGAGAGGGAGAAGCGAAAACAACTTCTCAGTTTCTCTGCGGTGGCTGACGGAGGCTCCTGAGAGAGGCTTTCAGAATTTCATTCCAGCTGGCCCTTGAAAGCTGTGCCGGGACGCGCGAGCCTCAGAGGAATAAACAGTGCCTTCTCTGGCTCCTCGGGGTCAAGATCAGTCTGTTCAGAAGGAAGTGGTGTTTCCCTGGCCCCGCTGTTCCCACAGCCCCCTGGATGGTAGATCGCGGGGCTGCACCCCTTCCCCGCCCTTGGGAACTCAGTCAAATGGTTATCTTTATCTCGTCAGCTTGTCCACGTGCTTGACCAGTGCAGTTTCACTTTTGCAAACATCTGTTTATATCCCTTGAGAGAAGAATATCAAGCAGTCTGTCTTGACGGCGCCGTTTTGGGCTGTGTGCAAGGTAAGGGACCGTTTTTTAAATATCTGGGAAGTAGGCGGGCACTAACTTCTCAAGGTTAAGCCGGTGTCTGCTTGTTTTTAACTCTTTGTGTTTCTTAGATCCTATCTCCCATTTAGAGTCTCCTTTCAACCAAAAGAACTTAAGTGACTTTAACGTCCCCGACTCCTTCTGTGCCAGGCAGCTTCTGTCACATTAGCAGCTCGGTCCCTGGGTGCTTAAGGCGTGGACTGAGTACAGCGGCCGCTCTGGGGAAGTGGGGGCATGTTTACTTTCAGTCTTTGGCTGTAGAATGGAGGGGAATCATAACCTCTGGTTTCCCCACAGGGCGGCCTCCGATGGATAATTACACAGTGGACCCTGAGGATGACTATGATGTCTTCATAAATGGGACGGACCCAGTTCCCACCCCTGAGTTCCTGTCTGCCCAGCAGGTGCTGCGGTTCTGCTGTGCGGTGTTTGCGGTGGGTCTCCTGGACAATGGGCTGGTGGTGTTTATCCTGGCGAGATACAAAGGACTCAGGAATCTGGGGAACATCTACTTTCTAAACCTGGCACTTTCGAATCTGTGTTTCCTGCTTCCCCTGCCGTTCTGGGCACATACTGCTGCACATGGGGAGAGCCCTGGCAACGGGACCTGCAAGGTTCTTGTTGGACTCCACTCCACCGGCTTATACAGCGAGATGCTCTCCAACATCCTCCTCCTCGTGCAAGGATACAGGGCGTTTTCCCAAGGGCGACTGTCCTCCATCTTCACGACAGTGTCTGGTGGTATTGTCGCGTGTGCCCTGGCATGGGTCGTGGCTACGGCACTCTCTTTGCCCGAGTCTGTGTTTTATGAGCCTCGGGTGGAAGGACGGATACACAAGTGTGGCTTCGGCAAGCCTCACTTCTTGCCGATCAAAGCTCCGCTCTGGAAGTACGTCCTGACGTCAAAGATGAACATCTTGGCACTTGCTTTCCCTCTGCTGGTTTTTATACTCTGCTACTGGCAGACGAGGAAGACGCAGCGCTTCAGGGAGAGGCGGTGTGACCTCCGCAAGCCGGCTCTTATCATTACGGGCGTGTTCCTTTTGATGTGGGCGCCCTACAATATTGTACTCTTCCTGTCCGCTTTCCAGGAACACCTGTCTCTGCAAGATGAGAAGAGCAGCCACTTCCTGGACGCAAGCGTCCAGGTCACACAGCTCATAGCGACCACCCACTGCTGCGTCAACCCCTTCCTCTATTTGCTCCTCGACAAGGCCTTTACGAGACATCTCCGCAGCCTGTTCCCACGGTGCAACGGCATCCCATTTCAAAGAAACGGGGGCTCTCAGCAAGCAACGCCAAGGGAGGGTCAAGACAGGCCCCTTGAACTGTACAGTACTGTGCATCAAAGGCAGGACATATAAACACTCATTCTTGTCTCGTCACATTGTTTTATGTAATTTTTATATATGTTTGTATAAAAATAGAATATAAGAGGAAGGGGGGCTGGTTTATGAATATTTACTACTAAGCATTGGGTTTGTCTCTTGCCCTCGCGTGGGTGTGGGTGGTGTGAATTCCATAAACTGAAGCTCGGCAATTGCCCACAGTTACATAACTATAAATGTGTGAACCCAGAGATCACTGGCCCCAGAGCCTGTGAGCTATCCAAGTGTGCTGGCCTTGCAGTAACTGCCAGCCAGTAGGGATGACATGTCTCTAATCCCAGCACTCTGGGAGGCAGAGGCAGATGGACTGTGGCAAATACAAGTATAACCTGGGCTACATAGCCAGACCTCCCCCAACTTCAGGTTTTTGTTGGTGTTGTTCAGCAAAATACATGCAACGAATGCGTACTTCTAAAGTTCGGCTTGAAGGTCAGGGTTATAGTTCTGTTGGTAGAGCGTCAGTCCTGCAAGCCCGGTTTTGATCTGTGGCATGACATATACCTAGTGTGGTCGTGCGCTTTTTGTTTTGTTTTCTGAGGCAGGGTTTCTCCGCAGAGCCCCGACTGTTCAGGAACTCTCTTTGTAGTCCAGGCTAGCCTTGAACTCAGAGAAGGGCCTGCCTCTGTCTCCTGAGTGCTACCACTTGGTGATGCACATCTTAAGTTCAGCTCAATTCCTGAGGTGGACACGGAAGGATGAGAAGTCCCCGGCCATCCTTGGCTGCATAGTGAGTTCAAGGCCAGCCTGGATCCATTAGACCCTGTCTGGTTTTTTTTAAGGCCCTAAACCCAATTTGACCGCATTCTAAATTAAAAGCAAGCACTAGCATGGAAACAATTCCCCAGGCACATGCTCCTGCAGCTCATGAGAAGCACTGGCTGCATGGTAGCCATGCAGGCCAAAGGTAAGGTCCTGTGGACCGCCCCCCCCCCCGGCCCTCCTGACTACTCGCTATACTCAGGTTTCCCTGGTTCTTCCCCCCCTTGAGTCCTCCGAGGTTTCAGAGTCTGTATCACGAAGGCTCCGGTGTCTTAGGAAAGTTAACAAGAGCACATATAAAAGTGTGTTTAGAAACGTTGGAGTGAAGGAGCACTGTGACCTTTGAAATATAACACATCCCTCAGGCCTCATTAACCTGCGACTACAAATAATTTCCCACTTCCTTTCGAAGCTGAGTTACACTTGCGGGGTGGGGTGGGGGCACCTGCCAGTCAACAGGAGGCCAGCTCTTTGCCCAGGGTTACGGGTTGCAGAGTACAGAGATCTATGAGTGTCCCTTCTCCCTGTGTTAGTATTCAGAGATGGGCTCCATACTTCACAAGCTCAGGGCTTGTGGTCACAGATCTTTTTTTTTCTTTTTCCTTCTTTCTTTTTTCTTTCTTTCTTTTGCAGCTACAATGGGGCTACTAAGTTGGGGGTAAGATGGGAAGCAAAGGGAATAACTAGAGCATCCTCCCAGGGATCCGTCCAGGACAAAGGGGTCTCCCATGGCATAGGTTAATGTCAGTCACTATCATAGCGGAAGGAAAAGAAATGAAGGCCAGGCCGCAAGGTGGCTCAGCGTGTGGAGACCCTTGCTGTGTAAGCCCCGTGAGCTGAGCCAGTCCCTGGAACCCACATGAACGTGGGAGGAGAGAACCGGCTCTGAAAGTTGTCCGCTGACTTCCACACACGTGCTTTTGCTTGTGCACAAACATTTATGCACACATACACGCATGCATGCATGCATGCATGCAGGTTGCATATACATGCACACATACATGTGCACATGTACATACACATGTACACACATATTTGTGCACACATACATGAATGTACACATGCACACACAAGCACATGCACATGTACACACATGCACACACATGCACACACACATGTACACACATGCATGCATACATTCTTGCGCACACCTGTGCACACATGCACACATACTCATGCACACACATGCACACACACTCACACATTTTAAATGTCTCCAAGGAACTAAAATTGGAATTCTCATGCATTGCTGGTGGGAATATAAAATGACACAACCAGTTTGGAAAGAAGTTTTTTTTTTTTTTCTTTGTTTTTTGAGACAGAGTTTCTCTGCATAGCCCTGGCTGTCCTGGAACTCACTCTCTAGACCAGGCTGGCTTTGAACTCAGAGATCTGCCTGCCTTTGCCTCCTGAGTTCTGGGATCAAAGGCGTGTGCCACCATCACCCCAAGATAAAAGTTTCTTTAAAAGCTGAATATACAGTTACCAGTCATTCCGCTTCTTGAAATTGGAAACAGCCTGTACACACTTCTCCACTGACTTTCACAGAAGGTGTATTTATACAGCTATAAGCTGCCGTCGACCCACCGGCCCCTCAACAGATGGATGGAGAAAGAGCCACAGACTGTGGAATCACATATCTTCATGCATGAAGTCTTCAAAGGCCAAACAAAAGATGACTTCTGCTTAGTTATATATTCTAATTTTCATTGTGTTAATTTTTGTTTTTATTTGGATAAAAATTTAGAAAGCTCAATCTAATCTGTAGGGGCTGAAGCCATGGTTATTAAGGATGCTTAGATAGGAGGCATGTGGGATTCATCCCAAAAGGCACAAGGACAACGAGGAGCCTGGCGGCTGAGGTCGTTATCAGGACGGAAATGCTTTCACTAATACTGTGGTCTATACTGCATCAACTGTACTCCAATATGGCTGATTTTGAAAGCCTCTGAAGCACTCTGATGTGTTAGTGCAGGCTGTCTCTGGGACAGCCTAGGGTCTTCTGCAACTCAGGTTTATATCATATACTCAGATAGATTCCAAGCAGCACAAGGGAGGAAACCCCATCTCTGCCCCTGACTAAGGAGGAAAGTGGGGACAGCAACCTACAAGGAGCACAGTTGTGTGTGTGTGTGTGTGTGTGTGTGTGTGTGTGAGAGAGAGAGAGAGAGAGAGAGAGAGAGAGAGAGAGACAGACAGACAGACAGACAGACAGACAGACAGACTGACTCAGGGAGAAAGTATCTCAGTTGATATGCAAGAGGTTTAGGAACTTTAGGAGTATAATCTCATTACATATGTAAGGTCTCTGCTCTCCAACCACTTCTGTTCCGTGTCAAACAGAAGTCTCAGAGGAAATCACATCATCCTCAGATACTTACCGATAGGGATGAACTCAAAGGACGGCCTTGTCAGAATTTCCAGAACGATAATTCAGAAAGTGAAAAGGTCCAGAAGCCCTAATGGGAGCTGCAAGGAAGACAGACGCTGAAACCAAGAGTGGGTCTGGTGTACTCAAAACCCGGATCCACAAGGCCTTCCTTCTGGGTTAGACCAGACAGACTGCTCCCTAAAAACAAACACTAGGTGAGGCCCAGCGAGACGGCTCAGAGGAAAAGAGAGCTTACTATTAAGCTGCTGACCCCACGCGGGTCCCTGGACCCACAGGGTGGAAGGAGAGAGCTGACTCCAAGCCGTCCTCTGACTTCCATATTTGTGCTTCGGTACACACACCAATAAAAATGTAATAAAATTAAAAATAGCACTAGCTTTTCTATTTCCCACAAATACCATAATTTAAAAAAAAAATAAAAAAGCCCTAACAAACAGAAAATTACTGGTGTAGTTAAAAATATAATGCTTCTCTTTTGCTTGCAAGTTATTTGCCAGTGGGAGAAATTTCTGGTTGGCCCTGTGTGAGGAAGGCCGGTCACTGTAGGGTATTGCGGTAGGTGAGGCTGAGGCATGGGCTAGCCATCAGCCTTCAGTCTTACCATAGCAGCCATAAAGGCAGGTCTCGAGTCTGGACACTGAAATCCACCCCCCCACCCCACCCCCGACTCTCTAGACCACGATACCTAGGAAAAGGACTACACAGTCCCAGGAAAGGGTGTGGCCATCCCACCAGGAATGAAGACGTGCGCCTTTATCCCTTTGGAGATCAGATTATTAAAACAACGAAGGGCATTGAAATTCCCCAGGAGACTCATGATAGAGGGGGGGGGCTGAATGGGCATCTTGTTTTCTGGGAAGAGAGTTCCCACAGCTCTGAGCATTTGCAGGACAGACTGGACTGGAGACTGATCCGGTTGGGACTGTACCTTGGCTGGGTCGCTCAGTTATATAGAGCTCTTGACTTCTATCTAAACTTGAACCTCATGCCAGGACCCAAATATAGACTTGGGTGGGTGGGGGTGGTCACTGTGTTGCCAGATTTATTTGGATTAGAGTCTGAGCGCTGACTGACCCCTAACAGTCCAGGCTTGGTCATCTGTCCTCAACAACTCACTTAAAGAAACAAGTAATGTTTTGGGTTGGGCATGTCGAAGGGCAATCTGGGTTAGGATGTGGTTCTGCCCATCACCATCACCTAGCTTGCAATGCCCGAATGTGGCTTACTAGGGGGTGTCAGGACCCATATTCTGAAGCTAACAACTCCAGGTAACAAGAACAGAGGCCCCAAGCCCTCCCATCCCTCTAGAATGGCATCTTGTGAGTTATCCCAGCATAGTGGCACTGTTCCTCTATGAATTGTGTGGGGGAGGTAGAGAAGCGTAGGGAATGGTTTAGTAACCCGGGACTCCGCCTGGTGTGGGTTACGCATGCCTACCTTTTAATAACACTCGTGGCAGCCTAGCTCCTTTAGCCGCACATGCTGTGCACACGTGCCTCTCTCTGAACAATGCTCCTAACAACCTCCGACCCCACCTTCATCAGGCCACACCCACACCCCTCTCTGAATAATGGGCTGTTTCTCTGTCAGATTCTGACAGCTTCTATTCAAAGGTGTCCCTCATACACCCTAGTTGAAGGTCGGTATACCAAGCCTGAACTGATTTTGAGGGAATGTACATTAAAGCAAAACTGTCCTCAAGTGAACTTCTGGGGAGAATCCCCTATGCTACGTTTGCTTTTCCAGTGCTGTGATAAAACATCCTGACCAAAAGCAAGGTGGTGAGGAAAGGGTTAATTGGGTTTGCAGGTTACAGTCTGTCATGAGGGGAAGCCAGGCAGGAATCTGGATCTGGAGACAATGGGCGGGCTCTGATTCGTGGCTTATCACTCCTCGTTGGCTTGGTACCTTGCTTATACAGCCTCAGACCGCCTGCCCAGGGATGCCATGGTCCAGAGTGGGCCGAACCATCCTATATCAGTTAGCAATCAAGAACATGCCCCACAGACATGCTCACAGGCCAGTCTGATGGAGACAACTCCTTAATCGGGAACGCCTCTTTCCAGGCACATCTAGGTTTACTCTCTATATTGAATCATCTTATGCCTGTGTATAAGTAGGCATGCACGTGATTAAAATCATATGTGTTTTGGAGAAGAGTAGAAAAATGATTATATGACTGACTTAACCTGTCAGTCAAAACAGAGAACCACCCTCTGTATTCCCCTGGTCACCAAAGCCTTCCTTCTTTTAACCTAAGAAAAGGAAGTCCCAACAAGAACTGGGGCTTTGGTGGATTCTTGTAGTGTATTCTGGTCTTTGCTATTGTTTTACTTTAAATGAAGTTTCCTTTGGGGCTTTTGCAAATTTGTATCAATTTTTATTTCAGTCCTTTGGTTAAGAGGTCAAGAACCTGGAAACGCTTTACCCCTGCATTTACCAGGGGTAACAGGGCACTAGGAGGCAGGGCACATCCTGTGCAGCCAGCCCTGGCGGCAGCCGGTGAGTCGGCTTGAAGCCTTGTCACTGTTAGTAGGTTCTTCCCATCTAAGGAAGATGTGGAAGGCGTGACTCTCTCTCACAAAGTCTGGCTCCCCACAGAGGAGATGCCTGATGGACCACTCTTGGCTTTCTTCAAACAACTCTAGGAACTGAAGGCAGAAGATGGGTGAGGGGTGGCAGGCTGGGAAAGGCTGGACGTGGCCTGGGGTCTTCCGGCTGTCTCTGAAGGACAGTGAAATGTGTTCTCACACACACTGTGGCTCTGGGCTGGAGTCTGCCTTCCCCCTGTCCCCCGCTTCACAGAGGGTGGAAGTGCACTGTATCTGGACAGTTGACTATTTTCCAGGGTTAGCACGCCCACCAGGAAACAACACCCTCTGCTCAACAAAGAGGAAATGGAAGCAAAGGCACTTTTTTTAAACGTTCTTTTTTTGTTTGATTGTTTTACTGATGTGCAGATAACCTAATAAAGCTCTTAAAAATTCGACGTTGAAGGTAAGGGGAGAGGTAGAATCATAGACCAAGGAGACGTTGTTTTGTTTGGAGATTCTGAAGGCGAAGATCTGACATAAATGTCAAGAAGCCAGGAGAATGGGGTTCCTTTTCCTTTTTCCTATCTTTCCCCACCTTAGCCAAGAGTCCCTGCAGCCCATAATATTCAAGGATCATTCCTATTTGTCAGTAAATGTAGCTGCAGATGCTCAGGACCTCTCTCAGGAGGACCAGGATGGCCCTGACTATCACCCCCACCTCCCAGCTCTCCCCTCAGCTGCTTCTCATTTTGGGGTCCCTATCATCTCTCCACATGGCTCTCGCCCTAGGCAGACAGCTTTCCTGGCTCATTGTTACCAAAGGAAAGGACAGGAATGTCAGCAAAGGGTGGTCATCCTCACATCCTGGGTGACACTGTTAAGGCCCCATAGCCTAGATGGAGCTATTAAAGGCAGTGGTGGCGCACGCCTTTAATCCCAGCACTTAGGAGGCAGAGGCAGGCAGATCTGTGAGTTTGAGGCCAGCCTGGTCTACAGAGTGAGTTCTAGGACACCCAGAGCTACACAGAGAAACCCTGTCTTGAAAAATCAAAACCAAACCAAACCAAACCAAACAAACAAACAAAAAAGACTTCGTAGCTATCGCGGTCAGAAACAGTCTCCACGACCACATTTTCCCTGAGACGCTGTGCTCCTGGAGTCCGTCTGTCACCCAAGCACGTTCCTCGTCCAACTCAACACGTCTCTCCCTTGTGGTCAGCTACCAGTCCCCCCCATTCACTTAGCCATGGAGTCAGTGCTGTTTGGCTCTGGACTCTCAGCCTTACTTATCTCAAGAAGCGTGGTCTCTCAAGATGCCTCCCTAACAAACACCAGTTCTGACAAACTTCCTGGCTCCACCGGATCAGTCAGACACGGCTTCTGGAATTTCCACACACCTCGTTCTCTCCGTCAAAACACTTTTGGGAATCTGTTTCGGGGTGTGGCACTGGAAGCCAGCAGTACCCTCACGTTCAGTGTAAGGAGCAGTGTGGTGCCCATGCCCACGACTGAGGCTGTTGGCTTGCTAACATCCTTCATTCAGGGGACTGCTGAGGTCAGGGGCATGGACGTCTCCCAGAGTCGGACTTACACATGGCTGTAAATTATCCAAATAGGTACTGAGCCATGACTCTGCTCAGTTACCTTTGTAAATACTTACTATATGATTGTACATGTATATAAATATATGTGCATATACATATATATACATATACTCAAACACATGTATATGTGTATGCATATGTATAGCATATATCTACATATATATACGTACATGTATATACACATATGCATATAAGTGTGTTTATGTATATATGTAGATATACAGATATACATATATATACAAATATGCATAAACATATACATTGTATTGGAAAGACGTCTTAGTGGTTAAGAGCACTTGAGACTCTTACAAAGGACTCAGGTTCAATTTTCAGAATCCACATGATGCTTCATAACCACCTACAACTCGTTATAAGAGATCTGACACTATTTTCTGACCTCCCAGGGCATCAGGCATGCACATGGTGCACAGACATAAATGCAGGGAAAACATTCATACACAGAACAATTTTTAAATAGTTTAAAATATTTTTTTCTGTATGTGTGCATGTGCATGTCTGTGTGTCTGTCTGTCTGTCTATCTGTGGACATACGTGTAGGTGCCTGTGGAAGCCAGAGGTGTCAGATCTCCTGGAACTAAAGTTACAGATACTGGGAGGCAAATCTGGACCCCCCGGAAGAGCAGAAGTCACTGTCAACGGCTGAGCCATCTCTCCACCTCCTTCGTTACTTTTCCCGTTGCTATGACCAAACACCTGAGAAAAAGCAACTTGGCGGAAGAAGGGTTTGCTCTGGCTTATAGCTCCAGCCGCTCATAAAGAAGTAGAAACGGCACTGGCTGTTCTGCGGTAGCAGCGCTGGGCAGCCCGGACTCCACCTCAACTCTTGGAAAACCAGAAACCAGAAGCCAGACAGGTAGTGGAGCTGGGTTACGCGGGACCAGGCTATAAAGCCCCGGCGACCCACTTCCTCCAGCAAGGTTCCACTTCCAAAAAACTCCGCAACCTTCCACAAGACTGCTGTGGCTGGGGGCTACATGTTTAAGTACACGAACCTACGGGGGACATTCCTTACTCTAACCACAGCAGGGGCGGAGGAGAGCCTTGAAATGGAAATAACTAAAGGTTTTGCTTCTGGTCCAGAAATGAAGGGGAGACAGAGTGTGCTGTTGCACCATTTCTTTCACATTATGACATGCGGCTTTAAGTGGCATTGAAATAATGGGGATCAAATAGAAACTTAGAGTTGCTGTCTGGCACCTCCATTTCTCTCTCATTTCCCATGTGCTACGTCTAGCATGTCCCAAATGAAGATTTCTATCTCATCCTGGGTTAAGATGGGGTGGGGGTAGGGGGGAATGGCAGAGCCACCACTGACCTCTGGTGGACACAGATGCAAGAGGAATGCAGCCTTGGTTGGTCAGCGGTCATTGGCTCCCGCAGAATAGCTTCCTAGGAGCAGATGACACTAGGTTCATTTCAATGAGGAAGAGCAATTTTGCTGCTGGGTCCTTTTCCTTGTTATTTAGTTTTGTTGTTTTGAGACAGGGTCTCACTATGTAGCCCTGGCTGTCCTGAAACTCACTCTGTAGACAAGGCAGGCCTCGAGAACTCACAGGGATCCTCCTGCCTCTGCCTCCCAAGTGCTGGGGTTAAAGGTGCAGCCACCACCACGCCCAGCTCACTGATGGGTCTTTAATTTCACTTTAGTGTCTGGTTGATTCAAGGTTTGCATCGGTTTTGTCGTTGTTGTCATTGTTGTTGTTATGTTTTACATTTGTAAGCGTTAAACTCATCAAATGTTTCTCGTCAAATAGACTTCTCAGGTTAGTGAAGATGGACAACGTATCTGGCCTGAATTCAGCATAGCAAATATAAATAGATAGATAGATAGATAGATAGATAGATAGATAGATAGATAGATAGATAGATAGATAGATAGATAAATAAGAGTTTTTGGTCCCCCAAAATGTATTGGCCCTCCTCAGAAAATTCTAGAAGATCTGCAGGTGACCACAGAGCTGTCCACTCTTGTCGACAATGGCGACAGCGGGTAAACTCACGATGGAGTAGAATTCCCGGTTCATTGTCCGCGCTGTGAAGAGCTCGTTGGAGCGAATGGGTAAGGGAACAGTGACCAGGGGGAGGGGAAGAGAGCTCAGTCGGTAAAGCGTTCACCTTGTGAGCGAGCGAGCAAGCGAGCATAAGGGCCCGAGTGTGATTCCCCAAGCACAGTGGCGCAGACCTGCAACCCTACTGCTGGAGAGGCAGAAACAGGCAAGGCCTGGGCCACACCACCAGCCCACCCAGCTTCTTTGGCAAGTTCCAGGCCGATGGAGAGACCCTGTGTGCTGCCCACTTCTTGTGCCGACTTGACACAAGCCAAAGTCATTTAGGAAGAGGAGACCTCAATTGAGAAGATGAAACTAAGATTGCCTGGAGGCTGGTCTGCGGGCGTGGTCTTGACTAGTGGTTGATGCGAGAGGTCCCAGCCCACTGTGGGCAGCGCCGCCTCTGTGCAAGTGGTCCTGGCACTAGAAGAAAACAGGGTGAGGGGGGTGATGGTGGCATATGCCTTTAATCCCAGGGGAAGCAGAAATTTGGGGCCAGCCTGGTTGACAGGACAGCCAGGGCTACACAGAGAAACTTTGTCTTGAAAAAAATCAAGAGAGAGAGAGAGAGAGAGAGAGAGAGAGAGAGAGAAAGGAGGGAAGGAAGGAGGGAGGAAACTGAGCAAGCACTGGGGAGCAAGCTAGTAAGTGGACCCCCCTCTTTTTTGGTTTTTTTTTTTTTTTTGGTTGGTTGGTTGGGTTTTTTGTTGTTGTTGTTTGTTTTTGTTTTTGTTTTTTGTTTTGTTTTTGTTTTTGTTTTGTTTTGTTTTTGGATTTTTCAAGATAGGGTTTCTCTGTGTAGCCCTGGCTGTCCTGGAACTCACTCTGTAGACCAGGCTGGCCTCAAACTCAGAAATCTGCCTGCCTCTGCCTTCCAAGTGCTGGGATTAAAGGTGTGCGTCACCACTGCCTGGCTTTTTTGGGGGATGTTGGACCCCCTCTTTTTTAAAAATGGTGGATACCAGATGCAGAGGGAGGGAAGGACCTGGGTGGCAGAGGGGAAGAGGAGGGGAGGAGGAAACAGGGGAGAAGCCCAGAGGGCCAGGAGAATGAAAGGTAACACGCAGCCTCTGGGGGTGGGAGGTGGGGCACCCTCTAGAAAGACCCAGAGACCGTGGAGGTGACAGACTCTCAGGAGAGGGACAGGGTTGCCATCCCACAGTCAAAATTTCTGACCCAGAATTGTTCCTGTCTAAAAGAACTGTAGGGACAAAAAGTAGAGAAAAGACTGAAGGAAAGGCAGTCCAGTGACAGGTCCTACTTGGGATCCAACTCAAGGGGAGGCTCCAAGGCCTGACTCTATCACTGATGCTATGGTGTGCTTACAGACAGGAGCCTACCATGGCTGTCCTCGGAGAGAGCCTACCAGCAGCTGACTGAGACAGATGCAGATACTTTCACCCAACCATTGGCTTGAAGTCGGGGACCCCCTGTGGTTGAATTAGGGGAAAGATTGAAAGAGCTGAAGGGAAGGGTGACCCCATAGGGAGACCAGCAGTCTCAACTAACCCAGACCCCTGGGATATCCCAGAGACTGAACCACCGACCAGGCAGCATAAACGGGCTGGCCAAGACCCCACCCCAACCCCCGGCACACATATAAGAGGTCTGCCTAGGTGGGAGAAGATTCGAGTACTCCTTGAGATACTTAAGACCCCAAGGAGGGGGGATACAGGGGAGGGGAGGAAGGGGAGCACCCTCTCAGAGGCAAGGGGGAGAAGGGACGGGGTGAGGAACTGGCGGAGAGACCAGGAGGGGGAACAACGGCTAAAATGTAAATAAATAAAATTAATTTTCTAAAAAAGGTGGGGGGGAAAGGTAGATAGATAGTGACATTAAAGACTGCCCTCTGGCCTTCACACACATGTGCACGCACGCATGCATGCATACATATTAGTGAGAGGAGAACACAGTCATATGCAAACTTATGCTGAGGCATACATAGTCACCCATACGCACACATAATCTGGGACACACGTGTGCACATGTACTGTGATCTCTGTGCGAAGAAACCAGATCCCCTGGGGAAAGAAATGCCACTTGGTTGTCCCCAGAGTCCAGGTCAATGGGCACCATGCCTGGAACTTCAGGATAAAGGAAGGGCTGGACCTAGAAACTCCAAATCAATCCGAGTGTGCAGGCGTGTGGTCAGACACAGGATTTCCGTGTAAAATGGGAGGCACAATGAGTGATGCTTCAAATGACGAGAAAACCAACACTATTTCATTTTATTTCTACCTGAAGTGACAGCAGGGGGTTATGAGACCAGCCGGTCTGAAGACCCCAGGACCAGGGATCCGGGATGAGGCTTCCTGGGAAGGTTCCACTATTTGTTCGGTGTTTTCACTGGGTAAGAAAGGCGCAAGCTTCCAGGAGTGCTGTGGGACACACGAAGCAGGTCATTCAGACACAGATTTCCCCAAAAATCTATAAACCAAGGAGGTTTCAAAAACAGTTTCCACACCCTTGTCCCACCACCGGGAGTCAAGGCTTGCCTTATCCACCCATGTGTTCCCTGCCGCCTCTTCTAGCAACTGTGGCCTCCTGGGAACACAGGATGTGCCCCTGCTCTGACCTGAGGGGCTCCTGACTCCACCCCTAAGTGAATCAGTTCACACCGCTCAAGTTTGCAAGACACTGGTCCCCTGGCTCCTGAACGGCGCTCGATGAGGCCTTATCTCTTTGCTTATCCTTCATGTGCAAATCCTGGCCGAGCACTGGCCTTGCGTGAGCCACTATACAAGGAGCTGGGAGAGCCCGGGCAGACAGCTCTGTCCTCGGGCACGTGGCCTCTGCACCACTGTCTGTTCACAGATTCATCAATAGTCCTGGGTCACCGAGGGTGGACCACACCTGCAACAGCCTGAGAAGTTGCTCGATCCAGATCGTGGGCTCCTCACCTCGGGTCGATCAGCACAGGGAACCTGGTAATCCTGCCGTGGTAGCCTATACATTGCTTGCTAAGAACCCCAACCTCTATGGCCTGCTACCAGAAGCACCTACTAAACTGTGGTCATCAAAGAAGTTTCTAGGCGTGGCCAAATGTCTGATTTGGGGATAAAATTGTCCTAAGTTGAGAACAACTGATAAAGAGATTCTGGGCCTGCTCCAACTCCTCAACCACAGCCTCCGCCATGCCTCTGCCTCTCGGGGTAGAGACCACCAGAGGCAGGGACTCAAGGGGCCACTGTGCACAGGCTATCGGTGCCTGGGGGTGCTTGAGGATTACTTCTGAAAGCCTTTCAGCAATCTGTATATATGTGCGTATATATGTTTGTGTATATATAGGTGTACATATATTGTATAACAGGTATTTGGGATTTTTTTTGAGATAGGGTTTCATGTACCTCAGTCTGGTTTTAATCTCCATATGTAGCCAAGGATGACTTTGAACATCTGATCCTTCTGCTTCTACCTCTCAAGTTCTGGGATTACACGTGTGCAAGGCTACGCACCATTTATGCCATGCTAGAGGCTGAACCCCGGGGCTTTAGTGCATGTGAGGCAGATAATCTACTGACAGAGACATCTCCAGCCACTCTTCCAAACCGTTTTCAAGAAGTCGATTATTATCCATACGCTTTCCTACATTTGAACTCATTGTGTCATGCGTGTGGATGCTTTGCCTGCACGGATGTCTCATGACCATATGCCAGCCTGGTGCCTACAGAGGCCAGAAGAAGTGTCAGATCCCTGGAACTGGAGTTAGAGACAGCCATGAGCTGCCGGGTGGACGGGTGCTCAGGACTGAACCGGTGTCCTCTGGAAGAGCGGTTGATCTCTTACTCCCTGGGCCATCTCTTTGGCTCTACATTTTAAGGTTTTAAGAATTTTCACTTCTCTGTGCATTTTGGCCCCCGAACCTGGACCTACTCCCGTGTTGGGTCCCCAGTGATTATATCTAGGGCACACTCACGGGAGCTGGAGCACTGCTTCAGGTGTGCGGTCGCTGTGACGTACTCCTTTCCCAGATACTTCTCCGACGTGTTTTTGCCGTGGAGCTTGGCCAGACACTCAGTGTTGTCGTTGAACAGAAGGTTTTTGGTTTCAGACTGGAACAGGCAAAACTCTCCTGGACACCTCGGTGCATTTCTCCCAAATTGACGCTGTGTCAAGAGAGGGGATTGTCTGTGAGTAACCAAAGAAGGGAGTGTGGGGGCAGGAACGGTCAGGGTTCCTCTATTTGGGGTAAACAGCAGAGCTAAAAAGCAGCGGTCATCCCTACCTGGAATGACTCTTCCCAGCACCGTGCTCCCAGCATTGTGCTCCCGGCTGGTGGAATGCCCACTCCGCCTAGGGCCGGAGCATTGCACTACTTCTGACCTTGCCTCCCACGTCTTTCCTCCTACTAAATCTGTTATCACTTCCTGTAGAACTTCTTGCTGGGTGATCATAGGTCAGATGAGGATTTTTGAAATCCTCCCCGGAAAGCAAACCATCTAGAACATTCTGGTATTCCAGCTGTCCAGAGGGGCAATTGGAAAATTCCCATGTTTCTATGAACTAACTGGGCCACTGCAGGGCATTCGGCCTCTCTCGGCTGCAGTCCCTTCTACTTACTCAGGGCTGTTGGTCTCAAAAGAGGCAGCATGCTGTGAGAGGAAAATAAAGACCAGAGCAGGGAACACTAGAACACAGTCATCCCTAAATCCACGGGTCTGGGATTCCCTACAAACACCACGACCAGCACGGTTTCAATCCACATGAGGCAAGAAGGAAGTTTGGCTCAACACAACTCAGTAGGCAGTGTTGGGTCAAACTTCAGAAGCCTGACACTGGGTTGTCTTGTTTCAGGCATCTTTAAGCACAATACAATTTAGGGGGGAAAGGTTTCCTGGTGATTCTGTGTATACAACAAAATTTAAGACACGATTATATGAATAAGTCTTGTAAAATACAAGACATCTTCCATAAAGACGGGGTCTACAAAACCAGGCTCCAGGGAAACAGTAGAGTCTCGGGGAGGATGATGTTACAAACTGACTGAGACAGACATAGTCCA